>JAPXFY010000031.1:23598353-23603353 GCA_030674185.1 Monoplex corrugatus | reverse complement strand
AACATACGCTCAGAAGGTCAGCAAGCCTATGCTAACCGATTTTCTTCCTTTAAACTTAAGAAAACTTTCTTACCGATAAGCACACCGTAGTAAGCCCTTAATTAATAGATCCGCTGTGCAACCGTGCCCAGGGCGCGCCCATATGACGGAAAGACACACAGAGAGAAACAGTGAGGGAAAGAGCGTGTGTTGGATTTCTGGAAACAGATACGGAGAGAAGCGCACTGCATAAGACATAGTCAGACAGATAGGCAAACAGGCAGGCAGAGGGAGGCAGGCAGGCAGGCAGGCAGGCATAAATGCATACATACATACATACATACATACATTACATACATACATACATACATACATACATACATACATACATACATACATACATACATGCATGCATGCATGTATACATAACATACATCCATACAGACAGACAGATAGACAGGCAGGCAGGCAGGCATAAATGCATAAATGCATACATACATACATACATACACACATACATGCATACATGCATATATACATAACACATACATCCACACAGACAGACAGATAGACAGACAGGCAGGCAGGCAGCATACATACATACATACATACATACATACATACATACATACATACATACATACACACATACACACATATACATACATACATACATACATACAGACAGACAGACAGACAGGAAGGCAAACAGGCAGGCAGACAGACAGACAGGCAGGCAGGCAGGCATGCAGGCATGTATACATACATACATACATACGCACGTACGTACGTACATACATTCATACAGACAGACAGACTGACATACAGGAAGGCATGCAAGCATGTATACATACATACTATAATATATACATATATATACATACATACATACATAACACATACATACAGATAGACAGACAAACAAATAGATAGACAGACAGGCAGGCAGGCTAACAAACAGGCAGACATACAGACAGACAGGCAGGCAGGCATGCAGTCATACATACATACATACATACATACATACTTACATCCATCCAACCATCCATCCATCCATCCATCCATCCATCCATCCATCCATCCATACATACATACATACAATACATAATAATACATACATACATACATACATACATAAGACATACATCCATACAGACAGACAGACAAACAAACAGACACACAGACACACACACAAAAAAGGGAGCTCTTATATTATCTGCAGCAAGAACTCTGTGGTTTTCTGGAATCATAAACGTTTAGTCTGGCAGCACCGTGTGCCAAACACACAGAAGCCCTGACTGTAAATACACACACCCTCCCTCACCTTTATTTTGTACACTTTCTGCGGTACCAGCAGTCAAATCCAAGACAGTCTCAGACCGGCTGACTTTCGGTTAAGAAAAATAAAGAACTGCATTGGTTTGGCCATGTAACAAGATCCACTGGCCTCTGCTACATCAGTCATCCGGGGATCTGTTGATTTGTGTGTGTGTGGGGGGGGGGGGGGGGGCGGGGGGGGAGGTACAGGGAAAGGCATGAAGAAAAAACAAAACAAAACAAAGCAAGGCAAGGCAAAGAAAAGAAAAGAAAAGTAAAGAAAACCAAACCAAACCAAAGCAAACCGAACCAAACCGAACCAACCGAACCGAACCGAACCGAACCATCCAAACAAAAAACAAAACATAACATAACAAAACCAAACAAGCCAAACAAAACCAAACAAAACCAACAAAACCCAATCCAACCCAACCCAACCCAACCCAACCCAACCCAACCCAAACCCAAACCCAACCCAAACCCAACCCACCAACCCAACCCCAACCCAAACCCAAACCCAACCCAACCCAATTACTCAAACCAACCAGACCCAACCCAAACCCGACCCAACCAGACCCAAACCCAACCCAACCAAGCCAAGCCAAGCCAAATCAAGCCAAACCAAACCAAACCAAACCAAACCAAAACAAACCAAACGAAATCAAGCCAAACCAAACCAAACCAAACCAACCCAACCCAACCCAACCCAACCCAACCCAACCCAACCCAACCCAACCCAACCCAACCTAACCCAACCCAAATCAAAAACAGAATGGACTGACAACATAGCGGAATGGACAGAGAAACCATTTTTGCAGAGACCCAGGTTTTGGCACACAACCGTCGGAGCTGGGGTGAAACTGGTGAACAGTTAGTTGTTGCGTGTGGCGCTTCAGTGACTTTTCACGGGGGTTAAGGTAGAAGAAAAATAAGATGAACATGTGAGAGTAAGATGCTTATCACTGTCTTGAGCCTGAGCAGTTATTCGTTCTTGTAAGAAATCGAATTATAAATCTAAACCCATAGTTCTGTTGTATAATTATTTGACACTATTTTTTTTCTTTGTTCACTAGATCATACTGACCCTATGCTCAATCTTTTTAGAGGGCCGGTGGCTATGCAGCTCAGTGAGTTTTGTCTCTGTCTCTGTCTCTGACTCTGTCTCTGTCTCTCATTCTCTGTCTGTCTGTCTTTCTTTCCCTCCCCCTCTCTTTATCCATCTCTTTCTCATGTCTCTCTTTACCCCTCCCCTCACTCTCGTTTCTCTCTTCTCTCTCTAGCTCTTCTCTGTCTGTCTGTCTGTCTTTCTCTCCCTTCTCTCTCTTGTCTCTCTCTCTCTCTCTCTCTCTCTCTCTCTTTCTCCCCTCTCTTTCTCTTTTCTCCCTCTCTCGCTCTTGCTCTTCACTCTCTCTCCGTTTCTCTCTGTCTCTCCCTCTTCTCGCCCCCTCCCCATCACTCTTATCACAACACACACACACACACACACACACACACACACACACACACACACACACACACACACACACACACACACAACGTGTACACAGGCACAAACGCAGACACGCGCGCGCACACCACACACACACACACACACAACATACACACACAGACACACACATACACATACTCACTCACACAGAGACAGACACATATACACAGACACACACACACACACACACACACACACACACACACACAACACACACACACACACACACACATACACAAACATACATTCCTTACCACCCCTCTCTCCCTTTCTCTCCCCCTCTCTCCCTTTCCCCTCGTTCTCTGTCACTCTCTCCTCTTCTGTTTCTCTCTGTCGATATAACTCTCTCACTTGCTGTCCTTAATTTGTATTTGATATATATATGTATATATATATATATATATATATATTTATATACAGAGATAGAGAGAGGGGAGAGAGATGTATATATGTATACACACACACACACACATATACATGTATATATATATATATATATATATATATATATATATATATAGAGAGAGAGAGAGAGAGAGAGAGAGATAGACAGAGAGAGACATAATATATATATATAATATTATATATATATATATATATATATATATATATATGATTTTTTTGTTTACTTATTTATTTATTCACGTATGTATTTATTTCTTTATTTTCGAAACTTAATCCAAAACTCCAGCAATAGAATGGCCAACAGGGACACCGCTGTGCCCCCCCCCCCCCCCCCCCCCCATCGGAGGCAGAAAGTTTCAGGTTAAAAGTGTAATAGAGTTGAGGAGTGCATCAGAGGTTGGCCTACTTGGCTATGAACTGTTTCGCCTTTTTGCCTTCGGTGCGCCCGTCGCTGATATTCTGGAGAACATCTCATTTATATTTATGAAAATAAGAACCCCCTCCCCCCCTTAAAGAAGAGGGGGGGGGAGGGGGAGGAGAACAGAGGTGGAGAAAATTAAGGAGAGATGGAGTACGGCGACCTCTTTGTGTAAAGAATGGACATTATTGATTTTTCTAGGAGGATTTTTGAGGTTTAAAAAAAGGGATCATTGCACTCAGGGAGGTTACCTTTGTGCCTTTCTTTTTTTTTGTTGTCCCATTTTCTACACCATCTTAATGACCAGAGAAGCTGGAACATATTTTTACAATGCGATGATGATGATGATATCGATGATGATGATAATCACGATGCTATGGAGTCCCATCCAGGGTTGAGACTGCGTGACAAGGCTGTACTCTGCGCTTACTATCATAACACATCCTGACGTCAATCAGGCTCCAGAGATACAGGCACCTGCGGTGCTGGTAAGAAGATTTTGAGAAGAGTTTGTTGTCTTTTCTCAAAGAAGGGGTTTATCGGAATTTGACCATTCCATATGCCTGAGCCTGCGCAAAATTGTATGGGCTAGCTTGCAAGATCTTGAAATAGGACACTGCGAAAAAGGGATGTAAGAAACACTAAGCTGACACCGCCAGAATGGTGGAAACATTAACACCTTTCCTACCAAGAAAATAGGTCACTGTACTAACTATTGACCAAGTAATGTTAGGAGAGAGAAAGGCCGGAGGGGGCATTGTCAGAAAACAAGGTATATCTTGCCATTTTTGCCGCTTCAAAGGTCTTGTAAACGCAGAAAGGAAATGACAAGAGTATA
Source organism: Monoplex corrugatus (assembly GCA_030674185.1). NCBI lineage: Eukaryota > Metazoa > Mollusca > Gastropoda > Littorinimorpha > Ranellidae > Monoplex > Monoplex corrugatus. Next base: position 23,598,907 of record JAPXFY010000031.1, on the reverse strand, counting down.
CTCCCTTTGCTGGAAAAAGATTGACGTCAGCAATGCGGTCATTTTCTATTTATATACTCGAAACTGAAATTACGGTTCACGAAATCCTCGTGACGCGGTCCACGGAAAGAGAGAGCTGAGTCACGAGGATCTCGTGACGCGGTTCCGGTACGGAATGTGTTAAGAGGGACAGCGAACAGGCCACGTTTTTAACGTTGTGGACTAGTGTCTGAACTGGAGATATTAGATCTCGACTGATCTCGGTCTATGAAAATTATTGTGCTATCACTGTGATTTGATACTTCCACAGTTTGTTTCCCTGTTGATTACAAGTACAGAGGGTTATTTTTGCCTGTTAATGGCCAAAGCGATACATAACTGTTTGCTGCGTTATCTGTGATCTATCGCATTTAATGTATTTCAGAACGCAGACGCTGCCATGGTTTGTATGAACGAGTACACACACACAGACACACAGACACACACACACACACACACACACACACACACACACACACACACACACACTCACTCATTTATAAATATATATATGTATATATATATATGTACATGTA
>JAPXFY010000031.1:23575853-23580853 GCA_030674185.1 Monoplex corrugatus | reverse complement strand
CAGTTTATTCCTTTTCTCACATTGGACGCAGCAGCAGGGAAGTTTCAGTCTTTTTTTTTTTTCCTCATAATTTTTGTATCTGGCGTTTGTTTGTTTATAATCTTACGCTTGACAAAGGCCTGTTGGCCGAAAATTTGCGCCTGTCTTGTCATGTTGTATCAAATGTGACCTCCCACCACGAAATCAGTCTTAACTCGCAGTCAGTCTAACAAGCACTAGGAACTGAAAAGGTGACTGAGGGTCTATTTGGGGTGTTTTGACTTTTTCTCAAAACTGATTTCTGTAGACTATAATCTATCCCACACACACATTTTTTCTTGAAAAAAAATTAGTATTAATCAATTTAAAATGGTATTTTAATGCACTGATCGCAGCAGAAAGAACGCAATTTCCTACCAAAAGTACCTATTTTTGTCTCTTATTATGAACCGTAACCTGCACAGTACCCCCACATGTAATACACTGACAGAAAGCTCTTTGGTGCACCTTTCAGATAATGACAGCTAAAACTAGAAACAAACTGGGTCAAAGCCAACAAATAAAGAAATTTAAGGAAAATGTGTAAGAGAGCACAAAAACTTTAGAGGCCGTTTTCTCAAAATGGCCGTCATACAACTGAATGACTTTAAACATACATAACTTCTACATTTTTTTTTTAGTACAAGCTTTATTCAAGTACCAAAATAACCAGCAGAATGTTCACTTTCCAGTGATATATATCTCAAAATGCCCAAAATGCTAGTTAAGACTGATTTTGTGCTGGCAGGTCACAATACAATCCTATTCTTCTTTCGTGTTTTTTTTCTTCTGGTTTCAGAGGTTAGTTAGCGTAAAAACAGATCACACAGTAAGAACGGAAGCAGCGACCCACCCAGCAACACCAATCAAAAGCACCGTCCAGGTCATTTTAGTAATAGTCGGAGGAGAGCCATCATCACAGACAGCAATCGCATCGTCCACAATAATTACCTCCCTCTAAAATAGCCCAGTCGTGCCCCAAGGGGAGGTGACTTTTCAGCTGCACAGCGCAGCTCAGCGCTCACACGTTCGTTGTTTCTTTTAAAGTCTATTCACATAAGTGCTTTTAGACGAAAACTAAAAAGTAAACAGTTTAAACATGACAGACAGAAAGAGAGAGAGGGAGGGAGGGAGAGGAGATAGAGGGAGGGATAGACAGACAGACAGACAGACAGACGTACATTTTGCCTGTGTTTTCCCTGTTTACCTAGAACGACTGCGAGGTCTGAATAGCTGGCTGTTTTTTTTTTCTTTTGTTTGTTTTGTTTTTTATTAAAGTTTTTCCTCGTCTTCTTTTTTTTAACTTCTAGGTCATTACCACCCCTCATTACACACACTTGCATCACAGGGTCACGCACGCGCACGCGCACGCACTCGCAAATAGAGAAACAGCAGGCAGATACATAATATGATGATATGCGATCATGCACGGTTTCATTCAAACGTGGGAATGCGTCAGTGTGCGCGCGCACACGTGCACGTACGCACACATGCACTTCTACATACACTCACACAAACATACACGTATATACTCTCTCTCTCTCTCTCTCTCTCTCTCACACACACACACACACACACACACACACACACACACACACACATACACACTCAGAGGCAGACATGCGTAATGCAAGTGCACGTGAATGTGTGTGTCAGAGAGAGAGAGGGGGGGGAGAAGGAGACAGTGATGGAGATGGAGAAAGAGGGAGAGGGAGTGAGTCAGGGAGGTTGAGAGAGAGGGAGGGAGAGAGAGAATAAACAGCAGACAGAAATACAAGGAGGGAGTGAGGGGAGAGAGAGAGAGAGAGAGAGCGCGCGCATGACAAACAGAAAGACAGAGAGATGGAGGGAGGGAGAGGAGTCACACAGAGAGAGAGTGCGCATGACAGACAGAAAGAGAGAGAGAGAGAGAAGCGAGGGAGAGTAGATACAGAGAGAGGGAGAGACAGACAGACAGACAGACAGACAGACAGACAGACAGACAGACAGTGCAAACGTGTTGGAGGAGAGAAACAAAGAACGTTTTCCTCTGCCGGTGTGAAACTGTGTGATGGAGTCTAAGAAACATTGACAAAGAAACCGGAGTGTGTATGTCAGATGGTTGGGGAAAAATACAAAAAAACAAAAAAAAATGAAAGAAAAAAAATGTGTGTCACTGTGTCAGCCTCGTTGCCAGACCTCCCTCACCACCCCACCCCCTCTCTCCTCCCCCATCCCCCTTCCTACTTTTCAGTCTGCCCATCGTTAAAGAAGATTGAGAAGAGTCGGCTAGAGGCGGAAAGGGAATAGAGTGACAATTATAAATTTTAATCAAGGAAATAGCTCGTTAGGGGTGAGAGGGAGAGAGAGGGGGTGGGAAAGAGAGAGAGAGGGAAAAAGAGAGAGGAAGAGAGAAAGAGAGAGAGAGAGAGAGGAGAAGGGAGGGAGAGAGAGAGGGGGGAGAGGGGGAGAAGATGTCTTCTTTTCGTGTCTGCATTTTTTTTTCTTGCTGTTTTGCGTTCTCTTGATTTTAAAGCTAAAAAAGACAAGTTGTTTCTTATCAGCTGGAGGTGTGTGTGTGTGTGTTGTGTGTGTGTGTGTGTGTGTGTGAGTGTGTGTGTGTGTGTGTGTGTGTGTGTGTGCGTGTGTGTGTCCTGCACGAAGCTGATGCATAGGGTGAGGGAGTCAAAGGGTTTTTTTTTTTTTTTTGCTTCGCTAACATGGTCGATTATGCAGGATGCTGGTGGACAGGGTGCAGGAATCAAAGGGTTAATTTTTATTTTTTGCTTCGCTTACATGGTCGATTCTGCAGGATGCTGGTGGACAGGGTGCGGGAATCAAAGGGTTAAGCGCATCTCAAGAGCATGAGTGACAGAGGCAGACACACGTAATGCCAGTGCATGTCCATGGATGTTAGTCTGTTCATTCAGTTCAGTTCAGTTCAGTTCAGTAAGTTTTATAAAGTCCTACCACTCTCAGAGTATACGAGGACTAGTAAAAAAAATTGTACAAAGAAGCCTGAAAATTTTAGTGCATTGTGAGAGACCGATGATTTTCTCGGTTCTCCTGATCCACCCAGATGGATGAATGGATGGGTGGTGAATGGGATGGATGTCTATTCATACTTTCTTTCTTTCTGTTTATTTGTTTTTGCCTTCTAACCCACCCCCCTCTCCCCTTCTATCGTGTCTTGCTTGTCTATCGATGTAAGTCTATGCATACTTTCTTTCTTTCTGTTTATTTATTTTCGCCCTCTAACCCCCCCCTCCCCCCCACATCTATCGTGTCTTGTATGTCTATCGATGTGAGTCTATTCATACTTTGTTTATTTCTGTTTATATATTTTCGTCCTCTAATCCACCCCCTCTCCCCATCTATCGTGTCTTGCATGTCTGTCGATGTGAGTCTATTCATACTTTGTTCATTTCTGTTTATATATTTTCGCCCTCTAATCCACCCCCCTCTCCCCATCTATCGTGTCTTGCATGTCTGTCGATGTTAGTCTATGCATACTTTCTTTCTTTCTATTCATTTGTTTTTGCCCTCTTAATCCCGCCATCCCCCCCCCGCCCCCTCCATCTTCTTCATCTATGCTTTTTTCTCTTCTATGCTTTTCTTTCTTCTTTGCTTTCTTTCTTCTTTACTTTCTTTCTTTTTTCACTGCTTTCTTTCTTTCTTTTCTTTCTCTCTGCTTTCTTTTTCTTTAAATTTTTCGCGGCTGTCTGTCTTGTTAATTCTGAATGTCCTTTCTGTCTTCTTTCTTTTCTTCCTTCTGCTTTATTCTGTCTTTCTGTATTCTTCCTTTCTTCTCTCACTTCTCTCTTTCCTTCTTTCTTCTTTGCTTTTCTGTTTTCTTACCATCTGTGCTTTCTTTTCTTTTTCATTCTGTTTTCTGTCATCATTTTTCTTGTTTTTTTTTTTTTTCTTCTTTTTCTTTTTCTCTTCGTTCGTATTTCTTTCTTTCTCTGATTTCTGTTTTTCCGTCTCTCTTTTTGTGTGTCTCTCTGCTTTCTTTCTTCTTTGTTTTCTTTTTCTTTCTTTCTGTTCCTTCTTTCTTTTTTTTTGTCTTCTTCTGTTTCTGTTCAGAGATCGATAATAATATGGCATGACGTCAAGGGAATGAAGTGGCGCGTGTGTGTATTGTGAAAAAGAGTGGTGAGCGCGCGAGGGTTGGGGTTGGGGAGTGAATGAGGAGGGGGGATAAGTGCACGCGCTGCTGTTTGTCTGTGCACGTGCATATCTCTTTGGGAGGAGGAAAAAAAAAGAAAGAACAGCGATGAGGGTGGGGTTGGAAAGAATGGACTCTTGTCAGTAACTGCATATGTGTGTGTGTGTGTGTTTTGTTCTCTCTCTGTGTCTTCTTCTCTCTGTCTCTCTCTCTTCTTCTCTCTCTCTCTGTCTCTCTCTCTGTCTGTCTGTGTCTGTCTGTCTGTCTGTCTCTCTCTCTCTCTGTGTCTCTGTCTGTGTATGGTTTATTTGTTTGTGCGTGTATGTATGTATGTATGTTGTGTGTGTGTGTGTGTGTGTGTGTGTGTGTGTGTGTGTGTGTGTGTGTGTGTGTGTGTGTGTGTGTGTGTGTGTGCGTGGTCTGGGAGTATACATGTGTATATGTTTGTGTGTGTTTGTGACTGTGTGTTCGTGTGTGTGTCCTTGTGTTTGTATGTGTGTACATATGTATTTGTGTGTGTGTGTACATATGTGTTTGTGTGTGTGTTAATGTGTATGTCGTCTCTGTCTGTCTGTCCCTGTCTGTCTGTCTGTCTGTCTCTCTTTGTCTGTCTCTCTTTGTCTGTCTCTCTTTGTCTGTCTCTCTGTCTGTTTGTCTCTCTCTCTCTCTTCCTCCCTCCCCACTCTCTCTGTCTTGATGTATGTGTGTTTCGTTGTCTGTGTATGTGTCGTTGCCTATGTGTGTGTGTTTGTGCGTGTGTGTGTGTGTGTGTATGTGTATGTGAGAGAGAGAGACAAAGAGAGAGAGAGAGGGAAAGAGAGAGAGAGAAAGAGAG
>JAPXFY010000031.1:23565853-23570853 GCA_030674185.1 Monoplex corrugatus | reverse complement strand
GAGAGAGACAGACAGACAGACAGACAGACAGAGACAGAAAGAGACAGAAAGACAGAGACAGACAGAGAAACACGAGCGCGTAAACTCGGGCACACACATATACAGAAACGCACACCCACACACAAACAGAAAAACACGTACAAAAACGCTCTCTCTTTCTCTCTCTCTCACCCCCCACCCCCCACCACCACACAGCACACCCCACACCACACACTCACCCCCCCCACACACACACACACACACACACACCCCCACACACACACACACACACACACACACACACACACACACACACACACACGAGACCAAAACAAAACAAAAACAAAACAAAAAAATCGTGGAACTGATCAGAAAACAAGCAGACATCACAATAAGCTTCAATTTGTATGGCTATTACCCATATTGACCGGACCAATCAGCTGCCATTTTGTCCATTGTTACGCCAATGGAAGAGAACCAATCAGGGAGTCTCTAGGTGATAGCGACCAATCAGTGCCCAGAAGATAAATAGGAACGATTGCGGCACATTAAACTGCCTGCAATTTCTGCACGCTGCTTTCCAAGAATAGGGGTGATGTAGAGGTTGGGACGGGTAGTGGTGGTGATGGTGGTGTTGATGGTGGTGTTATATTGTGGCCATTGTCATTGTCAACTGATGTTTTTTTTTTTTTTTTTTTTTTTTTTTTTTTGAGGGGAGTCTTAAGTGTGTTATTGTTTGTTTTGTGGGCGCCACATTGTCTGCTTTGTTCGTCCATTGTTTTGTCTGGTGTTCATTGATTTGTTGTGTCAGGTCTCCCCGTATTCGTTCAGCATCATTCCCTGTTCCCTGTAGGCGTTCTGTGTCTGTGTTTCCGCCATTATTTTGTTCCCCTCTTCTTCTTCTTCTTCTTCTCTTTTTCTTTCCCTTCATGTGGCACCATCAATGGAACTTGGTGAGTGGGCCTAACTAGTGGATAAATGTGTGTGTGTATGTGTATGTGTTATGTGTGTGTGTGTGTGTGTGTGTGTGTGTGTGTGTGTGTGTGTGTGTGTATTAGTGGATTACATACAATGTGTGTTGTGTGTGTGTGTGTGTGTGTGTGTGTGTGTGGATAAGATACAATGTGTGTGTGAGTGAGTGAGTGAGTGTTTCTCTCTCTCTCTGTCTCTCTTTCTCTGTGGGGGGGGGGAGGGGGGGGATCTTAGTGAATAATAACCCGTCTGGGACGCGAGAAACCCAGGTTGGGATCCTGGTCTGACAAGGATTCTCTATGTCTCTCTCTCTTTCTCCATCTCTCTCTCTGCCTCTGTATGTCTGTCTGTCTCTCTGTCTCTCTCTGTCTCCCTCTCTGTCTGTCTGTCTGTCTGTCTCTCTCTCTTTGTGTTTCCCTCGTTCTCCATCACTCTTTCTGTGTCTTTGTCTGTCTGTTTGTCTGTCTGCCTGTTTGTCTCTCTCTTCTCTCTCTCCTCTCTCTCTCTCTCTCTCTCTCTCTCTCCTCTCTCTCTCAGAGAAATATAAGCCTGGCTGCTGTTGTTTTTTGCTGATATGATCGTAAAGCGGATGTCGCAGAAAAGTCTTTTTTCTTTTAATACTTGTTAAAATGGATCTATACGTAATCGGCGACGGTTGTGCTGAATAATAACACGTTTGCATTTAGGAGTGGTTTTGGAATTGGAATGTGGTGTACTGACAATATGAATGTCTCCCCCACTCCCACCCCCAGCCCCAAACCCCACTCCCATCCCCATCCCAAACCACATCCCTTATACTCCCAGTGTCTACTTCATGCCCTCTGCCATTGAGTCGCTCTGAAAGCTTGTAGCAAAGATAATGGTGTTTTTGTTGTTGTTGTTGTTTTTGTTTGTTTGTTTTGTTTGTGACCAGAATGAATGATACTGATGAAGGTTGCTTTTTTGTTTACACATTCTCTCTGTCTCTGTCTCTCTGTCTCTCTGTCTCTTCTCTCTGTCTCTGTCTTTCTCTTTCTCTCTCTCTCCTCTTTCTCTCGCTTTTGCTTTGTCTCTCTGTCTCTGTATCTCTCCGTTCTTCTGTTCATCTGTTTGTCTTCTCTCTTTGTCTCTCTCTCTTTGTCTGTCTCTCTCCCTCTCTCTCTCTCCTCTCTCTCTCTCTTTTCTTTCTGAAAATGTGTAACAGAGATAATTTTTTTGTCAAAATGATACTGATTAAGTCTGTTTTGTGCTTTCACTTTGAAGTAATAATAATGATGATAATAGTAATAACAATAATAACAAAATAACAATAATAATAAAAATAGTAATAATAATAGTAATAATAGTAATAATAATAATAATAATAATGATAATAATGATAATAATAACAATAACAAGGCATTATTATTTGTCATGTTCACTTTGTCGGCTTTTTTTTCTAACACACTCTCTCTCTCTTCTCTCTCTCCTCTCTCCTCTCTCTCTCTCTCTCTCTCTCCTCTCTCTCCTCTCTTCTCTCTCTCCCATCTCTCGTCGTCGATGCGATGTCTGCTGGGTAAGGTTTACAGATGATGCTGATTGAGGGCGCTGCCATTTTGCTGAGTGTGGACTTTCGCTGGTCTGGGAGTGGCCCAGAAGACAAGAATATTGATGATATAATTTTCTTTTCCTTCCTTCCTCTAACCTCCCCCCCTCCCACTCACACACACACACACATACACACTTTTTTCTTTCCTCTTTTCCTTCTCCACTATCTCCAGAGGTGTCCCTGAAGACTTGAAGAGAGTCTGCTTGGTTAGATTTCAGACTTCAGACTTTGGAATTCAGAACTCTTGTATAAGTCAAAGATGATAACATTAGGTCGGACTTTTTTCTTTAACTTGTTTTTATACATTTTCAAGTATATAGCATTTGCAAACATCTTGAAATGTACATAATGCATAATCAACAGATCTAACAAAATGTCGAAAGAACAAGCATTTATTGCAATATCTATCTACTATCTATCTATCTATCTATCTATCTATCTATCTATCTATCTATCTATCTATCTATCTATCTATCTATCTCTCTATCTATCTAATCTATCTATCTATCTATCTACTATATATCATCATCTATCACACACACATATATATTATATATCTTATACATAACATACATATACATACACATATAATACACACATATATAGACACACATCTACATATACATTATACACACACACACACATCCACACACACACACACTCACACACACACACACACACACACACACAACACACACACACACACACACACACACACACACACACACACACACGTATATAATATATATATATATATATATACATGTATATATATATATATACACATATATATATGTATATATATATGTATATATATATACATATATATATACATACATACTCATACATACAGACACATATGTATACACATACATTAGGTCAGACTTCAGAACACTTGTATTAGTCAAGGATAGTAGCATTAGGTCCCACCGGACTTGTCTTTAGAGCTCGTCCATGGTTGCTTTTACAGTGAGGGAGAGATGTTCTTAACGAGGAAGTAAGCTCAGGAAGGAAATACATTCCAGTCAAAGAGTATAGTACCTACGTAGGTAAATACTGGAAACGAAAGGAAGGGGGGGGGGAGTGGAAAGAGAGGGGTTGGGTGGGGGGCTGGAGACAGAAAGAGAGACAGAGACAGAGACAATTAACATCACTACTAACATCATCTGCGAGCGTCGACTTTTAAGTTGGCTGGGCCATAATTATGCCGCTAGACTGCCATCTTCTAGACTTCCCAACCAAATCATGAACTGGAACCAGTAAGGTCAAAAAGAAAAGACGAAAAAGAAAGCCAAAACTCACGATTTTTTGGATAGTATTTAATATCATTCACTGTTGGAACAGTTTGCAGATGTCCTCGCTTTACGTCAAGTTTCATTGTAATTGAAACTTTCTCAAAAGTCACAGTGACCTTGAAAAGTACAACTTCTGGATGTTCTGCACTAGTTTATTAATAATAATAAAAAAAAAGGGAGATTCTTAGAATGGTTTGATTGTTTTGTGTTCACCTTTTGTTGTTGTTGTTGTTTCCATTTCTCTCTTCTTTTCTTTTTTCCAGCCCCCCCCCCTTTCTTCGCTCCCTCCCCTCCCCCACTATCTGTATATTTCTTTCCACCCACCCCCCCACCCCCCTGCTTCCACCTGTCAAAAGGACTCCCTGGAGGCGAAGGTTTGGGTGAGTCAGGCGCCCAGCTTTCACTCTCACTCTCAAGATTTAATCGTTCTGTTTTGGTTAGCTGTTCTTTCACCTTAGCCCCCTCCCCCCCCCCATCCTTTGAATCTTTCCCTCTCTCTCTCTCCCTCTTCCCCTCTCCCCCCTTCACACAATCCATGTCCCTCCTCTCCCTTCCCATCTATGTGAAGAGGTTATTCGCCTACTTGGGATATGCTACGGACAACCTGCGGTAAGACCTTCCTTGCAATATTCTCTGTTTTGTTTGTTTGTTTGTTTACTTTTTCTGTTGTCTCATCATCATCAAGTGCCTTCCACGTGGCGTTGGCGATCATGCCCCCCCCCCCCTCCCCCATATGTTTTTGTCCCTTGTTGCCGCAAGCACATCTTCCACCCTCTCTGTCTTCAGCCACTCTGCAAGTCCGTCCAATATTTTTTCCCTGGGTCTTCTACCTGGTGCTTACCATTCTCTTTGAGGTTCAGTCTTCCTCCTCTTTCATTCCAAAGTGTTGTTTAAAGTTTTGTCACTGTCGTTACCTGATTCATTGGAGCTCCCCATCACCATTCACCTGTCTGAGAGAGAGAGAGACAGACAACAGACAGACAGACATACAGACAGACAGAGGCAGACAGACAGAGAGACAGACAGACGGACAAACACAAAAGTCAAAGAGGGGGGGAATATAATGACCAATAAACAGACACAGAGTCAGAGAGAGAAAAAAGGGAGAGGGAAAGAAGAGAGAGAGAGAGAGAGAGACAGACAGACAGACAGACAGACAGACAAAGACAGACAGACAGGAAAAAACA
>JAPXFY010000031.1:23553353-23560853 GCA_030674185.1 Monoplex corrugatus | reverse complement strand
AAACGAGACAGTCTTGATGGAGGCAGACACAAGTAGATCGCTGATAAGGAAGATTAGGAAAAGACAGGCAACATTTATAGGCTATTTTATGAGGAAGGGGGATTTGGAGCACCTTGTCACAACGGGAAAGCTGGAAGGAAAGAGAGCACCAGGTAGACCCAGGGAGAAAATGCTAGACGGACTTGCAGAGTGGCTGAAGACGAGGAGGGTGGAGGAGATGCTTGGGACAACAAGAGATAGAGACAGATGGAAGTCCATGATCGCCAACGCCATGCGGCAGGGCACCTGATGATGATGATGATGAATACATACCACTTCATATTGTATGAGTGTTCCTTCCATTTTAGAGATATCAGAAACTTGTTCATATAGAATGAATAAATAAAATAAGCTATTTTCTTTAGCGCACGTTAGATCGAAATAGGGCTGTCTACCGAAATGATGAAACGGCTTTTGAAAAAAAAAATGTTGGGGATGCAAAAAAAAAAAGTATCACCGTTCGCTGGAAAAGCAGACGCAACCAAAACAAGGTGGGGATAGGGAGGCCAAATTGTACTACTACTCGTCGGCCTCTTTACATCTCAGGAGATGATAGTCTGCACCAGGACGCGTTGTGGTCATGACGTGCACTTACGCCAAAAAAGCCTAGGCTTAAAACCGGTATCTGCTACTCTCCGTGTTGTGTCGATGCTGTGTTACCAGCGAAGCTGAAGTGACCTCTCCAGGTGCAGGCCTGGGCAAGTGAATATGGAGGACGAGCTGTTGCCCATGCAGCAGATCCCCCCTCTCCTCGCCACTAGTAGAATCCAGGGGAAAGACGGAGGCGCCTGTACGCCTGGTACCAGGGGCGACGCAGGAGTTGCCAGAACGAGGTTGTAGACAACGGCGAACTGCCTTAGGGACTCCGACTCCGGATTTTTCCTCAGGGTTGACTCCCGAAGCCTTTCCTATGAGTGGGTATGGCCGCAAGGCAGCGGAGGTTTGAAATCAGAGTTTTCCTTCTCTTAGATGAGCTGTCTTCCCAGACTGATGAGCCCCATCTACCCAAAGTACTACTACTACTACTAATAATAATAATAAATCACATTTATATAGCGCTATTCTCCCACACATAGGTAAGGACTCACTGCGCTTTACATTAATTAGTTCATACACACACATACACACACATACACAGATACAAATATACCAAGGAATTTCAAAGAAGTACATTTCTAACTTAATCGAAGACATTTTGATTTTCATTGTGTACACATTTATAACCTTCCGAAGCAATATGCTGAAACCCAAAACACGTGTGACTGCCCGCCTTCAAGCAAACAGGAACCAGAAAAAAAGTTTCGTGTTTTTCTGGTTCCTAGATTATATGTTGAAACGCTAAGCTTTAGATTTCGAAGATATTATTGTGTATGCTGTTTTCAACGAAATGTACCGATAGAGCTTTAGCGCATTAACGTTATTCTAAAACTTCCATTGTCTTAGCGAAATTCGACTTTTTTTTTTTTTAAATTTAGCTTAAATTTAAGCGGGTTTCAATTTCTTGGCAGCCACTGGTTTACCATAAGGGGCGAAAAGCAACGTGTGTGTGAAAAAGCCCGCCGGCATCTGTCTTCCACCACCACCACTACCACCACTACCACAAGGCAACTGACCTCAGCTGACCGGGGTCAGGGAAAGGTCACTGACCGACCTTGGCTTATGACCTCTGACCTCTGGCCACTTGGGGGGGGGAGAGGGATGGTGCCTGCAGGCTTTGTGTTGTTGTGGCGTTGAGAGAAGATGGGAAAAAGAAGGAAGAGATGGATGAGGGAAGGAGAGGTGGGGTGAACGGGTAGATGGGTGTGAGTGGGGGGTGGGGGAGAGGGGGAGTAGAGATTGCGGTGGGTGAGTGTGTGGGTGGAGGCGGTGCCTCCTCACCTGTTGGTCGGCTGATACTAGTAGTGTGTTGAGTTTGGCTGGTGGAGTGGAGTGGAGGAGATCTTGAAAGCCCGTGGAATTTGAAACATCTGCCTGCTTCTGTTACTGTCTGTCTGGCTGTATCTGTCTGTGTCTGTGGCTGGCTGGGTGTCTGTCTGTCTGCCTGTCTGTCTGTCCGTTTGTTTGTCACTCTGTCTCTCGTTCGTTTACCGTATGCACGGTCCTTTAGCAGTATCACAAGTTTTAAAGAATCGCGGTCTCTTATTTTCTTAAACAGTCATAATTATACAGATGTAAAATATAAAAATTGTATCAGTATTTTCTTAAAATAGCAACTGTTATAAATATATATGTATGTATATAGATATAAGTATGTATGTATGTATGTATGTATGTATGTATGTATGTATATATACATATACACATGTACACATAGATAGATAGATATGTATATGTATATCTGTCTGTTTATATATATATATATGTATATATATATATATATATATATATATATATATGTGTGTGTGTGTGTGTGTGTGTGTGTGTGTGTGTGTGTGTGTGTGTGTGTGTGTGTGAGAGAGATAAGTTTTCATATCGACCAAAAATCGCCATGGTGCAGTGATCAACGCAACGGACTACCGAATGAAGGTTGTGGGTTAAAATCCACATCAGTCTTGTTGAAATCCCTGTGGGATTTTTCAGCCCAAGGGAGGGGGGCGGGGCGACGAAAAGATTGGAATCACACGAGTCAAGTCTTGTCCACTTCAAGCATGCGTCATTGAGGGGTGTCGCTCCAATTTTCTGACCAACACCGCAGGTGTCTGTATCTCTGGAGCCTGGCTGACTCCAAGATGTGTACCATTGATAATAAGGGCAAAGTAAACCGCTGTCACGAAGTTTCAACTTTAGATGGAAATCTTTTGATATCGCGAGTACCATCCACATCGTTATTTATCTTCATAGCATTCAAAAATAAGTGAATGAATAAATGAATATAAATAAATAAATAAGTAAATAAATAGATAGATGAATAAATAAATAAATGAATAAATGAATAAATAAAAATTCCAGCTTTTGTGGCCATTAAGGTGCCATAGAAATGGAACAGAAAGAAAACAAAAGTGTTCATTTTAGCCAACTGTGGAAACAATGCAAAACCATGTGTTTGGTGTGATAAGAACCAAACACTTCCGTCCGCGAATCCGTCTGGTGTGAGAGTGTCCCTGTTTTCCGAACCCCACACACATGGGAATCTATACGACATTTCCAGACACAACATTGTTTAAAAAGTTTCAGGGCTGCTTTCAGGGACACCACCAACTGCCAAGCAGAGTGTGTACGTGCGAGTTTCTCTCTCTGTGTCTCTGTCTGTCTGTCTGTCTTTCTCTCTGTTTCTGTCTCTGTCTGTCTGTCTCGTCTCTCTCTCTCTGTCTTTCTCTCTGTCTGTCTCTCTGTCTCTGTCTCTATCTGTCCTTCTATGTCTGTCTCTGTCTCTGTCTTATCTGTCTGTTTGTCTTCTGTCTGTCTCTCCCTCTCCCCCTCTCTCTGTCTGTCTGTCTCTTGCTCTCTCTGTCTTTTCTGTCTCTCTCTGTCTCTGTCTGTTTGTCTGTTGTCTGTCTGTCTGTCTGTCTCTCGCTCTCTTTTTCTCTCTCTCCGTCTGGCTGTCTGTCTCTCTCTCTCTCTGTCTTTGTCTCTGTCTCTGTCTCTCTCTGTCTGTCTCTCTCCGTCTGTCTGCTTGTGTGCCTCTTTCTGTCTCTGTCTCTCTATCTCTCTCTGTCTCTGTCTGTATGTCTGTATCTCTCTCTCTCTCTCTCTCTCTCTCTCTCTCTCTCTCTATCTCTCTCTTTTCTCTCGTCTCCGCTCTCTGCCTGTTTGTCTATACTTACCGTGTTGTCTCTGTCTGTCTGCCTGCCTGCCTCTCTGTCTGTCTGCCTGCCTGTTTGTCTATCTCAATCTGTCTGTCTCTGTTTATCTGTCTGCCTCTGTCTCTGTCTGTCTCTCTCCTCTCTCTCTGTCTCTGTCTCTCCACTGTGTGTGCGTGTGTGTGTGTGTGTGTGTGTGTGTGTGTGTGTGTGTGTGTGTGTGCGTGTGTGTGTGATTTTGACTCAACAAAGAGAACTACTTTGAAAGACAGGGGTTTAAGATTTACTAGATAATGCAATGCTTGTATAATAGCGACTAATTCCGCTGTAAAGATAGATATGTTTGCCCCAACAAAATGCTGCTCCAGCACATTTATTTTCTAAGACTGATCCATCGTAAAAATATGAAGGTGGGTACGGTATTTCTCATCGATGTGTTCTCTTGCTGTGGACATCGAAATGTTGACGTTTTCAGATTTCTTAGCGTCTGTATAATCGATATCAAAAGAGGCTTTTAGCATTTCCCGTGTAGGGATAGGCATTGCTGATGGTGTCTCAGCTATTTCATCCATATTTATGTTAGACTGTTTGACCAAGTCAGATAAGTAAGTTGCAACAGTCATTTGTGATGAAATGGTTTTTGCTCGCTTTGGAAAGTCAACATCAGACCTGATTTTAATTTCTTTACTCACAAACTTGTGTGTGTGTGTGTGTGTGTGTGTGTGTGTGTGTGTGTGTGTGTGTGTGTTGTGTGTGTGTGTGTGTGTGTGTGTGTGTGTGTGTGTGTGATGTGTGTAAACAAAAACGTTTTTTACGAGGGTGTGAAATAAGTTAGGTATATGCTTTTTCACATCCAATCCTTGTTCAGATTATGATAATGAATTACATAAATTATATGTATGTGCACATGTGTGTTATGAAGGAGAAGAAGAGAGAGAGAGAGAGAGAAGAGATTGAGTGTGTGTGTTGTGTGCGTGTGCTGTGTGTGTGTGTGTGTGTGTGTTGTGTCTGTCATGTGTGTTGTTTTACTATGTGTCTGTTGTTGTGTAAATCGAGACATTTTTAACTGAGGTGTGAATAAGTTAGTAAATCAGCTTTTTCACACCAACCTAGTGTCTGATCTATGATAATGATTGCATGATTTGTACTTGCACATTTGAGAGAGAGAGCTAGAGAGTGAGAAGAAAGGCGAACAGAACTAGAGAGAGCGCGCGCGCGCGTGTGTTGTGTAAGTGTGTGCTAGTGTTGTGTGTGTGTAGTGTGTGTGTGTGTGTTAGTGTTGTGTGTCTAAGCTAGCTAACATGTCTAACCTATGCCTATGCTGATCAGGAGTGGGAGTGTGGGTGGGAATCTCACCTTCTTACTTTACGACCATGCGGAGTACCTGTGTCAGAAGAACTCCAGACATTCTGGAGTTGTCTTAACCATTAGCTACTGTGTCTCTTGTCTGTCTTTGTCAGTTGTCTGTCTATCATCGTCTGTCTATCTAAACCTAGCTGTCTGTCCTGTCTAAAACCTAGTGCTCTCTGTCTAAATCTACTACTGTCTCTCTCTGTCTAACTAGCTGTCTGTCTAAAACCTAGCTGTCTGTCTAAAATCTAGCTACTGTCTATCTAAAACCTAGCTGTCAGTCTGTCTGTCTAAAATCCAGCTGTATGTCTAAAACCTAGCTGTCTGTTTGTGTCTAAGATCCAGCTATCTGTCTGTCTGTCTGTCTAAAATCTAGCTGTCTGTCTGTCTAAAACCTAGCTGTCTGTCTGTCTAAACCTAGCTGTCTGTCTGCCTGTCTAAAACCTAGCTGTATGCCTGCCTGTCTGTCTAAAATCTCTTTGTCTGTCTAAAGCCTAGCTGTCTGTCTAAAACCTAGCTGGTTTGTCTGTGTAAAACCTAGCTGGCTGTCTGTCTGTCTAAAATCTAGCTGTCTGTCTAAAACCTGAAACCTTGCTGTCTGTCTAAAATCTAGCTGTCTGTCTGTGTAAAAGCTAGCTGTCTGTCTGTCTGTCTAAAACCTGTTGTTG
The DNA here is from genome assembly GCA_030674185.1 of Monoplex corrugatus. Lineage (NCBI taxonomy): Eukaryota > Metazoa > Mollusca > Gastropoda > Littorinimorpha > Ranellidae > Monoplex > Monoplex corrugatus. Next base: position 23,555,056 of record JAPXFY010000031.1, on the reverse strand, counting down.
TTGTTTTCTTGTCTGTCTAAAATGTAGTTGTCAGTCTGTCTCTCTTTCTAAAACCTAGCTGTCTGTCTGTCTGTCTGTCTATCTAAAACCTAGTTGTCTCTCTGTCTAAAATCTAGCTGTCTCTCCATCTGTCTACTCTTCTATCCTTCAGCCTGCCTGCTTACCTGTCTGTCTGTCTGTCTGTCTGCTTGTGTCTGTGTTTGTCTACAATTCCCCCCCCCCTCCCCATGGATCGATGTGATCACCATATCTGGTAATGGACTATGATCCTGATGAAAGCGAGGGGATGCTCAGCTTGATGAAGGCAGTCACCCTCACCACTGTCGGGCCTGTCACTGTCTATTTACTGCTGGATGGCAGGCTTTCTATAGCATCAGTGGGAAGCAACTCTCCCTTGTCTTGTCTGTCTCGCCCCCTCCCCCCCCCCCCTGATCTCACCTCCACCCACCTCCTCGTCCCCCTTCTGTCTGTGTGTCTGTCTAAAACGTAGCTGTCTTTCTGTCTGTCTAAAACCTAGCTGTTTGTCTGAAACCTAGCTGTCTGTCTGTCTGTCTAAACGTTAGCTGTCTGTCTGTCTGTCTAAAACCTAGCTGTTTGTCTGAAACCTAGCTGTCTGTCTGTCTGTCTAAACGTTAGCTGTCTGTCTGTCTGTCTGTCTAAAACCTAGCTGTCTGTCTAAAATCTAGCTGTCTGTCTGTCTGTCTACCCGTCTATCTTTCTGCCTGCTTGTCTATCTGTCTTGTCTGTCTGCCTGGTTTAGTGTTTGTCTGCAACACCCCCCCCCCTCCCCATGGATCGATGTGATCACCATATCTGGTAATGGACTATGATCCTGATGAAAGCGAGGGGATGCTCAGCTTGATGAAGGCAGTCACCCTCACCACTGTCGGGCCTGTCACTGTCTATTTACTGCTGGATGGCAGGCTTTCTATAGCATCAGTGGAAGCAACTCTCCCTTGTCTTGTCTGTCTCGCCCCCCCTCCCCCCTGATCTCACCTCCACCCACCTCCTCGTCCCCCTTCTGTCTGTGTGTCTGTCTAAAATGTAGCTGTCTGTCTGTCTGTCTAAAACCTAGCTGTTTGTCTGAAACCTAGCTGTCTGTCTGTCTGTCTAAACGTTAGCTGTCTGTCTGTGTCTAAAACCTAGCTGTTTGTCTGAAACCTAGCTGTCTGTCTGTCTGTCTAAACGTTAGTCTGTCTGTCTGTCTGTCTGAAACCTAGCTGTCTGTCTGTCTGTCTAAACGTTAGCTGTCTGTCTGTCTAAAACCTAGCTGTTTGTCTGAAACCTAGCTGTCTGTCTGTCTAAACGTTAGCTGTCTGTCTGTCTGTCTAAAACCTAGCTGTTTGTCTGAAACCTAGCTGTCTGTCTGTCTGTCTAAACGTTAGCTGTCTGTCTGTCTGTCTAAAACCTAGCTGTCTGTCTAAAATCTGTTGTTGTTTTTTGTCTGTCTAAAATGTAGGTGTCTGTCTGTCTGTCCAAAAGCTAGCTGTCTATCTGTCTGTCTAAAACCTAGCTGTCTGTCTGTCTAAAATCTGGCTGTCTGTCAAAAAATCTGGCTGGCTGTCTAAAAGCTAGCTGTCTGTCTGACTAAAATCTGTTGTTTTTTTTGTCTGTCTAAAATCTAGCTGTCTGTCTGTCTGTCTGTCTACCCGTCTATCTTTCTGCCTGTTTGTCTGTCTGTCTTGTCTGTCTGCCTGTGTTAG
>JAPXFY010000031.1:23523353-23525853 GCA_030674185.1 Monoplex corrugatus | reverse complement strand
GGCTGTGTGACAGGGCTGTACTTGCTTTGGAGTTCCATCCATGATTGAGGCTGTGTGACAGGGCTGTACTTGCTATGGAGTTCCATCCATGTTTGAGGCTGTGTGACAGGGCTGTACTTGCTTTGGAGTTCCATCCATGATTGAGGCTGTGTGACAGGGCTGTACTTGCTTTGGAGTTCCATCCATGATTGAGGCTGTGTGACAGGGCTGTACTTGCTATGGAGTTCCATCCATGATTGAGGCTGCGTGACAGGGCTGTACTTGCTATGGAGTTCCATCCATGATTGAGGCTGCGTGACAGGGCTGTACTTGCTATGGAGTTCCATCCACGATGGAGGCTGTGTGACAGGGCTGTACTCTACGTTTACTGTCATGATATATCCTGGAGTCTCAACCCAGGTCCTCAGTGGTATACAGACACCTGCGGTGTTGGTCAGGAAATTTAAGCCACACTCTCAATAACACATCCCATGAAATGGATGAGACTGAGACTGCGATATGTGGCCCCTGTCTTCCCAATGAGCACGCTCAACTCAGGGTAGGGACTGGTTGGGGCCCGAAAAATAATTCCACAACAATTTTGATAAGACTGATGGGGATTCAAACCTGCAAAAATCTTCCAGTCGGTAGATAGTCCCGTTGCGCTTGACCACCGCACCACGGCAACTGGTTATTTAGTGACTTGTTTGTTTTAACCCTTTGACACCTGCATTCTATCCACCAACTGCAAAAACTTAACCCTTTGACTGCCTTGCCCTATTTACCAGCTTCCTACAGGAAGTTGGTTTTGGTGGATAGGGTGAGGGAGTCAAAAGGGTTAAGTTTATTTGCTTTGCTAGCTTGGGGTTGGCAGTGCTGGATACTGGAGGACAGAGTGCGGGAGCCAAAGGGTTAAGCAACAAACAAATCAAGGCAAACAACAACAAACAAACAAACAAACAAAAAAGCAGTTCCCTGGTAATCGTGTTATGTAAGCAGGGGAGCAGTTAGAAATCACCCAGAATTCATACACGGATCCAAAACTCCACCCCCCCCACCCCACCCCCCAGCCAAAGAAAAAAAAAGTTTCACGTCAATAAACCCGCTGTCAGGGAAGCATAATAACGCGTCCCCCAATATTGTTGGCATTGGATCAAGTAGCAGGAACCGCAGCAGACCACATGCAAATCCATTCCAACAACAAGACAAGCAGGAAGGAAGACGAATCGGAAGAGTTGCGACAGTCTGGGGAGGTGGGAGTGAGGGTGAGGGTGAGATGGGGGGGGGGGGGTGATATTGAAGGGTGGAGGTGGAGTAGGAATCCAAAAGCACTGGGGTGGGGGGGTGGGTGTGGGTGGTGGGAGGTCTGCTGATAAATTTGACACGAGACAAGCGCAGCCCCATAGAAAACTGTGGGGAAGAGAGAGAGAGAGAGAGACAGACAGACAGACAGACAGACAAAGAAAGAGAAAAAGAGAGAGACAGACAGAGAAAGAGAGAGAGACAGACAGAGAAACAAAGAGAGAGAGAGAGAGAATAAGAGAGAGAGAGAGAGAGTGAAAGGAAGGAGGAGAGAGATAGAGAGACCGAAAGAGACATATAGACGGAGACAGAGAGAGAGAGAGGTGGGGGGAGAGAAAGAGAATAAGAGAAAGAGAGGGGAGAAAGAGAATAAGAGAGAGAGTGAAAGGAAGGAGGAGAGATAGAGAGACAGAAAGGGACATACAGACGGAGACAGACAGAGAGAGAGAGAGAGAGGCATATAGACGGAAACAGACAGAGAGAGATGGGGGAGAAAGAGAATAAAGAGGGAGAGGAGAGAGAGAGAGAGAGAGAAAGGAAGAGAGAGAGAGAGACATATAGACGGAGACAGAGAGAGAGAGGACGGGGGGGGGGGAGAGAATAAGAGAGAGAGAGAGAGAAAGGAAGGAGGAGAGAGATAGAGAGACAGAGATAGACATATAGACGGAGACACAGAAAGAGAGAGAGAGGGGGGACAAAGAGAATAAGAGAGAGAGAGAGAAAGGAAGGAAGAGAGAGATAGACAGAGAGAGACATATAGACGGAAACAGACAGAGAGAGACGGGGGGGGGGGGGGGGGGGAGAGAATCAGAGAGAGAGAGAGAAAGGAAGGAGGGGAGAGATAGAGAGACAGAGATAGACATGTAGGCGGAGAGAGAGGGAGGGGGAGAGAGAAAGAGAATAAGAGAGAGAGAGAGAGAAAGGAAGGAAGAGAGAGATAGAGAGAGACATATAGACGGAGACAGACAGAGAGACAGACAGACACAGACAGAGACAGAAAAAGAAAAAAACAGCAACAACTATAGATCAAATTTCCAGGCGAATATCCTAGCGCATGTAAATGAAGAAACTGGAGAAAGAGTTTATGCCAGGCACCTCGGCTCAGCATGCACATTAAATTTTGCTTCAAATTATCCGGACAGTCATGCGAGGCGAAAGCGTCGATCGCGTCCCCCGCCGATTCATCATCGTAAGGCCCGCAGCTGCCGCAGTGGATCCC
>JAPXFY010000031.1:23515853-23518353 GCA_030674185.1 Monoplex corrugatus | reverse complement strand
CTCTGTCTCTCTTTCTCTCTTCTCTGTCTGTCTCTTCTCTCTCTGTCTCTCTCTGTGTGTCTCTCAGTCTCTGTGTGTCTCTGTCTCTCTCTCTGGTCTCTCTCTCTCTGTCTGTCTCTCTGTGTCTCTCTCTCTCTGTGTCTGTCTGTCTGTCTCTCTTCTCTCTCTCTCTCTTTCTTCTTTTCTTCTCTCTCTCTCTCCTCTCTTCTCTCTCTCCTCTACTCTTCTCTTCTTTCTCGTTCTCTTTTGTCATCAACTCTGAATTTGTCATGAAAGAATTAAAAAAAAAAAAAAAAAAAAAGAAAATGATAAAATATAAAATCTGTAAATATTACAATTGTATATAAAAATGGCGATATATGTAAAACATTTTTGAAAGGTTTTAGATAAAAACATGTTGGTAGAAATAGTGTAAAGAGATGTTGGTAGAAATAGTGATCTCATATATTATTATTTCATGTGTTATCTGTGTGTTGCAAAATTGTTCAGCCTGCGTTGTATCGTTTACTAATGCTGACAGGTTTCCAACTTAAATCTTATTTACGGCTGACTGAAAATCTGCAGAATTTGAAATGATTTACACAGCCTTTCATACACCCCCCGTGGGGATGCCATGGGAACTCTTTCAGTATAAATAGTATCCCCACCTTCTGGAAATTCTGTGCTTGAAATTTCCTCTTTTTTGTCACTCTCTTTGTTTCTGCTTTGTTCCTTTGCTTTCTGTCATTTCTTCCTACCATTTTCTGCCTTAGTGATCCATTCACCTGTATTGTTCGATAAAGTCTTAGTACTTTTTCTTAGGATTGATAATTGGGTACATGTATTAAGTGCATTTCTGGCTCTAGGGAAGGTGAGATATGCGGAAAGCAATTTTAGGTAATGTATGCCTGTTTTTATATATGCTTTGGTGTCCGTAGGTATGCTTACATTTGTATTCAGGTGTGTTTTTTTTTAAATCCCCTGTGCGATAAATTGGACGGAGTGGTCTACGTCAGGGGCATGTCCTTAGACTATATGCACGAATGCATTGATATGTGTGCTTAATTTTCTTTTCCTTTTTTTTTTTTTTTTTTGTCCTTGTTGGAGTTTTATATGTTTTGAAGCGGTTATAGCCCTGATATGGCTTCTATGCGGTCGGCTGGGTTTTAACCCTTTGACTCCCACACCGTGTCCACCAACTGCTAAAACTTAACCCTTTGACTCTCTCACCCTATCCACCAGCTTCCTGCAGGAAACTGGTGGTGGATAGGTTGAGGATGTCAAAGGGTTAAGATTTGCTTTGCTAGCATGGTAGGCAGTGCAGGATGCTGGTAGACAGGATGCCCGAGTCATAGGGTTAATACTCAGGGATAGTAGCATTTGGCCCATTGGAACTGTCTTACAGGTAATCCTTGCTACACTAATTATAAGAATATTAACCCTTTGACTCCGCACCCTATCTACCAACTGCAAAAACATAACCTTTTGATTCCCTCGCCCTGATTCACAAGATTCCTGATGGAGGTTGTGGATAGGACGAGGGAATCAAAGGGTTAAGTTTTTGTTTTGCTAGTACGGTTGAATGTGCAGGATGCTGGTGGATATGGTGCGGGAGTCAAAGGGTTAAACAACAGTAACAACAACAATAACAACAACAATAACAACAACAAAGCCTTTCATACGGGGACCTTAATCTAAATGTATCAATCTTCTGAACTCTGAAATTACCACTCTCTCTACTGCCATTAACGGCTAGCTGTCCCTTTCCATCGTCTGCCTCAGGCACATCCGGTCAAGACAGATGGATGGACGACAGGCAACGCCAAACGATGTCGATCGAGGGCTGCAGGTGGGTATCGATAACCGACAAGATGGGAAATGATCGATTTCGTGATGTATGATCAGCCAGGTGGTCCGGCTTATCTCAGTTTAAACCTTTTCGGAGGAGCGGGGATTAGTTGGTTTTCGATCTGGCCTTTTTGATCGGTAAATCTCTCCTCCGAAGGAAGAAGAAGAAGAAGAAGAAGAGGAAGGAAAAAAAAGAAGAAAAAAAAGAAACAACAACACAGAAACATCTTGAGAATGCTGAACAACGTGTAGAGGTCCCCCTTCCCTTGCCCTCGTCACCTCTCTCTGTCTGTCTGCCTGTCTGTCTGTCTGTCTCTCTCTCTCTCTTTCTCTCTCTCTGTGTCTCTCTCTCTCTGTCTGTCTCTTTCTCTTTCTCTCTCTGTCTCTGTCTCTCTTTCTCTCTCTCTGTCTCTCTCTCTCTCTCTGTCTGTCTCTGTCTCTCTTTCTCTCTCTCTCTCTCTTCTCTCTCTCTCTCTCTCTCTCTCTCTCACCCCTACAGTACAGTTCCAACATCGAGCTGACACGGTACCAGAACTGTTCCTTTTCCGGCCTTATTTAACGGGTCAGAGTGTCTTTTTCTCTGTTCTTACTTTACGGCACAGGATGTAGGAGGATAGCGGAAAAAAAAAGCGACATAAATGAAATAAAGTGAATAAAGTAAAATGAAATGAAA
>JAPXFY010000031.1:23490853-23503353 GCA_030674185.1 Monoplex corrugatus | reverse complement strand
GCTTAAAATAAGATCAGAACTTGTTTTTTCCGGTCAGTTTTATCTACAGCATGTACATTGTGGTTTTATTGTTGTAATAGTCTGCCGTTATACTCGGTTTGCATAAAATTTTCAATTCTATTTCATCTGAGGCCTTTTTAAGATCGCAGTGATTGAGAAGTACAAATTCTGGCTTTTATTTGTTTTTTTTTTTATTTATTTATTTATTTATTTATTCATGTATTTATTTATTCATTTATTCATTCATTTATTTATTTATTTATTATTTATTTATTATATTCATTTGTTTATTCATTTGTTTATTTATTTACGTATTTATCTTTTTATTTTTTTTAATTCATTTATTGATTCATTCATTCCTCCCTTCATTTTGTTTTATTATTTATTCATTTGTTTATTTATTTACTCATTCATCTGTTCATTTATTTATTTACTGGTATTCATGATCTATGTGTTTGTTTATTCATTTATTTATTTATTTGTGTAATGTCTGTATAAAAGGGGAGATTTTTTAGCGTGGCTTTACTCTGTGTGTGTGGGGTGGTGGTGGTGGGTGGGTGGGAGGGTGGGTGGGTGAATGAGTACGAGTGTATGCCTGTGTCTGTGTTGTGTGTGTTTGTTGGTGTCTGTGTGTGGGTTACATGAAGTTTCAGTGAAGATGATAGGAAGTTTGAGTGAAGAGGAGAGAAATTTGATATTTTCAGTTCCTTCATGTCAAACATCTTACTACTGGAAAAAAAAAACTTAGGAGAGGAGGGCAAAGTCAGTTGAGGAACCTGTTTTTCTTTCTATTCTGGTGTTTGTGTGTGGTGTTTTGTGTGTGTGTGTGTGTGTGTGTGTGTTGTGAGTGTGTGTGTGTGTATGTGTGAGTGTGTTTAGGTGTTGTGTGCGAGTGTGTGTGTTGTGTCTGTGCCTGTGTCTGTATGTGAGGAGAGAGAGTGTGTGTGTGTGTGTGTGAGTGTGTGTGTGTGTGAGAGTGTGTGACAGTGAGAGAGAGAGAGAGGAGAGTGGCGCGTGTGTGTGTGTGTGTGTGGTGGTGTGTGTGGGTGTGTGTGTGTGCGTGTGCTGTGGTGTGTATAAGAGAGAGAGAGAGAAAGAGAGAGAGAAGAAAAGAGAGAGAGTGTGTGTGTGTCTGTGTGTGTGAATGTGCTCCAGAATTTGGTTATCTGAAATTTTACTGAACACACAAGGAGACTCTTGGGGGAAAGTTAAAGAAATTTGAAAGTTGGGAAAGATGGGGGATGAGGGGGGGGGGGTAGGGGGTGGACGAGGGGTGGGGAGCTAGTCTTTTTCTTCTTCACTTTTCCTTTATTTATGTATATGACTGAGATCTCGCTGAACAAGCCTTGAAGCGTATTGATATTTCTAGGGGATGGGTGGTGGTGGTGGTGGTTAAAAATCGCAAAAAAATTATAACTTGAAAGAAAACATCTAGGAGAATGAGTGTAACTTATAGGGTAGAAACACTGTCTACAGAGAGAGAGAGATGATGTGTTTGTTAATGATACTGTATTTTCCTACGGTAGACGTTATCAGTTAAAAGGTTTTGTTTTTTTTGTGTGGTTTTTTTAATTGCTGTTGTTTGCATTCTGGTGATTTTTTCGTTTTCGTAGGCTAATCACTGAGTTGATTTACATGATCTTTTACGTGCATATTTAACATTCTGCGTGCCTATACTCACAAGGGGGGGGGGGGGGGAAGAGAAATAGAGAGAGAGAGGGAGGGGAGAGAGGGGAAATTTCTACTCAGAATTTTCAGGTGGGGATACTATTTATATTGGAAGAACCCCCGACCTCCCCACGGGAGGGGAGGGAATATGCACGTTGAAGATCCTGTAAACATGTGTCCAGTAGTATACAGAAACATGAAAACACCCAGCGTGAGCGCCCACCATAGATGTAGGCAGAGATTGCCAGCAGCATAGCGGAATGTGGTCAACACGCCTGACAGTTTTGAGTTCTCCTTGCTCCATTGGAAAGTCTGATTATGTGTTATGCGTAATGAGTCCAAGATATCATGGAGAGTACTAGTATACTACCAGTAGAACGTTTTATACTCACTGAGCTGTATGTATGTACTTTTGTCTTACCAAAGGTGCTGCGCGTGCTACAGCGTATGTTAAAATCTTGGCGCGAATCTTTTTTTCCGTATGCTGTGTTCTTGTAGAATGTTGAGAGTTCCATGGACAGCAAAGAAAACAAACGAGACAGTCTTGATGGAGGCAGACACAAATAGATCACTCATAAGGAAGATTAGGAAAAGACAAGCAACATTTATAGGCATTTTATGAGGAAGGGGGATTTGGAGCACCTGGTCACAACGGGAAAGCTGGAGGGAAAGAGAGCACCAGGTAGACCAGGGAGAAAATGCTGGACGGACTTGCAGAGTGGCTGAGGACGAGGAGGGTGGAGGAGATGCTTGAGGCAACAAGAGGTAGAGACAGATGGAAGCCCATGATCGCCAAAGCCAAGCGGCAGGGCACTGATGATGATGATGATGTGGTCTTGTGCAATAATGTTTTATCATTGATCTTCACTATCTGTGTATTGGCTTCACCCAAATCTGTCAACAATTTTGTAGCAGACTCCTTAACCCTGCGTAAAAGGTACCTGTGCACTGGACAGGTTTTTAAATGGGGGAGGCTGGGGAGAGGAGAGGGGCCTATGAAAGATTAAGCTGATACCAGCAGGAACCAGAAAAAAATATTTGGTGTTTGTTTGTTTGTGATTTTACGCTTGACAAAGGCCAGTTGACGGAAAATTTGCGCCTGTCTTGTCTTGTTGTATTAAATGCGCGTTCTGATTCCTTTTTTGGCGGTTTTTTTTCTGGTTCCTGTTTGCTTGAACGCGGGCAGTCACAATGGTTTTGGATTTGATACCAGCAGAATGATGGAAACATTATTAAGATGGGCAGCAAAAACAGGCCAGTGTAGAATGATGGAAAACATTATTAAGATGGGCAACAAAGGCCAATGTAGAATGTTGGAAACATTATTAAGATGGGCAACAAAGAGGCCAGTGTGATGATGGAAACATTATTAAGATGGGCAACAAAGAGGCCAGTGTAGAATGATGGAAACATTATTAAGATGGGCAACAAAGAGGCCAGTGTAGAATGATGGAAACATTATTAAGATGGGCAACAAAGAGGCCAGTGTAGACTGATGGAACATTATTAAGATGGGCAACAAAGAGGCCAGTGTGGACTGATGGAATCATTATTAAGGTGGGCACAAAGACGCCAGTGTGGACTGATGGAATCATTATTAAGGTGGGCAACAAAGAGGCCAGTGTGGACTGATGGAATCATTATTAAGGTGGGACAACAAAGAGGCCAGTGTGGACTGATGGAATCATTATTAAGGTGGGCAACAAAGAGGCCAGTGTGGACTGATGGAATCATTATTAAGGTGGGCAACAAAAGGCCAGTGGTGGAATGATGGAACATATTAAGTGGGCAGCAAACAGGCCAGTGGTGGAATGATGGAAATTATTAAGATGGGCAGCAAACACAGGCCAGTGGTGGAATGGATGGAAAACATATTAAGGTGGGCAGCAAACACAGGCCAGTGGTGGAATGATGGAAACATTAAGATGGGCAGCAAACACAGGCCAGTGGTGGAATGATGGAAACATTAAGATGGGCAGCAAACACAGGCCAGTGGTGGAATGATGGAAACATTAAGATGGGCAGCAAACACAGGCCAGTGGTGGAATGATGGAAACATTAAGATGGGCAGCAAACACAGGCCAGTGGTGGAATGATGGAAACATTAAGATGGGCAGCAAACACAGGCCAGTGGTGGAATGATGGAAACATTAAGATGGGCAGCAAAACAGGCCAGTGGTGGAATGATGGAAACATTAAGATGGGCAGCAAACACAGGCCAGTGGTGGAATGATGGAAACATTAAGATGGGCAGCAAACACAGGCCAGTGGTGGAATGATGGAAACATTAAGATGGGCAGCAAACACAGGCCAGTGGTGGAATGATGGAAACATTTAAGATGGGCAGCAAACACAGGCCAGTGGTGGAATGATGGAAACATTAAGATGGACAGCAAACACAGGCCAGTGTAGAATGATGGAAACATTAAGATGGGCAGCAAACACAGGCCAGTGGTGGAATGATGGAAACATTAAGATGGGCAGCAAACACAGGCCATTGGTGGAATGATGGAACAATTAAGATGGGCAGCAAAACAGGCCAGTGGTGGAATGATGGAAACATTAAGATGGGCAGCAAACACAGGCCAGTGGTGGAATGATGGAAACATTAAGATGGGCAGCAAACACAGGCCAGTGGTGGAATGATGGAAACATTAAGATGGGCAGCAAACACAGGCCATTGGTGGAATGATGGAAACATTAAGATGGGCAGCAAACACAGGCCAGTGGTGGAATGATGGTAACATTAAGATGGGCAGAAAACACAGGCCAGTGGTGGAATGATGGAAACATTAAGATGGGCAGCAAACACAGGCCAGTGGTGGAATGATGGAAACATTAAGATGGGCAGCAAACACAGGCCAGTGGTGGAATGATGGAAACATTAAGATGGGCAGCAAACACAGGCCAGTGGTGGAATGATGGAAACATTAAGATGGGCAGCAAACACAGGCCAGTGGTGGAATGATGGAAACATTAAGATGGGCAGCAAACACAGGCCAGTGGTGGAATGATGGAAACATTAAGATGGGCAGCAAACACAGGCCAGTGGTGGAATGATGGAAACATTAAGATGGGCAGCAAACACAGGCCAGTGGTGGAATGATGGAAACATTAAGATGGGCAGCAAACACAGGCCAGTGGTGGAATGATGGAAACATTATTAAGATGGGCAGCAAACACAGGCCAGTGGTGGAATGATGGAAACATTAAGATGGGCAGCAAACACAGGCCAGTGGTGGAATGATGGAAACATTATTAAGATGGGCAGCAAACACAGGCCAGTGGTGGAATGATGGAAACATTAAGATGGGCAGCAAACACAGGCCAGTGGTGGAATGATGGAAACATTAAGATGGGCAGCAAACACAGGCCAGTGGTAGAATGATGGAAACATTAAGATGGGCAACAAAGAGGCCAGTGGTGGAATGATGGAAACATTTTAAGATGGGCAGCAAACACAGGCCAGTGTAGAATGATGGAAACATTAAGATGGGCAACAAAGAGGCCAGTGGTGGAATGATGGAAACATTATTAAGATGGGCAGCAAACACAGGCCAATTGTTTAAAAAAAGTTGTGAACCAGATTTGAACTCGAGATGCCAGTGCGTCTGGGCGGAATTCCGCGATTTCGGTTTGTCAAAAAAAAAAAAAAAAAAAAAAAAAAACCCGAAAGGAGCAAGGCATCCGTGATCGGCTTGCAAGCGTTCATAGCAACGGCGTGCAAGTTATGGCCCCCGGACCCCCCTAGTTTCAGTGTGGTTTTTTTTTTCTCCTTCTGTTTTAAGCCCTGTTTTATTCTAAAGTTTGATCCATTTTCTTTGCTTTGCTTACAGGGCAAGTGCCAGAGGAAAGACCCACCCTGCAAGTACCTCCACCCTCCCCAACATCTCCGTGAACAGCTGCTGCAGAACGGTCGTAACAACCTGATCCTGAGGTCCCTGCACATGCAGGCCTACCACCCACAGATGATCGCTCCCAGCATCATACCCGTGGTGAGTTGACAGTACCCTTCACCCCACCCCTTCATTGTTCATGTCTGGAAACACCCTGACTGTCTTTTCTGTTTAACACTCCCCCTAGTCTTTCTTTGTTTCTGATTGTGTGGTAGTGGTGGCCTGTATGTGTGTGTGTGAGTGTTACTGGTTTAGCTTCTATTTCTTTTTGAGCTGTAGAGTTTTTTGGTTTTGTTTTTGTTTTTTTAACTGCTGTGTGTGTTGCAGGTTTGGGGGTATTCAAAGCATGTGTTCTGTTCTTTTGTGTGTGTGTGTGTGTGTGTGTGTGTGTGTGTGTGTGGTGTGTGTGTGTGTGTGTGTGTGTGTGTTTGTGTTGTGTGTGTGTGTGTTGTTATTTTTGTGTCTGCATTAATTACTTACCGTGCATTTTAAAAGCATCTGGGCCTGGCAGCATAGCAATTTGGATTTGTTGCTTATATGTTCTTGATTTATTTGCTTTCGTTTTTTCATATTTTGAAATCATTTATAGTTTTCTTTTTTCTCTTCTGGTTTTATTGATTGATTTCTCTATGTTTGTTCTAATCTGTTTATCTCTCCAAGCATATATTGGACTTTCATTTACTTGCATCACATGTCTGTGCATTATGCCTCGCTTTGTCAGTCCAGAATTCGTTGTCTGTTTTTTTTTTAGATTTATACCTGTTCTTCGATTTTTGAAAGAAATTAGTTTCTCATACCCACCGTCTGTACTTCTGTACCCAAAACCTTTAAATGACATTTTTTGATTTGTTGACTGTGTTCTTGTACCCTTGATTTTTCGCGATCCTTTCTACTTTTTAGTAAACTATCTTTTATACTCCCGTCTTTTGCGCCACTTATAGGTCAGTTCACCTGCCCCCCCCCCCCCCCCCCACGCTGCTCGCTTGTGTTGATTTCCAACACACCTCCAAACCCACCAAAACATAGTTCACCATGAGAGCTGGTCGTGATGGTCCACAATGTATCTAGGACAGATTTTCTACGATGGAGCTATGGCAATCAAAAATAAATAAATAAATAAATAAACAAAACAGGGAAGATGGTGTCGTATATTATGGAGTTCCGTTTCGAACTGAGACCAGGTGACAGGGTTGTACTTTCTTCTTCTTCATCATCATCATCATCATCATCATCATCATCATTATCATCGTCGTCGTCGTCGTCACGTGCCCTGCCGCATGACGTTGGCGGTCATGGCCCTCCATACGAAGCTATCTTTTGTCGCTGCAAGTAACATCTCCCACCCATCCACCCTGTCTGTCTTCATCCACTGCACAAGTCTGCCCAATAAATTCCCCAAGGTCCACCTGGTGCTGTTGTACTTCTCGCTGACTTTTTTAAATTTTTTTATTTTTTGATGGAGCTGTCGACTGAAGACTTCATGTCTCGAGTTCAATCCTATCCGCCAACTATGAAAATTGGCGTGTTCTCCGCCCATCTTAATTGCTCCAGTCAGTTGGTGGTGGCCAGTGTTTGAGAGGTCACTGCACAATCTTAATGCTCCAGTCATTCTGGTGGCAGTCTGTGTTTCAGAGCTCACTGTCCCATCTTAATGCTTCAGTCATTCTGGTGGTGGCCAGTGTTTGAGAGGTCACTGCACAATCTTAATGCTCCAGTCATTCTAGTGGCAGTCTGTGTTTCAGAGCTCACTGTCCCATCTTAATGCTTCAGACATTCTGGTGGTGGCTAATGTTTCAAAGGTCACTGCCCATCTTAATGCTACTAGTCATTCTGGTGGTGGCCAAGTGTTTGAGAGGTCGCTGCTTCATCTTAATGCTTCCAGTCATTCTGGTGGTGGCCAATGTTTCAGAGGTCGCTGCTTCATCTTAATGCTCCAGTCATTCTGGTAATGACCATTCTTTCAGAGGTCACTGCACCATCTTAATACTCCAGTCATTCTGGTGGTGGCCAATGTATCAGAGCTCACTGCCCCATCTTAATGCTACTAGTCATTCTGGCGGTGGCTAGAGGTCGTTGCCTTATCTTAATGCTCCAGTCATTCTGGTGGTGGCCATTGTTTCACAGGTCACTGCCCATCTTAATGCTCCAGTCATTCTGATAGTGACCATTGTTTCAGAGGTCGCTGCACCATCTGAATGCTCCAGTCATTCTGGTGATGGCTAATGTTTCAGAGGTCGTTGCACCATCTTAAGAGTAGGATAACTGAAAGGAAAAATATTTAAAATAATAATAATAACAAACTAAAAGGAGAAATATTAAAAAATGATAAAAACAAAGAAGACAAGTTATATTTAAAAATGATAAAAACAAAGAAGACAAGTTATATTTAAAAATGATAAAAACAAAGAAGACAAGTTATATTTAAAAATGATAAAAACAAAGAAGACAAGTTATATTTAAAAATGATAAAAACAAAGAAGACAAGTTATATTTAAAAATGATAAAAACAAAGAAGACAAGATATTTAAAAATGATAAAAACAAAGAAGACAAGTTATATTTAAAAATGATAAAAACAAAGAAGACAAGTTATATTTAAAAAATGATAAAAACAAAGAGACAAGTTATATTTAAAAATGATAAAAACAAAGAAGACAAGTTATATTTAAAAATGATAAAAACAAAGAAGACAAGTTATATTTAAAAATGATAAAAACAGAGAAGACAAGTTATATTTAAAAAATGATAAAAACAGAGAAGTACAAGTTATATTTAAAAAATGATAAAAACAGAGAAGACAAGTTATATTTAAAAAATGATAAAAACAGAGAGTACAAGTTATATTTAAAAAATGACAAAAACAGAGAAGACAAGTTATATTTAAAAAATGATAAAAACAGAGAAGACAAGTTATATTTAAAAAATGATAAAAACAGAGAAGACAAGTTATATTTAAAAAATGATAAAAACAGAGAGTACAAGTTATATTTAAAAAATGATAAAAACAGAGAAGACAAGTTATATTTAAAAAATGATAAAAACAGAGAGTACAAGTTATATTTAAAAAATGATAAAAACAGAGAAGACAAGTTATAAGCATGTTAAAAAAAAGACAAGAGAGGTGGGGGTGGGGGTGAGAGGAAGGGTGAAGCGAAATAACAGAACAAGGAATCATTGTTCTCGGAACAGCTGGATCACTTTGCCTTACACTGGACATTAATGCCACTGCCTCCCCTTGTTGCCTCCCTTGATCATTGAGTTTGTCTGTCTATGGGCTTTGTTTCATTGTTGGTTCGTTCATTCCTTGATTTAACGTCTGTTCACTATGAGTGATATTAGATGGTTTATTGTTGGTGTTGGTGTTTTTGTTGCTATTGCTGTTGTTAATGTTGTGGTGTGGTATACTGTCGTTTTAATGCGAGCACCTGTTTTATTGTTGTTGTTGTTGTTGTAAATGTTGTGGTACGGTTCGATGTTTTAATACGAGTACCCGTTTTATTTCTTTTTGGGGTGTGGGGATGGGGAGTGTTATTATCAGTAGTAGTACAGTAGTAGTAGTAGTAATAGTAGTAGTAGTATTGCTGTTGTCGTCGTCGTCGTCGTCGTCGTCGTCGTGATCATCATCATCATCTTCATCTTTATCATCATCATCATCATCGTCATCATCATTATTATTATTATTATTATTATTATTATTATTATTATTATTATTATTATTATATCTTTATGCTATCGTTTTAATGCGAGTATGGTTTATTGTGGATATTGTTCTTATTGTTGTTGTTATTGTGATTGTAAGTGTTGTTGCATAGTATACATTCTTCCTACAGTAAACTGTTTTACTATTATTATTATTATTGTTATTGTTGTTGTTGTTCTTGTGGTTGTTGATGTTGTCGTTGTAATTTTTAACGTGAGTACGTGTTTAATTAATATTACTGATGTTGTTGTCATATTATGGTATACTGTTGTTTAAACACGAATACCTGTTGCTGTTGTTGTTGTTGCTGTTGTTGTTTCTTCATTGTTATTGTTGTCGTTGTTTTGTCGTTGTCGTCGTTAGTTGTTGTTATACCATTGTTGTTATTCTTTATTTTGTTGTCGTTGTTAATTGTTTTGCCATTGTTGTTTTTGTTGTTATTGTTGTTGTCGTGTGTTATACTGTCGTTTAAAAGGCGAATATCTCTTTTTCTGATTATTGTTGTGGTTGTTTTGTTGTTGTCGTCGTAAGACGCTTAGTCATTGTTGTTGTCGTTGTTGTTGCTTTTGTTAGTTGTTTTGTTGCTGCTGCTGCTGCTGTTGTTGTTGTTTGTTTGTTGTTTAGTTGTTGTTGTTAGTTGTTTTGTTACTGTTGTTAGTTGTTTTTGTTACTGTTGTTGTTGTAAGTGTTTTGGTGCGGTACACGTCCTTATTGTCGTTTTATGGCGAGTCATAGAACATGCACTGTGGGGCTGTCTGGGATTATTTTACAGCTGTAGAGGTATGTAAGTGTTGTGTCTTTCACCCCCCCCCCCCCACCCCCCATTACCGTCAGTTAAGAACCTTGCTGTGTTTGTGGTACTCCTGGCCTGTCTGTTTTTCTTGGACTCTCCCTGCCTGTATCTGTCTGTCTGTCTGTCTGTCTGTCTCTCTGTATGTCTGTCTGTCTCTTTCTGTCTCACCCTCTCTCTTTCTCACTCTCTCTCTCTCTTTTCTCACTTTCTCTCTGTGTCTCTGTCTGTCTGTCTGTCTGTCTCTCTCTCTCTCTCTCTCTCTCTCTCTCTCTCTCTCTCTCTCACTTTCTCTCTCTGTGTCTGTTTCTGTCTCTCCCCTTCTGTCTCCGTCTCTTTCTCTTTGTCTCTCTCTCTCTCTCTCTCCTCTCTCTCTCTCTCTCTCTTTCCCTTCGTCCCTTTCTCCCTCTCTTCTTCTCTGTCTGTCTCTGTCTCTCTTTGATTTATCACTCTCTTTGCCCCCCCCCCTCTCTCACTCGCTCGCTCTCTCGCTCTGTCTGTCTGTCTTTCTCTCTGTCTCTGTCTCTCTCTCTCTCTCTCTCTGTGACACTCTAGCATCCCTCTCTGTCTGTGTCTCTGTTTGTCTGTCTGTCTGTGTCTGTCTCTCTCTCTGTCTCTCTCTCTGTCTCTCTGTCTGTCTGTCTCTCTCTCCTCGTTCTTCTCTCTCTCTCTGTTTCTTTCTCTCGGTCTCTCGCTGTGTGTGTGTGTGTGTGTGTGTGTGTGTGTGTGTGTGTGTGTGTGTGTGTGTGTGTGTGTGTGTGTGTGTGTGTGTGTGTGTGTGTGTCTGTGTGAGTCTGTCTGTCTGTCTCTGCTAGGTCTATTTAATCCCTCCCCCATACACAAGCATGCAGTGTAATCCATAGTGTTGGCAATGTGGCGTATCGTCACTGTTTTAAGTTACTCCACACGTTATCTCTTAGCCTTGGCATCCCTACCGTGTGTGTGTGTGTGTGTGTGTGTGTGTGTGTGTGTGTGTGTGTGTGTGTGTGTGTGTTGTGTGTGTGTATGTGGTGTGTATGTGTGTGTATGTTTGTTGTGTATGTGTGTGTGTGTGCATGCGTGTGTGTGTGTATGTATGCGTGTGAGTGTGTGTATCTATTTGTTACTTTTTTGTTTGTTTGTGTGTGTGTATGTGTGTGGGTGTGTTTGTGTGCGCGTGTGTTTGTGTGTATGTGTTTGTGTATATGCGTGTGTGTATTACGTGTGTGTGTGTGTGTGTGTGTGTATGTGTGTGTGCGTGCGTGCGTGTTCTTCTCACAATAATCCTGTGTCACTTACCTGTCCCCCGTCTCCTACCACGCCGCTCAATTCGGCTCTGAAACATACCTGTAGACCAGGTAGACCCAGGGAGAAAATACTAGACGGACTTGCAGAGTGGCTGAAGACGAGGAGGGTGGAAGAGATACTTGAGGCAACGAGAGATAGAGACAGATGGAAGTCCATGATCGCCAACGCCATGCGGCAAGGCACCTGATGATGATGATGATGAACATACCTCCAAACTGACCGAGACTACGATCAGCATGATGACAGCAGGGCTGACGATAGAGCCACAGAAACAGGGACTATTTTTGACAGTGTGACGATGATAATTATTATCGTTATTTTTGTTTAAAGCCCAGCCCACTGCATAGAGCTATGTCAGGGCTATAACCATTCCAATACACACACACAATACTTCCACAGAAAAACAAAAGGAAAAAGAAAATTACGTACGCATATCAATGCATTCTCGCACATAATCTAAGGATATGCCCCTGGTGTTGACCACTCCGTCCTATCATACAGGGGATTTAAAAAAAACCCAACATACCTGAATACAAATTTAAATCATAACTAAGGACACTAAAGCGTATATAAAAAAGGGCTTAAATTACCGCGTATCTCATTTCCCCTAGAGACAAAAATTGCGCTTAATACATGTATGCGACTATAAATCTCAAAGATGAAGTAGGTAAGACTTTATTGAATACATACAGGACGAATGGACCAGCAAAGCAACTAATAGGAAGAAATGACAGAGAAAGCAAAGGAGCAAGGCCAGAATCAAAGAGAGTGACAGAAAAGAGGAGATTTTTTAGCACAGAATTTCCAGAAGGTAAAAAGACTATCATACAGAAAGAGGCCCCGGCATCCCCACACTGGATTTGATGATAAATATGACGACGACGACGATGATGATGATGATGATGATGGTGGTGATGATGATGATGATGATGATGATGATGATGATGATGATGATGATGATGATGACGACGACGACGGGAATGATAGGGATGATGCTAGGAATGATAGGGATGATGCTTTGGGGTTCCAGTGTCGGATTGGCACCGCTGTGCCACAAAATTGTTATTTTACTACGCTTACTTTCTTTATATGTTTGACGTTTGCTCGTCTGTCTGTTTGTTTGCTCGTCTGTCTGTTTGTTTGTTTGTTTTGTACGTTTC
>JAPXFY010000031.1:23423353-23488353 GCA_030674185.1 Monoplex corrugatus | reverse complement strand
TGCGAGACATGCGCGTATATTCTTACTTCTCCACTTTGCCCCCTCTTTTCCACCCTCACTCACCTTCTATCTTCCTTCCACTCTTATCTCTTACCTCCTCCTCCTCCCCCCTTCTCAGTCTCTGTCTGTCTCTATTTCTCTATCTCTTTCTCTCTTTCGAGCTGTCTCTGTCTCTCTGTCTCTCTCAGTCTCTCTCTCTCTCTGTCGCTTTCTTTCTCTCTGTCTCTGTCTGTCTGCCTGTCTATCTCTCTCTCCTCTCTCTCTCTTTCTTTCTTTCGTTCTTTTTCACTCCCCTCCTTTCTTTCTCTCTCTCTCTCTCTCTCTCTCTCTTTCTTCCTTTCTTTCTTTCGTTCTTTTTCACTCCCCTCCTTTCTCTCTCTCCCTCTCCTCTCTCTCTCTCTCCTCCCCTTCTTTCTTTCTTTTCGCTCTTTTTTCGCTCTCCCTTTCTTTCTCTCCTATCTCTCTCTCTCTTTCTCTCTCTTTGTCTCTTTCTCTTTCTTTCGCTCTTTTTCACTCCCCTCTTTTTCTCTCTCTCTCTCTCTCTTCGCTCTCTTCTCTCTCTCTCTCTCTCACACATTCTCTTTCTCTCTCTCACATTCTCTTTCTCTCCGTCTCTCTGCCTTCTCCTCTCTCCGCCGTGTCTTCACAGCTGCACACAAGTTGTGTGTAACTATCACTCTGTGTGCATTGTTCTGGCACTGCGAGCTTGAATTGAAAGTAGTTTTTTTTCTTCTTCTTTTGCTTGGAATGTACATGTGTTTTAAGCATGTTCATTTGTTTGCTTCTTGTAACTTTTTTTAAAAGATTGTTTTTTGGCAGTTTGCAGTATTATACGCGCATAACACAAACTCGTGTTTATATTTTAAATGACAGAAAGAGAGAATAAGCCGCAACATTACGCGAAGAACCAGTATCATTATCATCATCATCACCATGTGCCCTGTCCCATGGCGTTGGCCCTCCATATGTGTCTATCCCTTGTCGCCACAAGCACATCTTCCACCCTCTCTGCAAGTCCGTCCAATATGTTCTTCCTGGGTCTGCCTGGTGCTCTCTTTAACCTCCAGCTTTGATGTTGTGACCAGGTGCTCTAATTCCCCTTTCCTCATAAAATGGCCTATGAATGTTGCTTGTCTTTTCCTAATCTTCCTTATCAATGATCTTCTTGTGTCTGCCTCCATCGAGACTGTCTCGTTTGTTTTCTTTGCTGTCCATGGAACTCTCAACATTCTTCTTACAAACCACATCTCGGCTGCCTCAATCTTGTTCTGGCTTTGCTTGTTGACTGTCCACGCCTCACAACCGTACAACATTATCGATTCTGTATAACATTCAAGACCTCTCTTCCCGATGTTAATTGATAGGCATTTGTAAAGAACCAGTATGCACAAGTTGAAGAAAAGTATGAATTAGCAGTTTATTAAATGAGATGCACTCTTAATCACAAACAGGAATTGTACTACTATCAAAAGCCGCAGGCATAAAAAGCACTCAAACGTATCTAAGTGTTGCCAAGAAATTACAGACAGCAGAATTTCATACTTATTTAAAATACAACAACAAAAATTAATCATTAAAGATAGCAGAATTTCAAACGTATTTAAAATACAACCAAGAAATCAAAGATAGCAGAGTTTCAAACATACTTAAGATACATCCAAGAAATTAAAGAATTTTAAACGTATTTAGAATACAACCAAAACATTAATCAGATCAGATCTTCAAACGTATTTAAAATACATTCAAGAAATCAAAGATAGAAGAATTTTAAACGCATTTAAAATACAAGCAAGAAGTCAAAGATAGCAAAATTTCAAAAGTATTTAAAATACCCCCAAGGAATCAGAGATAGCAGAATTTCAAGATTATTGAAAATACAACCAAGAAATTAAAGATTGCAGAATTTGAAACGTATTTGATGTACAACCAAGAAATGAAATTAGCATGATTTAAAACGTATTTGATATACAATTAACAAAGTCAATATAGCAGACTTCGTAACTTATTTAAAACATAACCAAGATGATAAAAGTAGCAGAATTGCAAACGTATGTCAAATACAACCAAAGAATTAAAGATAGCAGACTTTCAAACTTATTTAAAATACAACCAAGAAATTCAAGACAACAGAAATTCAAACGTATTTAAAATGCAGCCAAGGAATCAAAAGATGGCAGACTTTCTAACTTATTTAAAACATAGCCAAGAAAGTAAAAGGTAGCGTAATTTCAAACTGAACTGAAATGAAGCCGATAAACTAAATAATATCATAATTTCAAACTTAACTAAAAATGATAACACCACACCACACCACCACCACCATCGCTTCCCCCCCCCCCCCCCAAATATAGCACAATTCAGCAATTTGTGCATACGAATTTTTTTGGGGGGATAGAATTCTACACCTTTTCAGTTGGTAATTTCACGCAAAACAACAAGTAGTCTGACAAACAGCTCTGGTCTCCAGCCTATTTTTGATAATTGTAGTCCCCACTGATACTAGCATTTTCTCTCGTGGGAGGCGACCTCTTCCAACGGACAGTGTGCCTGTGCTCAGTGAGGGAAAGTGGCCTGCAATTTGAGAGGATCATTATTATTATGGAACTCCCACCGCACCACAATGCAAAAAAAAAACCCCCCCAAAAAAAACCGGGACTGTGACCTTTTCCATTCTCCTCAGCCTGGCCACCGGTAGCTCTTGGAAAATAACGTGATGGCTAGCACTGCATGATAAATGGCTTGAGACTCGAAATGTCTCTCTCTCTCTCTTTCTCTCTCTCTCTCTCTCTCTCTCTCTCTCTCTCTCCTCTCTCTCTCTCTCTCTCCTCTCTCTCTCTCTCTCTCTCTGTGAAGGGGGGTTGGGGTGACGTAGGTTGTGTGGGTGGTGGTGGTGGTGGTGGTGGTGATGATGGTGGTGGTATGTGTGTGTGTTGTGTGTTCGTTCGTTCGTTATTTCTTTTAACGTCTATTCACGTATGGGCTTTTAGACGAGTGTGTGTGTGTGTGTGTGTGTGGTGTGTGTGTGTGTGTGTGTGTGTGTGTGTGTGTGTGTGTGTTTGTGCGCGCGCGTGTGTGTGCGTGTGTGTGTGTGTTATACGCGTTTCACATAAACTCATGTGTGTGAGTGTGTGTCTGTGTCTGTGTCTCTGTCCGTGTCTCTGTTTGTCTGCCTGTCCGTCTGTCTCTCTTTCTCTCTCTGTCAATCTGTCTGTCTGTACCTCTGTCTTTCTGCCTCTCTGTCTGTGTCTCTCTCTGTCTCTGTCTCTGTCTCTCTCTCTCTCTCTCTCTGACTGACTGTATGTATGTATGCATCTCTCTGTCTCTCTCTGTCTCTGTCTGTCAGTCTGTCTGTCTGTCTGTCTGTCTCCTCTCTCTCTCTCTCTCTCTCTCTCTCTCTGTATGTGTGTGTGCTTGTCTGTCTCTGCGTCTGTGTGGCTGTGGCTGTGTGTGTGTGTGTTGTGTTTGTTGTGTTAAATGTCTGCAACAAAATACTGAGGCTCTGAGGCTCTTTTCTTGTTTCTTTTCTCTTTTTTTCTTCTTTCTTTCTTTCTTTCTTTTTTTCTTCTTCTTTTTTCACGTGCAAAGGCCACTAAAAACGTTATTTTCTTTCTCCCCGGCCCCAGCAGCAGTCCTGTGGTTCCTTGTACATTTTCACTAGCGTTCCCTGAAGTCAGCTTTGCCAGTCTCATGACCTTTTTTCCCAAAACTGCTGCACTTTGCGCCGATGACAAGATTGTCCAATTTTGCAGTGATGGGTAATGGCGCTGCTTGCCCTTACTCCGGTGTTGTGCGGTGGGCCTCTTTTTGAGTTTTTGATGCATTAGTGTGATGGTGGTTTGTTCACGTTTTTTTTTTTGTGTATGTGTGTTTTGTGGTACATTTAGTTGGGCTGGTGGCTCTTTGGTTACAATTCCTCTGAAAGATTCGGTGCTTCACGGCCGTATTTTTTGTTTGTTTGTTTGTTTTCGGGGGGGGGGGGGGGGTTGTTGTCCTTTGGTACATTAAGTTGGTCTGGCAGCTGTTTGTTATATAATTTCTCTAAAAGATGTGGTGGTTTGTTCACATTTTTTTTTTAGTATATTTAATTGGTCTGATGGCTGTTTGGTTACAATTCCTCTGAAAGATTAGATGGTTTGTTCACGTTTTTTTTTCTGGAACATTAAGTTGGTCTGGTGGCAGTCTGTTTAGAACTCCCCTGAAAGATTTGGTGGTTTGTTCACGGTTTTTTTGTTTGTTTGTTGGTTGTTGTTGTTGATTTTTTGTTTTGTTTTTTGTTGTTGTTTTTTTCTTAGGGGGGGGGGGGGGTTTGTAGGTTTTGTTGTTGTTGTTTTTGTTGGGTGTTTTTGTACATTAAGTTGGTCTGGGGGCTGTTTGGTTACAATTATTTAGAAAGATTTTGCCATGCCATTGGTGGTGTTTGGTTACAATTACTCATAAAGATTTGGCCATGCCATAGGTGATGTTTGGTTATGATTACTCAGAAAGATTTGGCCATGTCGTTGGTGGTGTTTGGTTAAGATTACCTAGACAGATTTGGCTATGCCATCGATGGTGTTTGTCTTATAATTACTCTGAAAGATTTAGCCATGCCATCGATGGCGTTTGGTTTATAATTACTCTGAAAGATTGGCCATGCCATCGATGGCGTTTTCGTTACAATTACTCAGAAAGATTTGGCCATGCCATTAGTGGGTTTTGATTACAATTACCCAGAAAGATTTGGCCATGCCATTAGTGGTTTTGATTACAATTACCCAGAAAGATTTGCCATGCATTAGTGGTTTTGATTACAATTACCCAGAAAGATTTGGCCATGCCATTAGTGGGGTTTGATTACATTACCCAAAAGATTTGGCCATGCATGTGTGTGGACTTAGGTTCCTCCCTCGTTTTCATGTTTCAATATTGTGGGGGACTTTTTGTCTGCAACTGTTCGGTTTTGGCTTCGTTTTGTCGCAAGCTGCACAAAACGATACATATCGATTTCCTGGAAGCAGTTTTAGGGATGGGTTCCACCTGGGTCGAACTTGCCCAAGACAATGCCACATGATATGTTATCGCAAGATACTGAATATCATATACTTTGATCACATCAGCAATGAACAAAGTGCGCCAGACCATCCAGCAGCATACCAGAGGAGCATGTGGAGGTCTGCTAGCTGACATCAATTAAGAAAAAGAAAACTTCGTTGGTATGGCCATGTAACAAGATCCTCTGGCCTTGCTGAATCAGTCCTCCAGGTAACTTTTTGAGGGAGGGAGATGGAGGGGAAGATAACAAACAATCAACACACAACACACACACACACACACACACACACAACACACACACACACACACACACAACACACACACACACACACACACACACACCACCACACACACACACACACACACACAACACACACGCGCACACACACACACACACAACAAACACACACACGCAGCACGCACACACACAAACAAACAAACCCAAACCGATGGCCTGACAACGTTGTATGGAATAGACAAAGAAACCATTTGCAGGGACCCAGGCTTTGGCACACAGCCAACGGAACTGGATGAATCTGTGTGAACTGTTCTTTAGTGCATCGCCCCAGTGACTTACACAGAATTAAAGGAAACGAAGAAAGAGGCGTCCTAAATGTCAGAAATATATTTCAATAATGTAAACGGCTTATGGAAAGCAAAAAAAAAAAAAATGATAATAATAAATAAAATAAAATAAAATGAAATAAAATAAAATAAAATAAAAACACACCTAACACTTTTATCAATAAATGTCAGAAATAGTTCAATTTTGTAAATGGCTCACGAAAAACGAAAACGAAAAGAAAAATGAAAGCTAACACTTTTTTTTTTATCAGTTAGAATGCTTCTAGCAGATCTAAACGTTTTGGGCACCTGGGTCCTGCAGGAGTTTAATGATGATGGAGGCTGTTCGTGTTTGTCAGTGCATTCAGTCGTTATCACGGTTAGCTGTTAACCGACGATGGCTCTTGAAAAGCTTTTTTACATTGTTGAATTGTTTCTCTATCTGATTTGCTTTGTGACTCTAAGATACTGTTCTCTTATTGTTTAGTGCAGTTCCATTTAGCTGCATGGCAGTACTCTCAAGTTCTAATACAAATAGAACTCTTCATTTTTTACGTACTTTAAGCCGTGATGGTGGGTGGTTGGGGGTTCGAACGGAATTCCTTTGAAAGTGTTTACATGTCATTTTAGGGTTTTTGCTTCCTCTTTGTCACGTATGTGAAATAACAAAGTGCTGGGTTTTTTTTATTAGTTTTTGTTTGTTTGTTTTTGTTTTTTAGGGGGTGTTGTTATTGTTGTTTTTGTTTTATTTTGTTTTGTTTTGTTTTTTCTCCAGGTGTTTCAATTTCATTTCGTTTCGTTGCAGGGCAGGTAGTTTAGTCCTGTTAGAGGCTAGTTACGACAGAATTCAAAACAAAGTGTGACTGCCCGCGTTCAGTTAAACAGGAACCAGAAAAAGTACAAGATCATCAGTATGATCAGCTTCGTGTATCAAGACAAAAATGTGCGCTCTTTTTTTTTTTTTTTTTTTTCGTGTTTTTTCTGGTTTTAGTTATGACAGAGGCTAACAACTTTTTCGTATATTTAGCCTCGATGGTAGTTGGAGAAGATGGATAGAATATGTTAAAGAAAGAACTGAAAGAAACAACCTATGGGAGACGCTGCTCATCAGCCCACGTCCAAAGCTGCATCGCTCCTCGAAGCTTAACACATTCCGTACCGCGTCACGAGATCCCCGTGACTCAGCTTTTTCTCTCCGTGGACCACGTCACGAGGATTTCGTGCCCTGAACCGTAATTTCAGTTTCGAGTATATAAATAGAAACTGACCGCATACGTGACCGCAACGGGAGTATACTCGTCATTTTCTTTCTGCGTTTACACAACGTTGAAGCGAAAGATATACCTTGTTTTCTAACAATACCCCCTCCGGCCTTTCTCTCACCTAACATTACTTGGTCAATAGTTAGTACAGTGACCTATTTTCTTGGTAGGAAAAGGGTTAACGGCACAAGAGGACAGAAAAAAGTAAAAACAAAGTAAAGAAGTTGGATATTTCATTAACATGACTGAAAGGTTTTGCATGCCATTTCTAGCCATCTTCTCGTCTTTTGTCTTGATGTACGAAACTGAAGATACCGATAATCTTTTGTTTTTCAATGTCCTTCTTCCTGTCTTTATCTAGATATGTGCGAAACTGAAGATGATAATCTTTAATTTTTTTTATGTCCTTTTCCCCGTCTTTGTCTTACCTTGATGTACGATACTGAAGATACCGATGATCTTTTACTTTTCAATGTCCTTTACCCCGTCTTTGTCTTGTCTCGATGTACGAAGCTGAAGATACCGACGATCTTGTGAACTCCCAGCACGAAATCAGTCTTAACTAGCATTTGGGGCATTTTGAGATATACATATCACTGGAAAGTGTACATTCTGCTGATTATTTTGGTACATGAATAAAGCTTGTACTTAAAAAGATGTATAAGATTATGTATGTTTAAAGTCATTAAGTTGTATGATGGCCATTTCGAGAAAACGGCCTCTAAAAGTTTTTGTGTGCTCTCTTAGCACATTTTCCTTAAATTTCTTTATTTGGTGACTTTGACCCAGTTTGTGTCTAATTTTCGTTGTCATTATCTGAAAAGTGCACCAAAGAGCTTTCCATCAGTATATTACATGTGCGGGTACTGTACAGGTTACGGTTCATAATAAGAGACAAAAATAGGTACTTTTGGTAGGAAATTGCGTTCTGCTGCGATCAGTGCATTAAAATACCATTTTAAATTGATTAATAATATTTTTTCAAGAAAAATCACCCAGAATAGAGACCCCCCCAGTCACCATTTTCAGCTCCTAGTGCTGTTCGACTGACTGCGAGTTAAGACTGATTTCGTGGCGGGAGGTCACTTTTGTTTTTCAATGTCCTTTACCCCGTCTTTGTCTTGTCTCGTATGTACGAAGCTGAAGATACCGATGATCTTTTCCTGTTCCATGTCCTTCCTACCGTCTTTGTCTTACCTTGATATGTGAAACTGAAGACGCCGAAGATCTTTTCCTGTTCCATGTCCTTCTACCGTCTTTGTCTTACCTTGATATGTGAAACTGAAGACGCCGATGATCTTTTCCTGTTCCATGTCCTTACTACCGTCTTTGTCTTACCTTGATATGTGAAACTGAAGACGCCGATGATCTTTTACTTTTCAGTGTCCTTCTACCGTCTTTGTCTTACCTTGATATGTGAAACTGAAGAGCCGATGATCTTTTCCTGTTCCATGTCCTTACTACCGTCTTTGTCTTACCTTGATATGTGAAACTGTAGATGCCGATGATCTTTTACTTTCCATGTCCTTTACTACCGTCTTTGTCTTTGATATGTAAAGCTGAAGATGCCGATAATCTTTTCTGTTCCAATGTACTTCTACCCTCTTTGTCTTGATGTACAAAGCTGTAGATGCCGATAATCTTTTTTTTCAGTGTACTTTACCCCGTCTTTGTCTTGATGTACAAAGCTGAAAGTGCCGATAATCTTGTTTTTCAATGTACTTTACCCCGTCTTTGTCTTGATGTACGAAGCTGTAGCTGCCGATAATCTTGTTTTTCAATGTACTTTACCCCGTCTTTGTCTTGTGTACAAGCTGAAGATGCCGATAATCTTGTTTTTCAATGTATTTACCCCGTCTTTGTCTTGATGTACGAAGCTGTAGACTGCCGATAATCTTGTTTTTCAATAATCAATGTCCTTTCGTTTTGTAATGCCTGGCTGGAAGGTGATGATAGCCGTCGCTCGGTTTATCTGATGGTGTTGCAGCTGATAGAGAATGTTTTGTTTTTTTATTCCTACATCGTTTCCCATAGTTTTGTTTGTGGCCTTGTTTGAAGCGGTGGGAGATAGGGAAGGGCTGACCAAGAAGCCTTTTCTTGTGTGGATTGTCTGTAGCGTCAAAGTCCTGTTGTAATTATCTCCTTCTTACTTTTTTCATTTTCTTTTCTGGCGACCGGTTTTACTCACAGTACCACCTTGCTGTCTGTCGTAAAGTCACATTCAGTCATCCCGCCTCTGTAAGATAGTTCACCACGTTCGTTTTCAAACTCCTCAAAAACGAAAGTTGTAAACTGGATATGAAAGAATTCTCTCTGTCTCTGTCTCTCTCTCTCTCTGTCTCTCTTTCTCTTTCTCTCTCTCTCTTACTCACTCTTTTCCTTTCCTTCTCCCTCTCCCTGCCCATCTGTCTGTCTTTCTGTCTTGTTCTCTCTGTCTTCCCTCTTTCCCTTTCACCCACATCCTCCCTCTCTCTCCCTGTCTTTCTCTGCGTGTGTGTCTCTCTCTGTCTCTCTGTCTCTGCCTCCCTCTCTCTGTCTCTCTCTTTGTTCCTTTCTCTTTCTCTGTCTCTCTCTGTCTCTTCTCTCTCTCTCTCTTCTCTCTCTCTCTTCTCTCCTCACTCACTCACTCTCTCTTCTCTCTCTCTGTATGTGTGTGTGTCTGTGTGTGGTGTGTGGTTGTGTGTGTTGTGTGTGTGTGTGTTGTGTTGTGTGTGTGTGTGTGTGTGTGTGTGTGTTGTGTGTGTTGTGTGTGTTTCCTTCATCTCTGACCTTTCTGTTGTGGTGGTTGTGGGATAATGGTTTGTATGTATCATTTTAAAATGTGTGTATTGTAACTCATATGTCTTATACGCCTTGCCTTGGCATATCTCTAGATACATTTCTCTCTTTTGTGCCCACACACCCCATACACACACACACACACACACACACACACACACACACCACCACCACACACACACACACACACACACACACAACACACACACACACACAAAGACAAATCACACTGCATGCACAATAATAATATCCCCAGTAATAATTGCGCTAAAGCTTTCATTATAAGAGACGATGCGGAACAAGTTAGCCATAAATGAATGTAGAACCAAGAAGAAATTCATTATTTGTTGTATGTTTCCCCACGTTGTTTCCCGCCGTTTGATCGTATCTGTTTGTTTGTTTATCTGTTTGTTTGTCTGCTTGTTTGTCTGCTTGTCTGTCTGTTTATTTTATACATTTGTGTGTTTCTTGTTTCTTTGTTTGTTTTCATTCGACGTGACTGAATGTACATGATTTTGTATACGTGATTGAAGATAATATTGTCTAGCGATTGACTTTTTAAGTTAACTTATTTGTCTATTTGTTTGTCTGTCTGTCTATCTGTCTGTCTGTTTGTTTGATTGTTTGTTTCGTACATTTGTTTGTTTCTTGTTCCTTTGTTTGCTTTTAATGGGCAGTGATTTTGTTTAAGCGATGAAGATGGTATTGTCTAACGTTTGACTTTTTCTTTTAAATTCATTTCTTTGCTTGGTTTATATGGAATATGACTGACGGATTTGTTTAAAGTGTTTAAATTTGTGTGTGACTTTGTAAAGTGTTTAAATTTTGTGCTACAAAGTGTTTAAATTTTGTGACTTTGTAAAGTGTTTAAATTTTGGCTGATATTCATGACCGCTGCAGCACAATGTGTTTGTTTTGTTTGTTTGTTTGTTTAAATATGCATTCGTTTATGTACTCTGAACATGATTGAGTGTGCAAAAAGTTTAACGTATTGCTTGGCTTTTTTTCTTTTGTGTGATTGCGGCAGGCTGCACCAGTGAAGGCGAGTGTTCCCGCGGTAAGGATCTCTGCCCTGCATTGCTGCTCTCTGTTCTCTTTTTTCTTATTAACTTTAAGGGCGATGTGCAGAGAAATTGTCGTGTCAAGGCGACAAGAGACAAGCGGCGCGATAGCAGCGGTATGGCGCGCTGACTGGAGCGAAAAAAAGAAGAAAAAAAAACCAAGTGTTTTGCGTGAAGCTTTCGCGACACATACATAGGTCTAGTTGTCCTGATAGTATGCTAACCTGTGTGTGCGTATACTCCCAATGTCTTGTCAGTAGTGAAAGAATGAAAAAAGTGCCTCCCCCCCCCCCTTCCTGTCGCCAAACACACACACACACATACCCGCCCACGCACACACGCGCGCGCGCGGGCGCACGCATACAGATACATACATACACACTCACGCACAACACAACACAACACAACACAACACAACACAACACAACACAACACAACACACACACACACACACACAGATACATACATACACACTCACGCACAACACAACACAACACACACACACAACACAACACAACACAACACACACACACACACACACACACTCTCTCTCTCTCTCTCTTTCTCTCTCTCTCTGTTTCTGTCTCTGTCTCTCTCTCTGTCTCTCTCTTCCTCCCTTTCACGCACAACACAACACAACATACACACACACACACACACGCACGCACGCACGCACGCACATACACACATGCAAACACACTCACACACATACACACAAACACATACACACACACACACACACACACACACACACACACACACACACACACACACACACAAAACACACACGCATACTCCAGTCCTTCAGTCTTGTCTCATTTGAAAAAGTTGCCGAGTCATAAACTTACGCTATGCTGTTACAGTTTTCTGTGATCCCAGCAAGACCACCTTACTCTCTGTCCTGAGTCACATTCTGACATCCTGCTTCTGTGAAATAGTTCACTACTTTCATCATTTTTAACTTCTCGGGAAACAAAATCATGAACTGGATATGAGAGAATTAGTGTTCTGATTGAGGGATTAACTGTAAGCGCGCTCTTTGTCTCTGTCTATTTGTGTCTGTCCGTCTGTCTGGCTGCCTGCCTGTATGTCTGTCTGTCTGTCTGTCTCTTCGTCTCTCCCCCCCCCTTCTCTCTCTGTATCTCTGTCTCTGTCTCTCTCTGTCTCTGTCTCTCTCTGTTCTGTCTCTCTCTTCTCTCTGTCTCTCTCTGTCTCTGTCTGTCTCTCTCTCTCTCTTTCTCTCTCTCTCTTTCTCTTTCTCTCCGTCTGTCTGTCTTGCAGTGTTTCATAAATCCTGTTCCCCTCTTCATTTGAAAACTTGTGTGCAAATAGTTTTGCGCAGGCTCAAGGCATCTGCCAGATAACTGCAGGCAGATTTCTGGGTGGGTGAGGGCAAATATGGAATTGTCCAAGTGCAATGAAATCCTCTTGATTATCCTCCAGGCTCCACACTCTTGACCTGTGTCTGGTTTAATGAATCACATTGTCTCTCTTGCGTTCAACTTCGCCATTTTTGTGTTTTTTTCCACAATCGTATAGTTGCATCCTTTGCAAAATTGAAGATCTACAACCTGATCGGTTCATACTCTAGGGCAGCAGGATCTCAAGAATCGAAAATAGAGCTGCTTGTACTTCGTGCACCAGAAACAATATAAATTATCATTATTCTTTCCTGCTAACATTGGCATCCACAATTTTGCTGCACGCAACATTACACCCATCACATATTAGAAGTCTAACATCTAAAAGATAATCAAAGGACATAACTCTTGAGAATTATCTCCCATGTAGTACTTCTCAAATCTAACACAGTTTGCGTTACCCATTCAGCAGCATAGAAGCAGATACAAAGTACAAAAACAGTCAGCTCAGAACACTCCTCTAAAAGATACTAAATGAAAAAAACGGACGAACGATACAAAAAAAAACACAAAAAAAAGAAATCTCGTATAGCTACCATCTCGTACTGCTTGACTCTTGTCGCTGCGATACGTCCTCTGCCTCAGCTTTAGCTCACGTAAACTATAATGTGTAACTTTGTCGTGACTCTGGTTAAACACACTTCATGCGTCCTGCCCCGGTCATTTTTTGCCTCGTAGCTGCCCTCGTCTCTTCTCTAACTTACTTTGCCTGTCTGTGTCAGTGTTTTTTTAATTACTCGCTTTTTTTCTTGTATGGGTGTTATAACATTCTTTTTTTTTTCTGTGTGGTTGTAATGATATTCGTTTTTTTTCTTCCTATGTGGTTGTTATATTTCATTTTTTGCTATGTGGTTGTAGTGATTTTCCTAGTATGTGGATGTTATGATATTCATTTTACTTATGTGGGTGTTATGATATTCATTTTGTTTTCATGTCGAATGTTTTAGGATTAACTTTTCCTCTGTAGATGTTATAACCTTCACTTTTCCTATATGGGTGTTATAGCATTCATTTTTCCTATTGTTGTAACATTCACTTTTCCTATATGGATGTTATAGCATCCACTTTTCCTGTATGGGTGTTGTAATTTTCACTTTTCCTTACGGGTTTATAACGTTCACCTTTCCTATAAGAGTGTTATGACATTCACTTTTCCTATATAGGTGTTACAATATTCACTTTTCCTATATGGGTGTCATAGCATTCACTTTTCCTCTGTGGGTGTCATAGCATTCACTTTTCCTCTGTGGGTGTACATAGCATTCACTTTTCCTATGTGGGTGTCATAGCATTCACTTTTCCTATATGGGTGTCACAGCATTCACTTTTCCTATGTGGGTGTCACAGCATTCACTTTTCCTATTGGGTGTCATAGCATTCACTTTTCCTATGTGGGTGTCATAGCATTCACTTTTCCTATTGGGTGTCATAGCATTCACTTTTCCTATTGGGTGTCACAGCATTCACTTTTCCTATGTGGGTATCACTAGCATTCACTTTTCCTATGTGGGTGTCAAGCATTCACTTTTCCTATTGGGTGTCACAGCATTCACTTTTCCTATGTGGGTGTCACAGCATTCACTTTTCCTATATGGGTGTTCATAGCATTCACTTTTCCTATATGGGTTTTATAGCATTCACTTTTCCTATATGGGTGTATAGCATTCACTTTTCCTATATGGTGTTGTCAAGCATTCACTTTTCCTATATGGGTGTCTATAGCATTCACTTTTCCTATGGGTGTATAGCATTCACTTTTCCTATTGGGTGTCATAGCATTCACTTTTCCTATTGGGTGTCATAGCATTCACTTTTCCTATGTGGGTGTTATAGCATTCACTTTTCCTATATGGGTGTAAAATATCACTTTTCCTATATGGGTGTTATAACATTCACTTTTCCTATATGGGTGTTATAACATTCACTTTTCCGATATGGGTGTTATAACATTCACTTTTCCTATGTGGGTGTCATAGCATTCACTTTTCCTATGGGTGTTATAACATTCACTTTTCCTATATGGGTGTTATAACATTCACTTTTCCGATATGGGTGTTATAACATTCACTTTTCCGATATGGGTGTTATAACATTCACTTTTCCGATATGGGTGTTATAACATTCACTTTTCCGATATGGGTGTTATAACATTCACTTTTCCGATATGGGTGTTATAACATTCACTTTTCCGATATGGGTGTTATATTACATTCACTCACTTTTCCTATGTGAGTGTCATAACAGTCACTTTTCCTCTGTGGGTATTATAGCATTCACTTTTCCTCCATGGGTGTTATAACATTTACTTTCCCTGTATGAATGTTATAAAATTCCCCATTCCTATATGGGTGTTATGAAATTCTTTTTTTTCCTGTGTGGGTGTTATAACATTCCCTTTTCCTATTGTGTTTTATGATATTCACTTCTTCTATATGGGTGTTATAACGTTCACTTCTTCTGTATGGGTGTTATAATATTCATTTTTCCTATATGTGTTTTATGATATTCACTTCTTCTATATGGGTTTATAACATTCACTTCTTCTGTATGGGTGTTATAACATTCATTTTTCCTATATGTGTTTTATGATATTCACTTCTTCTATATGGGTATTATAACATTCACTTCTTCTGTATGGGTGTTATAACATTCATTTTTCCTATATGTGTTTTATAATTCACTTTTCTATATGGGTGTTATAACATTCACTTTTCTTATGGGTGTTATAAACATTCATTTTTCCTATATGGATGTTATTACATATTTTTTCCTCTGTGGTTTCATAACATTCATTTTGCCTATTGGGTGTTAAACATTCATTTTTCCTATATGGGTGTTATATCTATTTTTACATATGTGTTCATAGCTCACTTTTCCTATATGGTGTTATTACATTTTTCCTATACAGGTGTTATAACATTCCCTTTTCCTCTAAGGGTGTTAAAACTGTCATTTTTTTCCCTGCATTAATGTTATGTTATTCAGTGTTTCTGTGTAAGTGTCATAACACTCACGTTTCCTACATGTGTGTTATGATATCTATATTTAGTTAGTAGTAGTTTAAGGCATTTGACTATCATCGTGTGTGTTACGTAGATATGTATGTATGTATGTATGTATGTATGTATGTATGTTGTTTGTTTGTTGTATGTAGTGTGTATGTATGTATGAATGTATGTATGTGTGAAGACCCGTTGTTGTATTATTTATGTGGTTTTGTTCTCCCTTTATTTATCTATTTATTTGTTTGTTTGCTTATATATTTATCTATGTATCTATCTATGTATCTATCTATGTTTCTATCTATCTATCTATCTGTCTGTCTATCTATCCATCTATCTATTTATTTATCTATTATTATTATTTTTGTGACTCGTAGTTTTTAATACTTATTTTCGCTTCTTGTTTTATCACCCATTGTTTTGTAGTTTCTAATAGTTGTTTTCATTCTTTAGTTTATTTATATCTGTTGTTACGGTGTTAAGTGTGGATTTCCCAATTGTTTTTGATTATGTTTTCTTAAATATTGTTTTGTTTTCGTTCCTTATTTTATATATATCTGTTGTTACGGTGTTAAGTGTGGATTTGTTCTGGTGCTGAAAAGCTCTGCGAGCATGCTTTTGACTTGGACCGTTTGAAGTATTATAAACATAATTGTTTTTTTAAAATTATCATTCCATTTAAAACTGTATTTACAGAAGTGTTATTCTAAAATTGTTATCCATTTGAACTTTTTAAACAAACGTCGTTATTGTTCAAATTATCGTCATCATTCTTCACATTTCGATTTTGGTTGGTGTTTGGTTTGTTGTCCTTTGAAAAAAAAAGGTTAATCATGAGGCTGAAGAGTTAAGATATTCGAAAGTATCGTTTTCCGTTACCGAAACATTTAGCATGAAATTTTAAGATTTATGCGATTTGTTACTTTGTTATTCTTGTTTAAAGCCCATCCGACTGCGTAGAGCCATATCAGGGCTATAACCATTTCAATACATACACAATACTTCAACAGGAAACAAAACGGAAAGAAAATTAAGCACACACCTCAATGCATTGAGGCAGCCGAGATGTGGTTTCTAAGAATGATGTTGAGAGTTCCATGGACAGCAAAGAAAACAAACGAGACAATCTTGATGGAGGCAGACACAAGTAGATCATTCATAAGGAAGATAAGAAAAAGGCAGGCAGCATTCATAGGCCATTTTATGAGGAAAGGGGAATTGGAACACCTGGTCACAACGGGAAAGCTGGAGGGAAAGAGAGCAGGCACACATACCACATAGTCGCTATACGTAATCATGCCTTATATTCCCTGTATACGAATTTCGTACTTGTTCCGAATAGTCATCTTGACGCACAGACAATTTGATTATAATTGATGATATCTACTTTTTTGTTTGTTTGTTTGTTCTTGTCTTTTTTTTCATAATGATCAATTTCGTACAGATGTGCTGTAATATGGGATGTTGGACGTTTAAGATCTAACGACAGTTAACCTCAGGATTACATTCGTTGTGGTTACGTTACTTCTGTCCACCACCTTTTAAACAAAGACCAATTTTTGGAAAGAAAATTGATTAAACGGAATTGTTTAAACCTTGTGCCGAATAGGGTGTTCTTAGATGTTGTGATTTCTTTGGTCGTATTCGTGTGTTGTGTTATCTGGTATGGTTGATTATTATTATTATTATTATTATTATTATCATTATTATTATTATTGTTAGTATGATTATTATTATTATCATCATCATCATCATTATTATTATCATCACCATCATGATCGTCATCATCATCATTATCATCATCATTAATCATTGTTGTTGTTGTTGTATTGGTAATGGCTATTTGTTAATCATCATGATTTTATTCTTCTTGTTGTTGTTGTTTTCTTAGTGTTGTAAGATATTATATTAGTTCCAGCCTCCAGTTGTTTCTTTGTGTGTTCATTCATTCATTCGTTCGTTCGTTCGTTCGTTCGTTCGTTCGTTCGTTGTCGTTCGTTCGTTCGTTCATTCGTTCATTCATTCATTCATTCATTCATTCGTTCATTCATTCATTCATGCATTCATTCGTTCGTTCGTTCATTCGTTCGTTCGTTCGTTCATTCATTCATTCAATCCCTCTTTCATTTCCTTTTTCATCCATTCATTTGTTTGTTCATTCGTTCGTTCTATCCTCCACCTATCCGTTCATTTTTTTTATTTTGAATAGCCTGCTCTCACTCTTAGGCTGCGTGCGAAGTGCTGGCGTAGATTGTGTTTGTATTGGTTGATATTTGCCTCTCACAGTGATTTGATTTACACTTTTGTTATGCAGGGTGCCAGAGAAATAAACAATTCTCCTCCGGCCGCTGAATACCCCAGGCCCCCATTCCCCACTTCCTTGTCCCATTCCCAAACAGTCCCACCTCAGTTGTCTGGAATGCATGCGGATAGAAAAAAAAAAAAAAAAAAAGTGTCGGGGCGGGAGGGAAGTGGGGTGTTTATGGAACAATGAATAACTGTAAGACGAGGGAAGTTTTTGTCTCGACAGGGAGAGCTTATGAAATGTAAGCAAACAAATGCCATCCCTCTCTGTCTCTGTCTGTATTCTGTCTCTGTTTGTCTGTCTGTCTGTCTATCTGTCTGTTTCTCTCTCTGTCTCTCTCTCTTTCTCTCTCTGTCTGTCTCTCTTTCTCTGTCTCTCTGTCTGTCTGTCTATCTGTTTCTCTCTCTGTCTCTCTCTTTCTCTCTCTGTCTCTCTCTGTCTGTCTCTCTTTCTCTGTCTCTCTGTCTGTCTCTATGTCCCTGTCGTCTCCCCCCTCTCTCTCTTATTGTCGATCTCCCTCCGTCTGACTCTCTCTCTATTTCTCTCTCTCGCCCTCTCTCTCTCCTCTCTCTCTCTCTCTCTCTCTCTCTCTCTCTCTCCCCGTCCAACTCTCTCTCTCTGTCTGTTCTTCCTTCCCCATTTTGTCTGTCTCTTTTCACATTTTCTGTAACTTTCTTTATTTTCTGATACTGTATCAATAGCATTGTTTTCTTTCTATGGACGAGGGCTGAATTAGAAAAAAACAAACATCACATTGCTTATGTCACTAAACTAGAAAATAAGCGGTAGGTCTTGTTCTCTCTTTCTCCCTCTCTCTGTCCTCTGTCCTCTCTCTCTCTCTCTCTCTCTCTCCCTTTCTTTCTCACCCTCTCTCTCTCTCTCTCTCTTTCCCTCTCTCTGTCTTTCTCTCTCCCCTTTCTCTCTCTATCTCTCTTTTTCTCTTTCTCACCCTCTCCTCTTACCTCCTTTTACCCCTTCTCTTTTCATCTGTCTGTCTGTCTCTGTCCCTGTCTCTCTGTCTCTGTTTCTCTCTGTCTGTCTGTCTGTCTGTCTCTTTCTCTCTCTCTCTCTTTTTCTCTCTCTTTCACCCTATCTATCTATCAATCGCTGAATTTGATCACATTAAGTCTTTCATTTCGCGAAATTGTATATACCCAAATGTTCCATATCTTTGTGGCTGAGCAACTCCGAAAAGCCACTGTCAATCCTTCCTGTCACTGGAATAGTAACTTGATATGGAGAAAGTCATCCGGCTTGAAGATTTCTTTACACGCTTCACCCATGTTGCCCCTTTGGAGAAAAACAAACAGACAGAGAAAGAAACAAAAAAATTGAGACAACCCCAAATCCTGTGATCTTTTATAGAAGAAATCCAAACAGGCAAACAAACAAATACTCAAATAAACAAACAGTAAACAAACAAACAAACAAACAAACAAAAGGAGATTCAAGCCATTAAAACAATGTTTCTTTTTGTTCAAAAATTGATTACAGAAAATCTAAAACTGTACTTTTCAAAGTCACATGATCTTGACAAAAACAGATGAAATAAGATTTCATGTGAAGAAAACACAACTGTGGATCCTCATAACAGAAAAACAAAAACAAAAAACAAAAAGTATGCACATGTCGTCAGACGTCTACTTTTATTGATCTCTTTTATAACAAAATGGCCACGTGTCCGTGCAGTATGTATAATCAGTCATCTGATAATTATAAGCGTAGTTAATTTCATTCAGAATGATGGATGGGATTTGTATTCTTCTCTGGCACCCAGTAGATCACTAGTAGATGGTATCTTTTGTTTTTGTTTTTTTCGTGTTTTTTTTTTTTTTTTTTAGTTTGTGTCTGTTTCTTATCACTTATTTTCCGAATTAATAAATGGTCTGCATGTGTTTTCTTTCTGTGTTACCTTTTCTTCTGTTTGGTGTGTTGAGGCTGGAAGCAAGGCTATGGCCTATCCTGCAATTCTGCCTGGACAGATCCCATACGTGGTCAGTGGTCACTCTTTGTCTTTCTTCTCTGCAAAAAAATTAATAATAATAATGATTCTCTAGCTGTGTCTTCTAAGGTCCATTCAGACGATGCGAGTTGTATGTCCTAGTTGGCTAGTTTTACACAATGTGGGTAGGTCGTGTACACTTTCAAATGATGCCAGTTTGCTGTGTACCTTAGCTAAGTTAATTTCTCACGATGTAAGTAGTCGGTATGTCTTAACTAAGTGAGGTTTTCACGATGTAAATAGTTGGTGTATCTTAGCTGAGTTAACTTCTCATGATGTAAGTGGTTGATAGATCTTAACTATGTTAATTTCTTACAATGTAAGTGATTGATATATCTTAGCTAAGTTAATTTCTGACAATGTAAGTAGTTGATATATCCTAGCTAAGTTAATTGGTTTCTCACGATGTACATGTATGTGAAAATAGAACAGTTTTGACATTTAGAAAGCGTCTAGGAAATCAAATTGTGTTGTGCATCTAGGCCATGAAGTATGCAATTTCTAGCCAAATAGATGTGGTTGTATGCAAATATTAGTTAGGTAATGGGGATGGTTGTATGTGTGTGTATGTGTATATTGTGTGTGTGTGTGTGTGTGTGTGTGTGTGTGTGTGTGTGTGTGTGTGTGTGTGTGTGTGTGTCTGGCTTAAGCATCTAGCGGAGAACCAAAATGGCTTACATGTACTAAAAGCAGGAAAGCATAATGTTTTTTTGTTTTTTTTTCAATTCACACCAAGTGTAAGCTAACTGAATCTATTATTACCAAATCAAATTAAAAGAAATTGTTCATACTAATACTGGCCTAGCAAGCCATAAACGAGTCTATGTACATTGAAGTGAGCGAAAACAAACGAATAAACAAAAACAAAAACAATGTATACAAATAGCAAGCAAGGCAAAAGTGGCCTATGCATTTTTTTTTTATAGATCCTATCTCTCCTTTTGGTTTCTGATTGCTATTTAGCTCAGTTCAGTTCAGTTCAGTTGCCACCACTCAGTTTTAATTCGCTCAAATGTCATTTATTGTAATGCCAAAGAAATAAGAGGGAAGCAGGGAGAATTCTTATGATATAAAATGTTTAATGGTAGCGCAAAGTGTGTTGGATTTGAGAAGTTCTGCAATATGGGAGATAATTCCTACGTGACTCTCAAGAGTTACGTCTTTGATTAATGTCATTGTGTTTTTCGGTATAAACAATTCCAATTTTTGCTTTATGGCACAGCTGCTTACAGAACGTTCGTTGCATACAACAAGAGTTGTATTGCCTGACTAGGCCTTAGAACACAGTTGTCTCCCTTCTGTCATCTTTCGCTTTTTTTATTTTCTTTATTGCTTGCTTTTTGCTTTTGTTATTTGTTTCACTGCTTGGTGTTTGTGTACTGTGCGTAAATTCCCCAGTCATATCGCCCCCCCCCCACCCTCTGCCTCCCTCCCTCCCTCCCTCCATCCATCTCTCGCTGTCCCTCTTTCTGTCTCTCTCTGTGTCCCCCCCCCCTCTCTCTCTCCCTCTGTCTTTTTCGTTTTTTCTTCCCCAACCTTATCCTTTTCTTTTCTTTCTTTCTTCGTTGTGTTCCTTCCTTTCCCTGTTTCCTTGTTTTATTTTCTTTAGAATGTTCTTTATTGTATTACTATAAACACTTGGTGCTCCTTTCTTGACATAAAGAAGTGATAGTAGTAGCAGCAGCAGTGGTTGTCGTGGTAGTAGTAGTAGTAGCAGCAGCAGTGGTTGTCGTGGTAGTAGTAGTTGGTAGTAGTTGTAATAGTGGCAGTAGTAGTAATAAAAATGTTTAAATTGATAATAACGATGATGATGATGAAGAAGAAGATGATGATGATGATTATATAATAATATTAATAATAATGATAATACTACTACTACTAATGATAATAATAATAAGGACGGGGAGGAGAAAGGAGGAGGAGGATTCTTGTATAGCGCAGTTTTGTCAATTCATGTCGACACATTGTGCATTACACATTTGCGAGGCACAAACTCGTAATACATACATAAGCGTTGATATATATGGCAGACCCATATACACGCAGCCTCGCGCGCGCGCGCACACGCACGCACGACACACACACACACACACACACACTCACAACACACACACACATACACACTCACACACACACACACACACACACACACACACACACACACACACACACACACACACACACACACACACACACACACACACACACACACACACACACAGAGTCAAACAAGCACACAAATGCGTACTCACTTTCAGCGTCTAAACATGCACGCACGTAAACTTACGATCAGTAACACGTATGTGCATGCACAGATAATGATTACACAACATCACTTATGAAAATATCTAGAAATATCAATGCATAGTAAAGGGAAACAAGTTCTTAGAGGTAGCACACTAGTGGTTACACGTGATGGTGTTACAGCAGTGGAAGGGACGGTGATGGTGGAAGGTCGTAGAAGTTGCTTGTAACGGTATACAAGCTTTAGCCGACAGCTGTTGCTGTTTCATTTTTGTTAGTTCTAATGTTGTAGAAATAATATATAATCCAAAACAAGTGTGACTGCCCGCGTTCAAGCAAACAGGAACCGGAAAAAACACGAGAAAAGAATAAGAACGTGTATTTAATACAACAAGACAAGCACAATTTTTCGGCCAACTGGCCTTTGTCAGATTCCTTTTCTCTCACTGGAAGGAGCAGCAGGGACGTTTCAGTCTTTTTCTCCTAATTTTTGTACCTGGTGTTTGTTTGTTTGTTTGTTTGTTTGTGATCTTACGATTGACAAAGGCCAGTTGGCCGAAAATGTGCGCCTGTCTTGTCTTCTTGTATTGAATACGCGTTCTTGTTCTTTTTTCGTGTTTTGTTCTGGTTCTTGTAGAAATAATGTTCTCTTTATACCTCGCAGTCTTTCGGAAGTCACGCCTTACATTACAGTCAGATAGAGAGGGGAGGAGAGGTGGGGTGGGGGAGTGTGGGGGTGGATGGTGGGGATGAGGGTGGAGGTTAGTCAGCTGGCAGGTTTACTTAAGTAATACGAAGTTAGTTAGTTAGTAGTACGTTTATCGCTTGGTTGACTGTAGTAAGTTACTTTTAATTAATAGCGTCACCATCACTCACGCATTTTCATTTGTACTGAGTGACTTCGTGTCGTTTTTTTTTTTTGTTTGTTTTTGTTTTTGGTTTGGTTTGGTTTGGTTGGTTGTTCGTTTGTTTGGTTGTTTGTTTTGTTTTGTTTTTCTTTTTGTCTGTTGGGGACCTCATTTGCATACATACTGTTGTCTGCCTGATATTTTTGTTGTTGTTGTTGTTGCTTTACATGTCCCTCTTCATCGGTCCGTTTTTCTCAACGTAGAGTGCACAAAATACGTGATCGATTATAGTCATTTGTACTTCTTTGGCTGATCACATCGTTCGTTCGTTAGTTAGTGAGTAGGTAGGTAGGTAGGAAGGTGGTAGGTAGGTAGATATGTAGGTTAGGTAGGAAAGAAGGAAGAAAGATTGGTAGGTAGTCAGTCAGTCAGTCGGTTAGTTAGTAAGTTATTAGTTAGTTAGTTAGTTCATTAGTTAGTTAGTTGGTAGGTTTGATTGGTTGGTTAGTTAGTTCGTTATTTGGACAGTCAGTTAGTTAGGTAGGTAGTTAGTTAGCTAGTTGGTTGGTTGGTTAGTTAGTTAGTTAATTAGTTAGTTAGATAGTTAGTTAGCTAACTGGTTAGTTAGTTAGTTAGTTATTAGTTAGCTGTTAGATAGCTAGTTAGTTAGTTAGTAGGTTTGGTTGGTTGGTTAGTTAGTTCGTTATTTGGTCAGTCAGTCAGTTAGTTAGTTAGTTAGTTAGCTAGTTAGTTAGTTAGTTAGTTGATAGGTAAGGCCATGTAGGTTAAGAAACAGTAATTTTCGTTTTCGTTATCATCTTTTCTTTCTTCAATACCACATCCCCAATCCAAACCCCCATCCAAACCCCACCCAGTCCCACTCCCCCACTCCCCCACCCCTCCTTTTCTCTTCTGTTCTTTTGTTTGTTTGTTTGTTGTTTTTCCTTCAATGGTCTTCTTGGTTGTATCTTGCTTTGTGACATAACCAGTGCAGTGCTTGGTGTGAGGCGGTTTCACTTTCTTGTACATCGTGTTTATTGTACTGGCTTGATGGCTTTTCTCTCTGTGTGTGTGTGTGTGTGTGTGTGTGTGTGTGTGTGTGGTTGTGTGTGTGTGTGTGTGTGTGTGTGTGTGTGTGTACGTGTTTGTATGTGTGTGTGTGTACGTGTGTGTGTACGTGTGTGTGTATTGTGTGTGTGTGTGTGTACGGGGTGTGTACGTGTGTGTGTAGTGTGTGTGTGTGTGTGTGTGTGTGCGTGTGTGTGTATGTGTGTGTGTATGTGTGTGTGTGTTTATGTATTATATATATATATATATATTGTGTGTGTGTGTGTATGTGTGTGTGTGTGTGTGTGTGTGTGTGTGTGTGTGTGTGTGTGTGTGTGTGTGTGTGTGTGTGTGAAATGAACGCGGACTGGTTAGCTCTTTGTCAGTATTGATATGCTATTACGATCAGCTTGATAGAATCTGTTACGATTATCTTAAATGATATATTTATTTATTTGTCTATTTATTTGTTCATTTTTTATCAGCACAATTGCTTTTGATATGATCGTTGTAAATGGTTGTGTGTGTGTGTGTGTGTGTGTGTTTTGTGTGTGTGTGTGGTGTGTGTGTGTGTGTGTGTTTGTGTGTGTGTGTGTGTGTGTGTGTGTGTGTGTGTGTGTGTGTGTGTGTGTGTGTGTTGTAGTTGTGTAGTAAATGCACAGTCGTAATGGTTAGATAATTTCCTTTTCCTTTCCTTTCCTTCCTGGTTATCTAATCTTGATTTCATTTTCTTTCGTGCATTCGTGTGTGTGTGTGTATGTGAGTATGTGTGTGTGTTTGCTTTGGAAAAAAGTGTGCATTTTTATGCATGCTGTTGTTGATCTACTAGCAGTCCTTGTGATGTATGCACACATTCATGTCAATATCGTTTTCGTTTCACATAAATGGTCACCACCAAAATAAATCGATAGAATCTAGTCGCTTTGCATTAGCCTTGTATAGAACATGTTTGAGCATTTTGATGCTGCTGTTGTTGTTGTTGTTGTTATTGTTGTTGATATTGTTTTGGAGTTGTTGTTGTTGTTTCTAGTCAAAACTCATTAACAATGCATGGTTAATTCGAAGTTTGTTTTCGATTGATCTTAATTTCATTGGATGTAGGATTTTGCATGATTTGTTTGTTTTGGAGAAGATTTTTTTTTTTTTTTTTTTTTTTTTTTTTTTTTTAATTTGGAAGTAACTATGGACCTTGAAATGTTGTGTTAGGTTCAGTAGATTACGTCGTGTTTTGATTAAGTCTGTTGTCGATGAAAGATTGTAAAAGACTATTTATTTATTTGTTTGTTTATTTACTTACTTATTATTATCTATTCATATTAT
This sequence comes from Monoplex corrugatus, assembly GCA_030674185.1. NCBI lineage: Eukaryota > Metazoa > Mollusca > Gastropoda > Littorinimorpha > Ranellidae > Monoplex > Monoplex corrugatus. The sequence continues at coordinate 23,463,468 of JAPXFY010000031.1, read as the reverse complement.
TATTATTCATATATTATTATCATTATTGTTAATTTTATTTTTATATTATTTTACTGTTGTTCTTATTATTAACATAATTATTATCATCACCATCATTGTTGTTGTTGTTCTAGAACATTGCATGAAGTGTGTTTGGGTAGAAATGTAGAAATTTGCATGTTTTGGTTGACATGTAGAGATTTGCATGAAACATGTTTTGATTTCTGGTGGCTTTCATTAATTGATTAATTACATGTAATGAGAGCGCCAGGAGTGGTGTCCGTCCCACGGTACCACCTCCGTGTATGACCATTATGTATGGCGTTTCTATTTTTAGGCTGCTGCTGTGCCCCAGAGCCGCCCTGCCCATGTCAGCCATCCCGCTTCTTTTGTAAACTTCGCAACCTCGTCCTCCGCTACTGCTCCAGTTCGTTTCCCGCATTATTATTATCATTATTATCGCTCTCTGTGTCTCTGTCTATGTGTGTCTCTCTCTCGTGTCTCTCTTTGTTTCTCTCTGTCTCTCTGTCTCTGTCTGTCTGTCTCTGTCTCTGTCTCCTCTCTCTCTCTCTCCGTCTCTCTGTCTCCATCTCTCTCTCTCTCTTTCTCTCTCTTTCTGTCTCTCTCTCTCTGTTTGTCTGTCTGTCTCTGTCTGTCTCTCTCTTACTCTCTGTCTCTGTCTGTATGTCTGCTCTCTCTCTCTCTCTCTCTCTCTCTCTCCTTCCTTCCCTCCCGTTTTCTGTCTCCATATATATGTCTCTTTTTTTCTGTCTCTGCTCTGTCTCTCTGTATATATATACATACATCTCTTATGCTTACATAAGTGAATTGCACACACGTGCACACAAGCATCCATTTCCTTTTTTTTCTTTCTGTTCTTTTTTTTTTTTTTTTTTCGCATTTTCTTTTTTTTTTCATCTTTCTTCCTTCCGTTCTCACCCCCCCCCCCTCACTTTTTTTTTTTTTTCCTTTATCCTTTTTCACTTGTTTTTGGTATTTTGTCTTTGTTCAAGTTTGTGGTTTGTAATGATACTAAACGTTTGATCGAATACTAAGAGAACGTTCTAAGTGAGACTGATATAATGTGCCTTTCTGATTATCTTTTATGAGTTTCAATGCTTGTCTGATGTACGTTTAATTATCATTTCTACAAATAATTTGTGTCCACCTGAGCGTGGTGTGGTTTATATATATATATATATTATTATATATGTATAGTATTATATATTATATATAAAGAGAGACAGAGAGAGACATACACACACACATATATATATATATATGTATATACGTATCTCTCCCTCCCTCTCTCTCTCTCTCTCTCTCTCTCTCTCTCTCTATATATATATATATATATATATATATATATATATGTATGTGTGTGTGTGTTAGTTTTGTTGTTGTTGTTGTTGTTTTGGTTTCGTTTCGTTTCGTTTTTGTTGTTCGTGTTGTATTTTTTCCTGTAGCTTAAGTATTTTTTGCTTTTTATCCTGTTTTATGTACATATACACTTCTCTGTTCCTTTGTCTGTCTGTCTGTCTGTCTGTCTGTCTGTCTGTCTGTCTCACTCTCTCTCTCTCTCTGCTCACACACACACACACACACACACACGCACAGGCACACACACACACACAAACACACACACACACACATATAGGATTTACAATAAAGGATTGTAGCCGAATAGGAACATTTCTTTTGGCCTCTCTCATTAGATTAGAAACAAACAAAGAAGCAAACAGCAACAACAGTCAATCAAGTACATACGTACATACAGATAACTTGATGAAAAGAAATAAGCAATAAATTACAAAAGTTTAAAATGAGGAGCAATAAAGCAAGAAACGAAGTGATATAACCTAACGCCAGCATATAGTGCACTCTCACGTTTTATACGTCTTAAAAGCTTAAAGCCCTCCTCCAGTACGACGAGTTCAAACCCACTTGTTTTGTGTCCACTTTTGGTAAATGTACACTGAGTTGGTATTTTTTCCGCGACTGATATGTTACTGAAGATTAAGAAAAGACAGGCAACATTTATAGGACATTTTATGAGGAAAGGGAAATTAGAGCGCCTGGTCACAACAGGAAAGCTGGAGGGAAAGAGAGCACCAGATAGACCCAGGGAGAAAATATTGGACGGACTTGCAGGGTGGCTGAGGACAGATAGGGTGGGAGATGTACTTCTAGGGACAAGGGATAGATTGGTATGGAGGATCATGATCGCCAAAGCCACGCGTTAGGGCACATGATGATGATGATGACACTTTAGTGTTATTAAATGGGTTGTACCCCCTGATGTAAGGGTCGTAACTGATTATTATCAGTGAAATGTTGAAGAGTGTAAAAGTTACTTCCCTTCCAGTGTACTGACCTCATTCAACGATGGCCAAATGTTTAGCCCTTTCTATTTTAAAGCCACATAGTTTGTAATTTCGTTTTATTTGCAAATAATGAGAAGTGTTTATGCGTGGGAGTTAGTTATTTGGTTTCCCTAAAACACAGTTTAAGATGTTTATATGCTGAATAACGCCACACCCCGCATTCCCAAACACACCCAACCAAATTCCATTTTCTGCTCTTTCTGATTTCTTTTTTCTTGTTTCTTCTTTTTTTTCCTTTCCTTTTTTCTTCCTTTTCTTTGTAAGCATTCAAGGACACAAAACAGAGTGGGATATCAAACCAGAGCTGGAAATTTATCAAGTTAAAAAGCTTGGTACTCAGACACCAAGCCAAACGCCTTAATGAAAACGAAAACAGAGGAAAGTGGAGCTAAGATACAGGCTATACACAGAGACAGCGGTGGCTGGGGCTGGAAGCGTAAACAAGGCGGACACAATCTTCCCCATCTCTTTTCGTTTTTTTTTTCGTTTTTTTTTTTTTTGTCTTTCTTTTTTTTTTAACTTCTGCTTTCCAAACGTTTTGTGTTTTAAAGGGGTTTGTTTTTCCCCTTTGTGGCAAGCAGAGTATAATTTATGATCTCTTTGCTTGCTGGTGCTGTGATGCTGTTTTGCTGGTTTCTGCTTCTGTTGTTTACTGTAATTGTGTTCTGGGGATGCTGCGTTCCTTCTTTCTTTTTTTTTTTTTATTCCCTATCCCCCAACTCCTCTTCCCCTACCCTTCCACCCCCCCCCCCTCCATCATCTCTCTTTCCCATCTCACTTCTCCCACTTCCAGCTTTCTTTCGTATCGTTGCAAGCGTAAATTTTTTTTTTTGCATGGGGTTTGTGGCTTAATGTTTGCATGATTTGATGCCCCACCCACCATCCACTCCCACCCCCCACTGTTTTTAGAAGGAGGGTGTATTTTTTTTTTTTTTTTTTTTTCTTGAAATATGTCTTCAGAAGTGGTGTTGAAGTATATCTGTCTACAGAAGTGGTGTTTGTTTCTTCTTCTCGTCTCTCTCTCTCTCTCTCTTTCTCTCTCTCTTTCTCTCTCTCTTTCTCTTTCTCTCTCCGTCTCTCTCTCTCGTCTCTCTCTCTCGGTCTGTCTGTCCTGTCTCTGTCTCTCTCTGTCTCTTTCCCTCCCTGTCTATCTCGATCTCCCCGTCCCTCCCTCCTTCCCTCTCTCTCTCTCTCTCTCTGTATGTGTGTGTTTGTGTGTGTGTGTGTGTTGGGGTGTGTGTGTGTGTGTGTGTGGTGTGTGTTTATTCGCCCCCTATGATTTTTTTTTTGTATCCGTGTGTGTCCGTCTGTGCGTGTTTCACTTTCTCGTCCAATCCGTCTGCAGTGTAGAGTTTCTGTCATTGCCTCTGTGTAGACTCTTTCATCATCGTTCCTGTGAAACGGTCTGTTTCTGTCTGTCTCTCTGTCTCCCTTTTACTCTCATATCTCTGTCTCTTGGTTTCACTGTCTTTGTCTCTCTGTGTCTATCTGCCTCTCTCTGTCTCTGTCTGTCTGTTTCTGTCTCTGTCTCTCTATCACTCTCTCTGTGTCTCTGTCTCTGTCTGTCTGTCTGTCCTCTCTCTTCTCGTCTCTCTCTCTCTCTCTCTCTGTTTCTGTATATGTACATGTATCTGTCTTATCTCTGCCTAGCCATCTATCTACCTATCTCTCTATTTATCCATCTATCTATATATCTATCTGTCTGTCTGTTTATCTATCTATCGATAGACAGTTAGATAGCTAAGCTAGATAGATAGATAGACAGACAGACAGATATATATATATATATATATATATATAGGTAGATAAGTAGGTAGATAGATAGATAGACAGATAGATAGACAGACATAGATAGATAGATAGATAAATAGATAGATATATAGATAGATAAATAGATAGCCAAACAGATAGATCGATCTATAGATAGATAGACAGATAGGTAGATAGATAGATAGATAGATAGATAGATAGATAGATAGATAGAAGACATACATACATAAACAAATGAATAAACAGATGCATAGATACATAGATTGAGAAACAAAAGTATCAAAACAGGAACTGTTGCAAATGTAACTCGAGATATCACTTTACGAAATCGTTTACAAGCGGCATAAAAAAGAAAACAAAAAGGATGCATTAATTTGAAAGACTGTCCATGTTCATTCTGCTGAAAATGCAGATGAAAGCAAGCTGCCGTTTGGGAATAAATTGTGGTGGTAATGTTGTGATTGTTTTTCTTCTTTTTTTCTTTTTTTTTTTTCTGTAGAAAGGAATCATTTTTTTTTCTAAAAAAAAAAGTGCGTCTGTCTCATGGGAGTGATGATCGTAAAGACACGTTGTTTAATGAATAAAATCTGCATAAACATCTCCGATCTGATTTAACAGATGTCTTAAATTTAAATCACAAATATTTTGTATTTCATTAGGCAACAGGCGGTTTTTTGTTTGTTTGTTTGTCTTTGTTTGGGTTTTCTTGCTTTTTTTGTTTTGTTTTGTTTTTCAGTGTTTAATTTATTCGGTATTTTTGATGGATGATAAGAATTATCGTATTTTTCTTAGTGTATAATTTTTTTTTCAACATTTATGATGCGTAATAAGAATCATCATGTTTTGTTTAGTGTTTGGTTTTTAGGTATTTGGATGGATGATGAAAATTATCATGCCTTCCTCGTTGTTTGGTATTTGGGTGGGGTTTTTTTGATAGATAAAAAATTAGCTTGATTTTTTTCAATGTTTGATTTGGGGGGGGGGGGGGGGGGGGCATTTTTAATGGAGAATGACAATTGTGATTTTCTTAGTGTGTAATCTTTTTTTTTTTTTTTTGTCTGTTTGATGGATAATAAAATTTACCGTAGTTTTCTGTTTTTAATGATTTTAGGTAATTTTGATGGGTAATAATACGAATTTTAGTGGGGGTTTTCTTTTTTATCTGTGTTTAAAGTTTTTGGCATTTTTGATGGATGATAAAACATATCTAGAATTAGCTAGAGCAGTTCTTATACGTATGATTATAATAAACAATTACAGCCTAGAAACCAGAAACAGAGGACACTAAAATGAGAATATGTAATGCAATCGACTAAACAAGCCACAAGGCAGGCGGAACATTTCAGACGGCTGGGCTTTGTCAAACCAACACAAAAGACAAACAATACAAATTCTCCAGATTCAGCACAACACCCCATCCCCACCCCCCACCCCCACCCCAACCCCAACTTATCTGCTGTTTTATTTGGCTGGAGCCGATGATAATGAGGTATAATAACTACGTTTAAAAACGCAGCTTTTTGTTGATTTTGTATACGTTACGATTCCACGACGTAGGACCTGTAAAGCAGGACCTGAAAATCTTGTTAGTTCCTTGTGTTTATGAGCAGGCTGAAGGTTTGTGCCATGATCATCCTGGGTCTCCTCCATCACATGGCACCAGTGGCGTCAATGCTTATAATAGAATTGATTCCCATCGCGGAGACATTATCTGGAAAAAACAACAACTGGAAAATGAAACTGTTGCTTATATTTACATTTTACGAGGACTTAGGTTTACTTGTCATTATAGATTAATTAAGCTTACTTGGTGTTAGCTGAATATAGCTCAGCTCTCTGAAAGAGAGTTTGTGAAACGGTGGATGAGAAAAAGCAATAATATACAAACCAATCAATACATCAAAATGATAAATAAACTGTTTGAGGAAAGTTTATCTTTGACCTAATGAAACGTAAGCAAATTAATCCTTTAGATTACAGCTTAGACGTGATTGTGTTACTTGATTATGTCTCTGCTCCATTAATTAGATTTGTAAAATATGAATACGTAAAAGTAATACATAGCTAAAACAATCGATAAACCATTGAAAAAGTTGCTGTTAGACTTTGTAAGATAAACAACAACAAATTAATCTAACAGTCTTCAAGAATCTCTCTTTCTCTCTCTCTCTCTCTCTCTCTCTCTCTCTCTCTCTCTCTCTCTCTCTCTCTCTCTCGCTCTCTCTCTCTCTCACTTTCTCTCTCTCTCAAATTCTTTCTCTTCCCTCTGTTCTCTCTTTCTCTCTAATTTTCTCTCTCCCCCTCCCTTTCAATTTGTCTCTCTCTCTCTCTCTCTCTCTCTCTCTCTCTCTCTCTCTCTCTCTCGTTCTCTCTCTGTTCTCTCTGTCTCTAATTCTGTCTCTTTCCCTTTCTATTTTCTTTTCTGTCTCTGTCTGTCTGTTTCTGTCTCTCTCTCTGTCTCTCTGTCTCTGTTCTCTCTCTCTCTGGCTTCACCCCCCTCTCTCTCTCTCCCGCCCCTCTCCCCTTTGTCATCCATCTCTCTTATGATCAACATTTTATGCATGCAGACAAAATAAAAATGGATAAATGAAATAAAATGAACGAGCAAACAATCAATGAATCAATCAAGCAAGCAATTATACAACAAACAACAAAAAACACAATCAAACAAGTAAACAATTTAAAATAAAATCAAACAACTTAAAAGAAAAATAAACCAAAAAACAAACAAAAAACAAAACAAAACTAGGCTGAAAAGTATAAAGAGAAAGACGACTATGACTTTTGCAGGCCCCTCACTACCTGAGCGCGGTGCCGACGTCAGCAGTGGCCCAGTACAACCCTTACGGTCTCCCCACCATGGCCACCGCCATGCAGGGCGGAGCAGGAGACGCCACCATCGTCACCTCCCAGATCCCTGGAGTCATCAGCACAGCCGTCCCCACCAAGGCTCCTGCCAGGCCGGACCGCTTGGAGGTGAGGTTCAATCCTCTGTGCAAAAAAAAAAAAAAGTTTGACGTTAAATGTTTTGATTTGGTTAGGGTTTCTCTTCTCTCTTCTTTCTCTTGTCTTCTCTTCTCTTCTCTTCTCTTCTTTCTCTTTCTTCTCTTCTCTTCTTTCTTTCTTTCTTTATGTCTTTCTGTCTTTCATTCTATCTTTTTCTCGTTTTTTCTTTCTTGTTTAAAGTTTATTAAAATTGATACAAAAATAGGGAGATAAATTTCTTTAGTATGTATAAGTTATATTCGTGTCTATTTATGTATACTGATCGAAATGACATGATCTCTGAAAATCAGATCTTTTGTTGTTGTTGTTGTTGTTGTTTTCGTTGTTGTTGTTAATGTTGTTTTTGTTGTTGTTGTTGTTGTTTTTCATTATTTTTGTAGGGCTGAAGCTAAGCGTGCACCGACCAAATTCTAGCTAGGCATTTGATTACTCTGAGCTAGTCATTTTATTAGTTTTAGTCATCATTTTGGGAGTAAGTCTGACCATTTTGCTTGATATGTTTTGGCACGTTATCTTTGTAACGCTTCTGGCACATGTATACTACGGTAATTGTCAGCGCATTTCAGCACATCTTCTCACGACATGAAACGCCCAGTATCAAACGTATAACAACATCTTTGGTAATTCCAACTGTGTTTTAGGCTGTCAGATAAAAAAAAAGTATTACGCTTTTGAAAAGGCTCATATCCAAAATTGAAATGTTTGAAATGGGCAATATTCACATAAGGAACTTCTTTGAAGACGAGAACGCAGTAAAGGAAATTACATTATAGCCTAGTCGTTATGCTTTGTTGTATGAATGCTAGAAAATGTTAAAAATAAAATTCAAGAACTTTTTTCTTTTGCTTTTTCGGGGGGGTTGGGGTGGGGGGGGGGGGGGTGGGGCTAAGGAACAAACAGAAAAGGAGAAGTTTTCAGTATAGCCTGACCATTTGGCTTAGTTTTACAATAAGCTAGAAGCCGAAATTTTAAAAAAAATGGCCACTTTTCTCAGCAGAATTGTAATCGTTTTATAGAGAGAACCATACGAAGGCTAGCTAGAAAGCTGCCTACAAATAGGGGGGGGGGGGGGGGAGAATCTTTATTTTTGTAAGGTATTGGTTTGGCTTGCCTAGCCATGGCCTCTTTATATCCATTAAACTGACATGATGTGTGATATCATACATTTTCTTTACGATATCTCGTAAGGTTAGGTCATGTCTTCGTCAGTTCAGTGAAAATCTTTTTTTTTCAATTCTTTTTGAAATGTGTTTTGTTTGCATTCAACAGTGAGTTTGTATTCTTGTTGTTGTTATCATGTTGTTGCTGTTACTGTTACTGTGTTTTTTTGGTGTTTTTTTTGGGGGGGGTGGGGATTGGAGGGGTGGTGGGTGTTTAGTTTTGTTTTTATTTTCCCAAAATCTATAAGACAACAAATATTATCTTATTAGGATTTCAGGTAAGTTATTTGTTTATGTATTTATTTATTTGTTTGTTTATTTATACCGTCATAACTAATGCTGCAGTGTGTTCATCTATCACAGAACATGTTAATATTTCTCAATATTCACAAGATCGATATGTAAAGAATTCGGTTTGGGTAGTAATTTACCTGTTCATATCCGTCACATTATTAATATGTCTGAACTGATTATTGTTCTCTGGTATGACACATTTTCCGATTTCTTGTCAGTTATGCATTTTGGCACATTTATTATCTAGGATGTATTTTGTTTATGGTGTTAATTGCTTTGTTACGGGTTTTTAAAATATTTGTGTGTCTGCTCCTCTGATATTGTGCTGTTTTAGGATTGTTCTTTTCATCTTGTATTATCAATTTCTCACATTAAAAAAATGATTACAGAGGGAAAACACTCTCTTGCAAAATGGGTTCTTAGTTTATACTTATTTGTTATCTTTTGTGAATTATTTTTCTATTTTAAAAATTCATTTGTTTTCTACTTAATTTTGATTTCTTAACAAGGGTTTGACTTTATATTCAGACATTTTCAAAATTTGATAGTGATGTTTCATATTCAGCAAGGTAAACTTGTTAATCACTGTTTGAAATTGAATCGTCACAATCAGTAAAGTAACTTCTTTGTTTAATTTTTAGTATTGAATCTTTTTATTCGGCAAGGTAAGGTCTTTCTTAAAACTTTAATTTTTTAATGTTTTTATAATTAGAGAAGTGAATTTTTAATATTACTGCGTAAGAATTGGAAATTTGTTGTCATTTTCATATCTTTGTTTGTTTTGTTTATTTTTGTTTGTCTTTCTGTGTTTGTTTATTTGTTTGTTCCTGCTGTAACGTGTCAGTATGCAGTTTAATGTTTGTGACATTTTTTTCACTTTTTATGTACTGCTTATGTGCTTATTTACGTACTGTTATTCTTTGTCATGAGATAAGACTTTTGACCGCGAAAGTGTTCAGCAATGTAAGATAGAAGAGTGGCAGAATGGTTCAGATGTTCGCCTGCCAGTAACTAAACTCGAGGTTTTAGGGTTGGCTCCCCTTTGGAGCCTCAATTTTTTTTCTCTTCAGTTTGACCGGAAAATCGAACTGAATGTCTAAGTCCTTCGGAAGGGGACAAAAAAGGGAGTCAGGTCCGTGTGCCCTCTGGCCTGCGCGCGCTAAAGATTCCACGGCAGTTGAAAATCGTGAAGAGCAGGGCATTGCCTGGCTGCCTTGGTTAAAAAAAAAAAGAAAAAAAAGAAAAAAACCTTGCAGAGACAGGTTGATTTCCCAGATCTGTCCACTTGAAGATCGATTTAGCTTTGGTGCCTTCCTTAAGTCTTGATAAAAAAAATTGGGTGGCGCTGTACAGAGGCGACGCGCTGTCATAAAGTAAGAGCAGCCCGAGTTTCACGTGGTAAATCCACTGTGACAAAAAAGAAATGAATATGAAATGAAATATGAATTTTCATCACCACTGTTTAAAACCTTTTTCCTACCAAGAAAATAGGTCACTGTACTAACTATTGACCAAGTAGTGTTAGGAGAGAGACTTCAGAAACACTCAAATTACGCCTGTTTTTTGCCATTTTTGCCGCTTCAAATGTCGTGTAAATGCAGAAAGGAAATGACAAGAGTATACTCCCTTTGCCTGAAAAGGATTCATGTCAGCAATGCGGTCATTTTCTTTTTATATACTCGAAACTGAAACTACGGTTCAGGGCACGAAATCCTAGTGACGCGATTCAGAGAGAAAGCTGAGTCACGATGATCTCGTGACGCGGTACGGAATGTGTTACGTTAAGAATGTCTTACATATGTCCTCAGTATCATATGATTTGATTTTGACACTGTAGTCCTGTTGTGTCATTGTGAGTCGTCTTCTATACATCAGTGTTTATGTTAGGCTGTGACCATGTATTTCTGTTTCATCATAACAACTGGTTTTGATATATAATGTTGTTGGGTTGTTTTTTTCAACCACTCTCTTGTTAAATCAGTTCGTCGTCGTTTTTTTTTTCTTTCTTCTTCTTCCTCTTCTATTGAAAGAAAAAAAACATTTTACTTGATTGAGCAGTGTATTTATTCATGTTGCAACAGTCTTCGTAGTGTTTCTATATCTTTTCAAACTTTTTCAATTCATGAAAGTAGTTATCTGAAATTTGTTTGTTTGTTTTTACTTGTTACATTTCATGTTTGTAAGTGTAGACAGCCTTTTCAACATTTTCAAGGGAAGCGAAATTAAATCCAGATTGAAAGAAGATACCTGTTAGGCTTGAAAGACCTTTTGTTTTGTTATGCTCAATTATGACTGTACGCTACATCATAGAAAACACATTTTTACAAAAAGATTATTTTCCATGAAATAGTGTTTGTGTGAGTCGGTGTGTTGTGTTCATTGTATAATTATGGCTGTAATTACACCATAGAAAACAAATTTGTAAAAAGAAAAAAAGACAACAAAGAAAAAACAAAGATTGCTTTTCCATGATACAGTGTTTATGTGAGTATGTACGTTGTACGTCACATTATAATTCTTTTCTATCTTCCTGATAATTATTTTGTACTGTTTTCGTTCTCGTTGCTAATCCTTGATTATTTTTGCAGACAACTGGAGTTGAAATAGGTGCTGGTGATGCCCTGTATTGTTTTGTCGGGTTTATCCATTCTTTTTTCAGGATATTGTTGTTGGTCGGGAGACCTGGACTCTGGAACATCAGGCTTCCTTCCCTTCCTCTCTTTCTCCTTCCTTCCTCCCCCCCCCCTCTCTCTCTCTCTATTCCTCTTTGTCTTTCTGCCTGTGTCTTTGTGTGTGTGTGTGTATTTTTTGTTTTGTTTTTATTGATCGTATGTTTCTTCACCCATTTTGTGTGTTCTGGTCAGCAGAAGATGGTCAGTTCATCGGTGTGGATTTAACTTGGCTCCGTTGGAGTTCTGGCCCTTCTTTTGCTTTGATTAATTCGTTTGGATTATGATTTGTAGTGAGATTTCACCTCGCAGAATTTGCAGGGCGTTTTGTTTTGTTTTCGACTTAAATGAGTTCCTGAAAGGTTTACATTCATGATTCCTTTGCAGAAATTCTTGGCTTCAGATCAACACTAGCACTCTTTAACATAACCCGGTACTTCCAGAATGTTAATCTGTAGGTTTGTTTTTCTCTTGTCAAATCGTAAACCGGTGCTTGCAGTGTTTCGCCCAACAGGGTACATAGAAAGTTGTGCATCTTAGTTCAGTGCTTGCAAGTCGTGAAACTTAAACTCGTACTTTCAATTTTCTGTTACTTTAAAGAATTTGAAAAGTTTATATGTTAAACTACTATCCCTGAAACTTAAACTCGTACTTCCAATTTTCTGTTACCTTAAAGTATTTGAAAAGTTTATATGTTAAACTATTATGTGGAAAATCGTACTTTAGGTTCATGGTTTTTTTTTTTTTTTCAGACTCAAATCATAACGTTTTTGTTTTATTTTCAATACCAAGAATTGGCGTAGGTTTAACGGAAAGTCGGTACCTGCAGTGTTTGGCCGCAAATTAGTTTTTGTAAGGCTCCCTCTTCCCCACTTCTGGTTGTCTGCCCAATGGCAGGCTTTTAACTTAAAGCGAACACGTACAAGGTTTTTACTGCAGGTGTTTATTTGCTGATTTTTATCTTTATAAAGAACTTGAAGGGTTTTACCTTTTTTTTAAACTCAAATTGCAGTTTTTCTTTATAAACTTTACACAGATCGCAGCTTTTTTTTTTATAAACTTTACACAGATTCCAGCTTTTCTTTTTTATAAACTTTACACAGATTCCAGCTTTTCTTTATAAACTTTACACAGATTCCAGCTTTTCTTTATAAACTTTACACAGATTCCAGCTTTTCTTTATAAACTTTACACAGATTCCAGCTTTTCTTTATAAACTTTACACAGATTGCAGCTTTTCTTTATAAACTTTACACAGATTCCAGCTTTTCTCTATAAACTTTACACAGATTCCAGCTTTTCTTTATAAACTTTACACAGATTCCAGCTTTTCTTTATAAACTTTACACAGTACACGTAGGTTTTTTTTTCTCTATCTTCTTGAAATAAGTGTTCGCGAATGTTGAACTTGTCTCATAACGTCCAAGTGATCTTATAACGAGTTGCTATTGTAGGATTTCTTTTCGCTACCTTTGACAAAATATGTCTTCTGAAAGTTTTTATTAGCTTATGAAATTTTTGAAAGCTTTTTTTTATGGTCATTGATTGTATGTATTTTATAAATGAGAGCTGAGAACAAGAAATAAGGAATATAATATATCAACGAATAATGGCAGATCGCTTCAGAGAGTATCTGCAACACTTTTCAAGACATGTTGATTTGTGCAGCTTCATCTTGAAAAATTGCCATAGAAGGGGAAAAAAGCCCAATTCAAACCAAAACAAAAAACATAAACAAAAAGGAAACTCACGCAGGTCATTAAATAATGTCTATCCCTTGTGATACGACTGCTGGAACATGCTGACATTGTGTGTGTGTGTGTGTGTGTGTGTGTGTGTGTGTGTGTGTGTGTGTGTGTATGTGTGTGTGTACGTGTGTGTGTGTGTGTGTGTGTGTGTACTGTGTGTGTGTGTGTGTGTGCGTGTGTGTGTGAGTGTGTACGTGTGTGTGTGTGTGTGTGTGCGTGTGTGTGCTCATGTTCCATGGCACTCTAGCTCACACATCGCCTTTCCGACTGTGCTGGCGAGGCAGGATGCGAACCCCATATATCCGATTCCTCCTTCTTCCCCGCGTCTTACCAGGTCAGTAGTCGTCATGGATACCGTTCACTGTCTTGAAGGTGTCCCTCCTGGCTTTCGGCTGGCTGCCTTGTCGTCTGTCTTGAAACTAGGTCACTGCTGGCTTCTTTCTGTTCTTTCTCTGTGAAATTAGGGGCATCATCGATTGCCTGCACTTATTTATTTATTTATTAATTTTTTTTGGTCTTTGTCTTTGGCACGAAGACACTTCTGGCTGCTTGTTTTGTGAGCATTTGCATTTGGCAGTGCCTTGTATTTGTTTTTTTTTTCTTTAGTTGAGTGCACAGCTGTATTTTCCACTTTGGACAACAGGGCAGTCTTCTAGTTCTTTTTGTTTTTTAGGCGCTGCCAGCTCTGTATGTATACGTATGAAAAAAAACTCAGGGACACCACTGTGTGTGGTTGTGTGTGTTGAACGCAGCACGCTGCTCTATCCTCTTGCTCTTTTGGCTCTTGTTTTTTGGTGGCTTTCCTGGGCTGCTGTGTTTTGCTGCTGTGTTCGGTCTCACAATTTACCTGTTGTAACTTTGGCCTGATTTAAAAAAGCTGAATGGTTTTGGTCTTACCCACATCTATCTCATTTTGGCCTCACCTAAAGCTATCTTTGTTTCTTCTTTATCTTTCTGTTTTCTTCTTTCTTTATATATATATATATATATACATAAAACCCCAAAAGCTGATCGTCTTCCTTTTCAGTCTGATCTGAAACAAAAACTGTCATTTTTGTGTTTTTTTTGGTCCAACTCCAAACTGCTGCTGTATTTTTGAGCTGACCTAATGTTTTTGTTGTTTTGGCCTTACCTAAAAGCTGTTGTTACCTTATGTTTTGGCCTCTTTCTAAAAAATAAAAAGCTGGTGTGTTTGGCTGATACCGCTAGAAGCACCATTGCTTGTAAAAAGGATCTGCTGAGGGTTTTTTTTTCTTTTTGTCTTGATTTTTCTGTGCTGTGTGTTTTGTCTTGTGCCCATCCAGGCTGGCACGTTTGCTGTTGCGCCAAGCAGATCCCTGCTTTTGTTTCTTCCACTGTGATAATGTTTTCACCTGCCTTTTTTTTTTTTTTTTTTTTTTTTTTTTTGATTCGCACAAGCTATTGGCTTTGTTGATTCCCACAGGCAGTTTTCTCTCAGCTTGTTGTTCAAGCTCTTTTCCTGTTCACACCTCTGTGCTGCTCACCTGTCTGCCAAAACCACTACCCCCACCCCCACCCCGGCTGTTCTTCAGTTACCCCATATCCCCTGGTGTCTCACCTGAAACCCCCCCCCTACTCCACCCCCACCCCCTCCATCACCAAGTCAGTCCCCTAGTTTGTTCTGTTTTGTAGGTGCTGTGTGCGTTGTGTGTAATTTCTGTGGATGCAGGGGAAAAGTATCTACCCGGGGTGATGTCAGTCGAGTCTGGCCATGGTGGTCTGATTGGTGTTGGTGGGCACGATGCAGGAAGGACTTAATGACTGGAAGATAGGTTATGGATTTTTGCTACCTGCAGGTGTTTGTTGGATCCCACTCAGCATTTGGCCTTGTCCATACGTTATGGATTTGACACCTGCAGGTGTTTGGATCCCACTCAGCATTTGGCTTTGTCGATACGTTATGGATTTGTTACCTGCAGGTGTTTGGATCCCACTAGCATTTGGCCTTGTTGATAGGTTATGGATTTGTTACCTGCAGGTGTTTGGATCCCACTCAGCTTTTGGCCTTGTTGATAGGTTATGGATTTGCCACCTGCAGGTGTTTGGATCCCACTCAGCATTGACCTTGTCGAAACGTTATGGATTTGTTACCTGCAGGTGTTTGGATCCCACTCAGCTTTTGGCCTTGTCGATAGGTTATGGAGTTACTCTTTGCAGGTGTTTGGATCCCACTCAGCATTTGACCTTGTCGATAGGTTGTGGATTTGTTACCTGCAGGTGTTTGGATCCCACTCAGCATTTGACCTTGTCGATAGGTTCTGGATTTTGCTGCCTGCAGGTGTTTGGATCCCACTCAGCTTTTGACCTTGTCGATAGGTTATGGGTTTGTTACGTGCAGGTGTTTGGATCCCACTAGCATTTGGCCTCGTGATAGGTTCTGGATCTTCTACCTGCTAATGTTTGGATCCCACTCAGATTTTGGTCTTGTCGATACGTTATGGATTTGCTCCCTGCAGGTGTTTGAATCCCAATCAGCTTTTGGCCTTGTCGATTTGACAGTTTAGCAAAGTCGTTGAATGGCTAGTGATTATAGAAATACCGTGGATGGTAGTGTTTGGATGTTGATGATGACAAGACGGTTGTGATAGGCGTTATGTTCAGCACAGCTGTGTAATACGACTCCTTAACTTTGCCTTGTGGTTTTGCTGGCAGCCCATTGCAAGTTTGCAGACCTGACTGAGGTTATGATTCATTTGACTTATTTGAGTTATTTCAAGAGGGATTCACCGCCTTCGGATAACTCCATATGCGATCCACCGACATCTGCCGGCAAGTTATCTGACAGATTTCCTGAGCCTGCACCAAAACCCTATGCGCTGGCAAGGTCTTGAAACAGGGGAAAGGGGAGAAGGGACCTATCAAAAAACACTTAAGCTGACACCACCAGAACGATGGAAACGTTAAGATGGACAGCGAACAGGCCAGTTTTTACTGTTTCGGGCTGGGATTGTACTCAAGGTATCAGATCTTGAGTCCTTGGCTTTACCAACTAGCCCACCATTGTTGATTAAGTTTATGGTGGATGGTGTTCATAGCTTTGGTATCCAGCCGCAGATTCAAACCGTTGATCAGCTGTGTTGTTCTGTGAGACCGTGCCGTTTGTAGTGGAGTTCTGAAGGTTTAGTATAAGGCTGATAAAATGTGTTGACTCTTCGATTTTGTTTTGTTTTGTTAAGTGTGACCTAATTATTGTAATGTAGGAGTGAGACCCATGACTGCAGGAACATCACGGATGGCTCCTTTCAGTGCGTCTTTTGTTGGTAGTTGAAGGTTGTAATTTGTAATTTTCAAGACCTGGCCAGCTCATGGGTTTATGTGCAGGCTTAGGGTATGTGCCACGGTCACCATACACGTGATACCTGTGACGTTAGTGCATATGGAATTCGTTCCGAGAGAGGAGACGTCATCTTGAGAAACTGAAACTGAAACTGAAGGTTGTAATTTACCCACCTTTGTCACAAGACTTGAAGGCCAGATTGGCAAGGAATGGATGTTCATTTGGTTTGAATTTGAGGAATTGGTAGACTTTGAAGTTCCTTTAAAGTGATTTGAAAAACCTGGGTCCTGATTTGGGCAGTGCTCATATGGTTTGATAATTTTTGTGTTGGCAAGATTGTCCTCTGAACGCAGTTTCTGTCGTGGTTTTGGGATTTGAAGCTGTTGTTGTGGCTCTGAAGAAATATGATTTGAATGACTGCTGTGTTAGTTTGGAAAAATAGTACAACAGGATAGTTTGCCCTTGGTGACTATTAGCAAGTTTGTAGTCAGATATTTTTTCTGTTAATATGAAGACGTGCATCTGACATCATGGGTCGTCATGCACTTTCGTCATGTCTTTTAACGTCTATATATATACGTACTTTTTGACAATTCTCGATGAACATAGGCTGGACGATTGCTCAGTTGCTTTGAAGGAAAACATAAACTGTCATTCAGACTTTGGTATAACTAGTGTAAAATTAGTCTCACGTAGATTATTCGGGTTATGCAGTTGAATTTGGACGACTGCTTGTCTGGTTTAAACAGTGGACTAACTTGGACAACAGTTAAGTTTGAATATAAGACCGATACATATTTTGAGAGCTGTTTTGTAAAATAGGTAAACTTTGGTCATCTTCTGCGGAGCTTTGGATGTCCTATGGTCTATTGACCATGTTTTACACCATAAGTCCTTGGAACTGCCCATTTTTCGTAGTTCTAGTTCTGGACGTTTGTAAAGTTCCAAATACGTGTTGTTTTTTCCAGGAAAGTTTGTCTCGAGCGTTTATACCCGCTCAGTGTAAATATTGCCTTTTTGAAACAGTCAGCAACAGAAAGAAGAAATGTCTAGTGTTACAGTGATTATGCGTACTCACAGTTAATTGCTCAACATACCAGTATACTACTGAGTGTATACAGGTTGTGCTTACACATTTCTTTAGAAATAGATAGAAAACTGCACAAAGATATTGAATTAATTCCTCACAGTTGTCGTTTCACATGTAGACATAGAGAATTCTGTTCTCAACGTCTCAGAGCAAAAGGAAAACTGTTGCAATTTTTATACTGTTAATCACATCAGTATCTCTAGTCAGTCGGAAATATATTCTTTCAAAGAGTATTATATCGTCAATAATTGCAAAGATCTGTATTTTGCCATTGTTTACCTTCTATTTACATAGAAGACCATGCCATTGACTTTTTTTCCTGAAGAGATAAAGACACAAAGACAACATATGTCTTATGTAATGTAACATCAGACCCAGGGTAAATTGTCAATTTAATTTATTGAAAAACTTTAAAGTTGGCCAGGTCATGTTTCTGTGATGCTCCTGGAGAATTTCCATTTAAGGATTTGTTGTTTATACTTCAAACCACCAGAGCTGATCAGGGTGTTCCTTTTTTCTGTCCATTTTCTTGTTTCGTTTGTCTTACTTGTCATCTCATGTCCTTTCTACCATCTCTTTCTTCTGTATATCAGTTTTTTTGATCCGCCTAGTTCTTGAGTCGATCTCTTTGCCTGCCTGAATTTCTTTGAACTGGTTGTGGGATGTTAAACGTCCTGCAGTTATCTACTTTGTCATGTCACCAGTGACGGTTGAGATTTTTGTCATATACCTATTGATGGGGAGGAGGGGGAGGAGGGGGTTCCTTTCCTGCCTCAGTATGTTCAGGCCTCACAGTATGAATTCCCCGTCTGCACTTTTTGGTGGTAGGATGAGCGCTGCAATTAAACTGTACCGTCAGTAAAATAAAACTCCAGTATCGTGTTTTTAAAAACGTAGTGTATTTTCCTCTGGAAAACTGGACTAGTGAATCTTAGTTTCTTTCTTGTCTCAAACAGTATTTTTTTTCAGGAGAAATTCAACCAAACAAACAAGACCGTCGAATTTTGAACACATTATTTTTTATAAATTGATGTTCTTTTTCTTCAGCCAGATACAAATGGATTTTTTTTAAAAATATACGCTGACACTTGAAAAACTCTGAAAGGGTACGATGCGGTAGCACATGTTGGAGAGTGTGGAGGTTTCTGTAAACACTAAAATATTCCTCAAATCTTGACAGAAAAACAAAAGCTGAAGGTATACCACAAATCCCAAACTTTACTGACCTTATGGCATACACTAAGCCTCCCCAAGTCATATAAAGTGTAAAGCCTGGTAGTAAACGCGTCATGAGTTCCTTCAGGCTTTTTTTGGGGGGGGGGGGGGGGGGCGTTGGTGGGAAAATGAGTCCTTCGAAAAAAAAAGCATGGTAGAAACATGTTGCCATAGATCACTGATGACAAGGTGTAAAAAGCATGGTAGAAACATGATGCCATAGGTCCTTCTGATGACAGGGTGTAAAAAGCATGGTAGAAACATGTTGCCATAGGTCCCTCTGACTCCTGGGCTTCTTGCAGGTGTGTCGAGAGTTTCAGAGAGGTACATGCTCCCGACAGCCTAGCGACTGTCGCTACGCGCACCCACAGAAAACGTGAGCGTGGACAGTGGGGACAACCAGGTGACGGTGTGTATGGATTATGTGAAGAACAAGTGTACCCGGGATTCGTGTAGATATTTTCACCCACCACCTCACCTTCAGTCCCAGCTAAAGGCCGCTCAGCCACGAGCTAACTCCACTGCTGCTCCTTCAGGCCCTGCTGTGGTAGGGAGGGGTGCTCGCCTTGCTGGCTGCTTTTTTGTATTTTTTTTTTTTACTTTCTTTCTTTTTCTTTCTTTCTTTCAATTTTTTTTTTCATTTTCTGGTCCTGTTTTGGTTTTGGGTCTTGGGTAACAGCACCTTTACCCTGTAGCTGTATTTCTGTGTTGATGTGGGAATGCCGCCTGTCCCCCCTTCCTGTCACTGGCTGTAACCTTCCTCCCTCTCTCACCTCTGACCTGTGCCTTGCTCTCAAGTACTGTCTGGCAGTTCATAGTTTGCTGCTCTCAGTGTCTGCCCCCCACGCACGTTTTGCTGCAGGGTCAAAAGTCATCAGGGGGCTCTGTCCGGGGCATGGTGCACTTGTACATGGCATGTTTTTAATGTCGGTCATCACGACAAGAAGGAACTTGCGTTTCAGGAGCTGGTAACTGGTTATACGTAAAAAATAAAAACAACAAAAAACAAAACAAAAAAAAACAAAAAACACCACCACACGCATCCAAAGCACATGTCAAATATAGGTTGACAAAAAACTCCATGTTTGTTAAGTTTAAAGCAAACTTTCTGAAGGCCTGTCCGATTTAAAAGCAAAAGCCTGCATACAAAAAGAGAATTGAGACTGTTGATGTGCACGTAACGGGAAGTATTGCACTCTGTAATACCGTATCCAGTCCACTCCAAACTGTTCCGCACTCAAGACGATCAGACGATCGATTTTACTCCATCCATGACTTCAAAAAGAATGCATGCTTTGATGAACCGCAGGCTTGCCTTGAAAAATATGTACATTAAACGTCAATAATCCCCCCAAAGCTTGTACAGTTAAAAGGTTTGTGAATGATCCAAAACCTTGTGACCCACACCATGATTAGAAGCTTTAAACAGAATTTGATGCTTGTTGAGCTGCTTTAATTGATTAGTGCCAGGGTACCTTTCTTAGCATCAGTGGTCACTTTTATGCTATCTTTCAGACGACGAATGGAAAAGCTTGTTTATTTTATGCTATAAATTCAAGGCAACAATTGAAGGCAGATATCGTGAACAAACAACAGATTATCAGCAGTTTTAGAATTAACTCGGTTGCTCAATAGAAAATTGAAAGATTATGTTTTTTTATGGATAATTCAGTACTTTGATTGATCAGAATAGTTAAGCCAGATCCTTGAATCACAAAAGGTACAGAGTGTGTGATGTTTTAAATATTTCTAAAATAATGTTGATGCTTTTTTATTTTCAGTAAACGTAGTTTGAATTTTGTAAGGATCGGATTTACAGGGGAAATTGTGATTGGCGAAACCATTTTTGTTCAGCTTATTGTTGGTATGAAGCTCAAGCTTTTCTTTTTCAAACATATGGTAGGGCTTGGGGAATACAAATTATCTTGCAACACTAGCCTGTAGTTCCAGGATATATGCACATATCCCTTGTGCATTTCTAACTATTTCAGTTTAAGATCTAGTGTATGGACCCTACGACACCGACTCATGTGTCTAAGCACATATGGACCAGCTGCTTCATAATGTGGGTTTTGACTAGTTCTGTGACTTAAAACCCACTAGTTCTGTGACTGTCTATACAGCTTACAGACAGACACAACAAATTTAAAGACAAATACTGGCGAATAATTAAATTTACAAACAGATACGGTTGAATCAGCGAACTTAAAGACAAATACATGTGCATCGGCAAAATCACAGACGAAGCTGATGCATCAAACTTACACACACAGAGAGATGAATCATCAGACTTTCAGACTCCAACTGCCAAACACAAAAACACTAAAACACCAAAATGACGTATGGGAAACAGCAAACGTACATTCAGACACAGGTGAATTATCAAACTTACAGACACACGTGGTTCACCAGACTTACAGACAGACGCTGGTGGCTCATCAAAACGCACAAACAGATGCAGGTGAAATATCAAACTTACAGACAGATACAGATTAAACATCAATCTTACAGACAGATACAGATTAAACATCAAACTTACAGACAGATACAGGTTAAACATCAATCTTACAGACAGATACAGATTAAACATCAAACTTACAGACAGATACAGGTTAAACATCAAACTTACAGACAGATACAGGTTAAACATCAATCTTACAGACAGATACAGATTAAACATCAAACTTACAGACAGATACAGGTTAAACATCAAACTTACAGACAGATACAGATTAAACATCAAACTTACAGACAGATACAGGTTAAACATCAAACTTACAGACAGATACAGATTAAACATCAAACTTACAGACAGATACAGATTAAACATCAAACTTACAGACAGATACAGATTAAACATCAAACTTACAGACAGATACAGATTAAACATCAAACTTACAGACAGATACAGGTAAATCATCACACTACAGACAGATACAGGTAAATCATCACACTTACAGACAGACGCAGGTAAATCATCACACGTACAGACAGGTACAGGTAAATCATCACACTTACAAATATATACAGGTAAATCATCACACTTACAGACAGACACAGGTAAATCATCACACTTACAGACAGATACAGGTAAATCATCATACTTACATATACAGGTAAATCATCACACTTACAGACAGATACAGGTAAATCATCACACTTACAGACAGATACCGGTAAATCATCACACTTACAGACAGATACCGGTAAATCATCACACGTACAGACAGATACAGATAAATCATCACACTTACAGACAGATACAGGTAAATCATCACACTTACAGACAAATACAGGTAAATCATCACACTTACAGACAGATACAGGTAAATCATCACACTTACAGACAAATACAGGTAAATCATCACACTTACAGACAAATACAGGTAAATCATCACACTTACAGACAGATACAGGTAAATCATCACACTTACTGACAGATACAGGTAAATCATCACACTTACAGACAGATACAGATAAATCATCACACTTACTGACAGATACAGAGGAAACATTACACTTACAGATACAGGTAAATCATCACATTTACAGACAGATACAGGTAAAATCATCACACTTACAGACAGATACAGATAAATCATCACACTTACATACAGATACAGATAAATCATCACACTTACAGACAGATACAGATTAATCATCACACATACAGACAGATACAGGTAAATCATCACACTTACAGAGAGTGATATTATCAACTCATCAACATTACATACAGGTACAGGTGAATCATTAAACTTGCAGACAGGTACAATCAAATCATCAAATGTACGAACAGATACAGATCCATCACCAGACTTGCAGACATGTACAGATGAATCATCAAACTTGCAGACAGGTTAAAAAAAACAAAAAAATTTGCAGACAGGTACAATCAAATCATCAAATTTACGAACAGATACAGATGCATCACCGAACTTACAGACAGCTACAATCAAATCATCAAATGTACGAACAGATACAGGTAAATCATCAAACTTAGAATGATATTATCAACTCATCAACTGTACAGACAAGTACAGATGAATTATCAAACTTACAGACAGGTACATTGACATCATCAAATGTACGAACAGATACTGACGCATCGCCAAACTTACAGACAGGTACAATCAAATCATCAAATGTACGAACAGATACAGATCCATCACCAATCTTACAGACAGGTACAATCAAATCATCAAATGTACGAACAGATACTGACGCATCGCCAAACTTACAGACAGGTACAATCAAATCCTCAAATGTACGAACAGATACAGATCCATCACCACTCTTACAAGCAGATACAGGTGAGTCATCAAGCCAAGACGCTGATTCCAGATATCCTTAACACCTTAACACTTCATTCCTGCCTCTGTCCGTCCCCTTGACTCTTCCAGTTCACAACTTTTCGTTAATGTTATTGTGGTGGACAATTGTGGTTAAAATGTGTATATTATTCTGCATGCGAGGTATACGGCCATTCCATGCAGGACAAGAAAATTCTTACATTTAACTAGTCTTTGCTCGCCTTCGAATTCAATATTTTGCAAAATCTGGGAGGGAGACAAAGCAGGATTGTCATATACATTCGTTCTTCTAGAAATATATCAGTTTGATGAATTAACAAGAAGATCATGGAAGATTAGGGAAAGACAGGCAACATTTTATAGGCCATTTTATGAGGAAAGGGATTTGGAGCACCTGGTCACAACAGGAAAGCTGGAGGGAAGAGAACACCGGGTAGAGACCCAGGGAGAAAATATTGGACGGACTTGCAGGATGGCTGAGGACAGAGAGGGTGGAAGAGGTGCTTGCGGCGACAAGGGATAGATACATATGGAGGGCCATGATCTCCAACGCCATGCGGCAGGGCACATGATGATGATGATGATGATGATGATGATGATCAATTGGCATCCAAATTAGCATCCATTAATCTATCTCAAGAGATCATGGAAGTGCGCGCTGGGGGTGTTTTGGAAGTAGAACCGGCTAGTTATAACCAACAAGTGTATCCGTTAAAAAATGATATAGGGAAAGGAACGGGTTGATACACTTTAAACGTATTAGCTAGATATCAACAGGCAGCATATAAGGATGATAAGCTTTGGGCCAGGACGGAGCAGTGCGCAAAAATTGAATTGAAACAGACTGTTGACCGTAAGGGTGAAGGTGAAGTGGGTGATGCTGCCCATGACTCACTAGGCAGAGCCTTCTGATGACTAGCTCCAGTCAGTACAGGACAGACACAAAGCATCTCAGCACGGCCCCTACACAACCTCCTGCAAAGGTATTTATGGTTGATTTCCAGATGACAACTTGTCAGTGTTCTCTCTACTTTTGTGGAATAACTTCTGGGATAGTTTTCCATCGAACATTTCACGTCCATTTTTTGTTGTTGTTGTTGTTGTTGTCATCCTTGAGAATCAGTTTTTAACTACCATTTCGTCGTCTTATATCTTCAGAATCAAATTTTTTTTTCAAACTATCCTTTCGTTCGTAGTTGGGAACGATTTAACTGAAGTAAAATGAAAGCAGTTCTGTGTAATGATGAGTTTTCCTGTGAATTAACAATATCGGAGTGTAAAAGCTTCTTACAGTGCTCGTTCTTGTCTATGACTGTTCTTTATGGAAGTTTATGTGTAGAGTTAGGTTTCCATTTACTTCTGTTAAGTATGTTATTGATTTAGGTAATTATGTTTTTTTTTTTCAATGGATGATAATGAAGATTTTTGGAATTAAGATTTGAATGTTTTGAAAAAAATATTCCATTCTGGCATTTTCTTGTCTTAAAAACAGGCGACTTATTTTACGTCTAACATTGTATGACAAGGATATTACTTCTAAAATTGGCATTGATTGTGGTAAAACTCACTCGACGCTAGCTACTGTTACATAAAATGACAAAACATTGAAAGGCATGATGTTTTTGTGGTAATTTTATAAGGTAATAAATCTGGACAAAGTAAATTCTTTATGAGAAATAAGACAAAGAGACATTTATTGCGACGTGGGTAATGACTGAATTAAATTTTGAGTTGTGGTTTTGAAATATTTGTAGAGACTAACGGAACAACAGTCACTGACTGAATTGAAATAAATGGAAATCAGTGAATATTATCATATCATCTTCTATCATTTAGGAGTACGTGTTTGAAATTAAACGAATGACGTCAGCAGTTTAAAGTACATGTACTTGTCAAGAGTTAAATGTGTTCAATATGAATGTATTCAGAATTACATTACAGAAGTGCAGAATGGGTCAAGACAATGCAGGTTAGCATGAGAAAAAATATTTTGCGATGATTTTCAGATGATTATCACGGTTATGCTTCTGTACTGATAAAAGAATTGATAAAAGGTGATGTTACCATCCGACAGGAATAGCCGGTGTAAAAATCGAAACATTCATTTTGCATCCATGATGGCATATCCTTACGTAAACAGCGTAAATGTTTTTAGAATAATTCTCACTGTCGTCATTTATCATGTTCTTTATTCATAGCATTATATCGCATGATGAAGGAGAGTCGTGTGAGCATTAGCATCTGTCCATTTGTTGTAATGTACACCTCTTGATTTCACAGATGTGAATTGCAAATCATTGATCATTTCCTGTTCAAATTTGCCTTGAAGCAAGTATTTGAAAACCAGAAGTTATTTCATATCTGAAATTTTACCTGTTCAAATTTACATCTGATTTGATCGGAAATCATATGAACCTTACGGTTTGCATTCGTTCCAAATTAACGAGTTGAATTTGGAACCCATTTTACAGTGTGAAATTGCACCTTTACCGAATAACTTTTAATCTGGGAACATGTTTCACGGTGTGATCCAGTTAATATTTCGTAAGGCAAATCTTTGATATCTGAAACTATGTGAAGTCTTGGAATTTGTTTCTGCAGAAAAGCGGTACCTTTTTCAACCAGAATGCCTCTTTGGCACCTCATTCATTGCTTCTGATTTTTTTTCTTCGCCGCTGATTTTTCTTATCAACCGATCTTTGGCCTTGAACGTTTCATATCAGGACTGAAAATGAGGAGAACCTCCTGGTTGTCTAACACTGTCTGTTGTGGAGTTGTTTAACAGTCTGTGTCAGCTTGTACCCCTACTAGTGCATCCAGTGTAATGGAGAAAGGCCCAGCACGCACGTGTACGTGGTTGTGCAGAACTTAGAGGCAGAACTCACACATGGGTTGTAGATGGTTATTACATGCATGCTGACCCCTCTGTGTAATTTGTCTTGCTGTGGGTGGACGTACGTGCGGACCCTCGCTGCATTGTGGAAGTCACTTTAGAGGCCTCCCGCAGTGGTCATGATTATGTTGGACTGACGTTAGGTTTTTGCACGGAAGCTTACTTATAGTTGGTGACCAAGTCTAGCAGGGGCAGCATGATCGCCCAGCCTGTCTGGTAGTCAGTCAGTCGTCTGTTGCCCGGTGCTTCGTACACTGATCACCTGTTTTGTCCTTGTTGAGGTCATGCTTTTTAAGCACCGAGGTAGTTGAGGGGTTTGTCACTTTTGTCACATATGATCTTCTTGGCGTTTTTTTTTTTTTTTTTTTTTTTTTTTTTTTTTTCATTTTTGACATTTTCATGGTTTTTGTTTATTTCTTTGTGTTTTATTCACATTTTTGTCTTCTCTTGTTTGGAAATTTATTCACGTGTGATCTTCTCTTGTTTGGAATTTTATTCACATGTCATCTTCTCTTCTCTTTTTGTTTGTTTCTTTGCTTTGGCGGGTTTTTTTTTTTTTATTAATATCACCGAGTTTCTGTGTCTGAGTTATGTCTTTATGTTGATGCATCTTCTTGTTTCTCTCTTTTTTTTTTTTTCACTTCACTTTTTATGATTGATTTCTGTACACATTCTCTTTGTCTGTACGCTTCAGTTGCTTGTTATGAAGGTTGTATGGAGCTGACACCAGTAGTGTGGTATCACTATTCCAGTTAAAATTGATCTTCACCCTTGACCTTTTTTTCTCAGCCTGGTGAAACAGGGGAATCGTTTCTTAGCCCTGTTAAGAGTATGGATCGTCTCATAGGATCGATTCATAGCCTCGGTTTCTTCCCTTCTCCCCCCTGTAGGCTTTTAGTTCTTTCCCTTTACAAGTGCTTTGCTCATTTTGTCCCAGGCTTTCTGCTCTGGACTGGTGAAAACATTTACACGAACCATTTTTCTTCTGAAATGAAATTGAAATCCAACTATATAATCAAAGTCACCATAAGTTTAAACACAGGTTTTCAGTTAATAAGACAGGGAAAGTTTTGAACTTACGTTAAAGCAAGACAACAACAAAAAGTATGTCGTCACTGTGAAGATACAAAGTTTAGTGTCAAATGACGTCAATTTGAAAAGAAAGGAATAAAGAAAGAACGAAAGAAAGAAAGGAAGGAAGGAAGGAAGAAACGATAGTACCAACTTGCTGCAAGTCCGAGGTTGACTGAAATCGCTTTACATACAATTATGTTCGTGCAGGTATTCCATCGATGCCTTCAAAATTATACTGATTAGAAAATTGAGAAAATAAAATTCCAATTCTAAGGACTTAGCAGGGAGGGTAAGGGAAGGGTTGTGTGCGTATGAAAACACGGTTAGTGGAAGTAAGAACGAAATGCAGATGAAGGAGACAGTTATCGATGCGGCTCAGCCATTGTCTGCCGTTACACCGATGACAGTTGGTATCCTGGTGACCATGGTAACCGTGGCACCATTCAGGAAGACCGGTCTGGTCACCAGAGAGGGGGTGGATTCTTGCAGACCTGCCTGTCAGCCCCCCCCCCCCCCCCCCCCCCCCCCGGTGTCAGTTGACGACGAGTGGTGGAATACATTTGTTGGAATGAATACTCATTTCCCCCTCTGCCTTTCCCTTGTCACGATGAGGTATGAAATGAACACTCTCTCCCCCCACCACCACCACCACACACACACCCTCACCCTCCCCCGTTCCTGCCACTACCCACAAAACCATTAGGTCCGAATGCAGAGGGAGTGACAAGGGGACCTTGAGGCTTGTTTTCTGCAAGTTCCTGCCTCGATTTTCTAGTCAAAACTGGCCTAAGGGAAACGTGAATGAGCTTCAATCAATTAGCTGTATTGATACCCATTACAAAAAGTTTTCGTCCATCTCATACATGTATTGCATAAAACAAAGTGGGAAAAACAGGAATAAGGAGTAGGAATAAGGACGTTTCCAGTCTTTGTGTTTGATAATTTACTCCTTCCCACCACCCACCACCCACCCACCCCACACACGCACATTCCCATTCTCATCCATCCGTTTTCGTTCTCAGTTTTTCATACGGGGAAAAAAGAGAATGTCCATAGATCTACTAGTTGTTATATAGACAATTTTTTTTATTTCCAATCTATCGCTTGATTGTGCTTATGTGATAAAGTCCTTTTTGTCGCTTCGTAGCTGTAGAAGACTGAATCACTTTAAAATGTAACAAAAAAAAACAAAAACAAAAAAAACACAAAAAAACACACGTTTGAATTTGAATGTCCTGAATTTTCTTTTGCTTGATCGTAGGTAGTGGATTTTAGTGCACACCTAGCTATATATATACAGCTAATCGCAATTTGGATCCATCTTCAATCAGTTGTTTTCAGATATTACGGTTGGCTTCAAACAGATCGTCTGTAATCTGCTGATTATTAACCTGCACTTTGATTATTCTGATTAGCAGTCGTCTTGATCAAAGTCGTCTGAAAGCAATTTTGGTTTTGTGCCCAGTTCTTTGAGCTGATGCGTCTGTTTTTTGTTCTCTAGCAAACTTCACGCTTTGTATTTTTTTTGTTTTGATTTATTTATTTTTGATTTGTGCTTTGTGTCGAGTCTTGTGAGGGGGAGGTCACATAACAATAGAAGTACGGTACGGGGATTTTTTTTTTTTTTTTTTTGGGGGGGGGGGGGGGGGGCCAGATTTTGACAGCACTGAGGGTTGTTCCTGCGTTCACCAGCATGATGTATATCTTCAGTATATGGCTTTTGTGTGAAGGACATAACCACCAGCGTTATTATTATTATTATCATTATTATTATTATTACTGTTATAATCATTATTACCATTATTATCATCCTCATTATTATTATTGTTATTATTATTATTTGCATGGTTGACGATTTTATCAATGGTGCCTCTTCTCTCTCTCTTTCTCTCTCTCTTTTTTTTTTTTTTTTTTGTTTATTTCATCACCCCGTCATGCCTTGCCGCTTGCTGTTGTGTGTGCTACAACCTGCCATGCTGCTGACATTTCATTGGTCCATGCCATCATGTGCTGTGCATACTAATTAGCCGCAAGTGGTTGAGGTCGTGACCCAAAGCAAGAAGCGACTTCGGGACTCGGCTGAAGAACTCGTTCTGGTACTGTTGTTCCCCCCACCCCCAACCCCCACACCCACCCACACACACTAGCTTGGCATGTATCTGTAGACTATGGGCTTGCTCCTACTCTCAAATTGCACAGTCACATGACGACAAGCTCATTGCTATCCCCCTTCCCTGTCCCCCTCCCTACTCCCCCCACCCCTCAGATTCCAGCCAATCACCCAGGTTGGGTTTTCTTTTTTTTTTTTTTTTTGATCTGGCTTCTTTTTAGTTCTTTGTTTTAACAACAGGGCTCATATCTTCAAATGTTGTCTCTGAAGATAGATTCCAAACCATTTTCAGGGAATCAGCTTGAATACTTACTGTACTGTACTGTCGGGATGGATCGGTTTTTTTGTTTGTTTTGTTTTTTGTCTTTCTTGTTGGTGCTAGTGTTGGTGCTGGTTTGGTTTATCCATGTATCTAATCATCCACTCAATTTATTTTGTGTTTATTTATGTATTTAGATATTTATTTATTTATTTATTCTTTTATGATTTATTTATTTATTTATTTATTCATGTATGTGTTTATTTATTTGTGTATTTATTTTTTTTTATTTTTTATTTATTTATATATTTATCTATTTGTTTATTTATTTATTCATTTATCTATTTATTTGCTCATTTATGTATTTATTTTATGTATTTTTTTTTATTTTTTTTTTATATATATTCTTTTTTTTCTTTCATTGGTGTGTAGAAGGTATAAGGAATATAGAATTTCTATCATCGGTTTTCCGAAACTTGCGAATTGTATAATCATTAGATTCTTTGAAGTTTGTTCAGAATAAGTTTCAATGAAACGAAAAGCAAAAAACAACTGAACACGATAATCACTCCCCCCCACCCTCCACCCCCACCCCTTTCCCTTTTTGCCCCATCTCCTCAACAAACCCCCTTCCATATTTCTAAAAAATGAATTGCTGATCTTTTTGATTTCTCTGTACTTCTCTCTCCATTCTTATTGATTATCAGAGTGTGTGCTAGAAATTTCGTAGGGTTGAGAAGCTGGTCAAAAGGAGCAGTCAGTACTACAAATTTAGGAAGGAGTAAAAGATGAAAAAAAATTATGCACATAGATGCTCCACAATTTCTGTTTTATTTCATATTCATTAAAATTCTGCTCAGGTATATTTTCTGTCTTTTTATTATTTTTTTTAATTAAATATGATATCCCCTGACATCAACATGAATGTCATATCAGTGCATGGCAGTGGCCTGTGTGAGAACTTGAATGTGATTGGTTCGGTGAATTCATCAATCGTTCTGTGACTAGTAGGTTTGTACGCGCCAGATCGTTGTGATTGGCTGTTTGAATTGCACTGGTCGCCTTGTGATTGGTAGTTTAGGTTATCGTGCTTTTTTCCTTCGTCCCTGTTAGTTCTGTGATTGGCTGTTTTGATGACCCAATCGTGATGCTTTCTGTTAGGCTATGATTGGCTGTTTTGATGAAGCAATCGTGATGCTTTCTGTTAGGCTATGATTGGCTGTTTTGATGACCCAATCGTGATGCTTTCTGTTAGGCTATGATTGGCTGTTTTGATGAACCAATCGTGATGCTTTCTGTTAACCTATGATTGGCTGTTTCGGTGACCCAATCGTGATGCTTTCTGTTAGGCTATGATTGGCCATTTTGATGAACCAGTCGTGATGCTTTCTGTTAGCGTATGATTGGCTGTTTGGATTAACCAATCGTGATGCTTTCTGTTAAGCCTATGATTGGCTGTTTCGATGACCCAATCGTGATGCTTTCTGTTAAGCCTATGATTGGCTGTTTTGAATGAACCAATCGTGATGCTTCTTGTTAAGCCTATGATTGGCTGTTTTGAATGAGCCAATCACTCGGTAGTGTGGTTAAATTAAACCCGTTTTCTTGTGATTGGTGTTGATCCACACTGTCCCGTTTTCTGTGCTAGCACATCGCTTGGTCCCTTGTGCAATTTACCATGGCCCAGTTTTTAGTAGTTTTCGTAACAGCAATGTACGCTTTGTCATGTGATTCTGCAATCTTACTACCCAAAGTTGTTGTATTCCATCTAAACGTGTATCGTTTTTTGTTTTTTTTTCAATTTTATTTTTTAGTATGGATACATCAACGTTTAGATGTACAAATATGTGTACACATTTAGATTTACAAATATATGGTGTACATGAAAATTATTGCTTGCAAGTGTACTACATTATTGTAATAATAATTGTTATTATTAGTGTTATTATTGTCATTACTGTTATTGTTGTTGGTTGATTATTATTGTTGTTATTGTTATTATTATTCATTTTTATTAAATTGTTATTACCTTTGTTATTTTTGTTGTTGATATAGTTGTTTTTCCTTTTCTCTTTCAGTTGTGTTCTTATTTATTTATTTATATATTTATTTGTTTATTTATTGTTTATTTATTTATTATCTATTTGTTCATTTACTTATTTATGTATATTTATTTATTTGTCTGTTTGTTTGTGTGCTTACTTGTTTGTTTGTTTTTTTGTTTGTTCGTTCATTTATTTATTATTGTATCTAGTTATCTTTGTTTATTATCCTTCATTTATTTGTTTATGTTATTTTGTTTTAATTTGAACTCGTATTATTATTATTATTTATGTTTTAACATTATTATTGTTGTCATTATTATTTATTATTATTGTTATTATTATTGTCATTATCATTACTGTTGTTGTTTTATTGTTGTCATTGTTGATGATATTGTCATTATTATTATCGTCACTTTTATATTAAAGCTAATACAGTGTTCTGTTGTAAATAAAGAAAAAAAAATCGTAATGCAATGTATATTGCACTATTGTTATTTTGAAGTTTGCAGTGATAATGGACAAGATGATGATGATAGTAGAATGGTAGTGAGTTTGATGGTGATATTTGTAATGTTATGTTTTGGTTAGTTATTATGATTTTCTTTTGTTGTTGCGACTCTTAGCGTTATTGTGTGTGTGTGTGTGTGTGTGTGTGTGTGTGTGTGTGTGTGTGTGTTTGTTGGTGTGTATGTGTGTGTGTGTTTGTTGGTGTGTATGTGTGTGTGTGTTTGTGTGTGTGTGAGTGAGTGTGTGTGTGTGTGTGCATGTGTGCTACGTTTGTAATTAATTGTGTGTGTGTGTGTATGTGTGTGTTTGTTTGTTTGTCTGTGTGTATGTATGTGTGTGTGTGTATGCTGTGTGTGTAGTGTGTGTGCGTACGTTTGTGTGTGTGTGTGTGCGTTTGCGCGAGCACGTGCGTGTGTGTGCGTGTATGTAAAAATGAGAAAACCAATAACTGTAGTAATTTAAAGCTAACAAATGAGTGCATGTGTGTGTGTGATGAGAGAGAGGGGGGGAATGGAAGGCGAGAGAGAGAAGAGAAGAGAGAGAGGCTTATTTCAAAAGAACATTGAAATATTCAAATACATGACAACATCATGTCTAAGATAATAACTGAATAATTTTTTTACAAACTTTAAATACACGTGACAAAGCTGTTTACACGTGTAGGATTAAGCTCTGTCACTGTTGCGATGGAATCCCAATCGGCACGTTACCAGACGTATCTTCATATAGACAGCACATTAGTGTTAATTACCTTAGCTGTTCACAAAGCCGGTAACCGCCCTGCGGAAGAATGTGCCGATCCGTTCGTAGCGGTTGAGATCACCCGACCTTTTCCTCGCGTTGAATGTTCTAAAAATAGTAACGAGCATTCTGGGATGCAAGGAACTTTCATTCACTACTGAAAGACTTTGTACTGACACTGTGCTACATTCGAATGTGGATACTAGGAGCTAGCTTAACATCTAGCAGTGCAAATGCGAAAGGGTATGGAGAGAGGCAATATTGTGTGGCAAAGAGACGAATTAGTCATTACCGCTGCTGTCATTTGTAACTGCACTCCTTTTCTTGTTTTTCTTTGAGAAGAAAACAGACTTGTACAGCAAGACGTTTCCAATTTTGAGAGAACACAATTGTTTTCTTGCACAACGGTTTGCTTTTATAAGAAAAAAAAAGGAAATGTTTAATATTAAAGATTGAATAGCGCTTTAGAAGAATTTTTCAAATGTTTAACATTACAGATTGAATAGCACTTTAGAATATTTTCCAACTGTTTAATAATGGTTACATATTGAATAGCGCTTTAGAATAATTTTGCGAATGTTTAATATTCGAGATTGAATAGCGCGCGCTTTAGAATAATTTTGCGAATGTTTAATATTAGAGATTGAATAGCCGCTTTAGAATAATTTTGCGAATGTTTAATATTAGAGATTGAATAATGCTTTAGAATAATTTTGCGAATGTTTAATATTAGAGATTGAATAGTGCGCTTTAGAAT
Organism: Monoplex corrugatus; assembly: GCA_030674185.1. NCBI lineage: Eukaryota > Metazoa > Mollusca > Gastropoda > Littorinimorpha > Ranellidae > Monoplex > Monoplex corrugatus. The sequence continues at coordinate 23,430,156 of JAPXFY010000031.1, read as the reverse complement.
AATTTTGCGAATGTTTAATATTAGAGATTGAATAGCGCTTTAGAATAATTTCCAAATGTTAAAATATTAAAGATTGAATGTCGCTTTAGAATAATTTTCCAAGTATTTAATATTATAGATTGAATAGCTCTTTAGAATTATTTTCCAGTGTTTAATATTAAAGATTGAATAGCGCTTTAGAATCATTTTCCATTGAACAACACTTTAGAATAATTTTCCAAGTGTTTAATATTATAGATTCAATGGCGCTTTAGAATAATTTCCAAGTTTTTAATATCAAAGATTAATAGTGCTTTAGAATGATTTTCCAAATGTTTAATATTAAAGATTGAATATCGCTGTAGGACATTTTTCCAAGTATTTTTAATATCAAAGATTGAATATCGCTTTAGAATGATTTCATAGGCGTTTAATCACTAGTTTGTTTATATTTCATGATAATGATCAGTATCTTTAGCAATAACAGTCCCTGTCAAAGATTGCTCATTGCACTTTATATAGGATACTTATACCAATACATCAGTGCACATATTTTATCACAACTTAAATAGCAAAACCAAAGGAAATAAGAGGGAAGCAGGGAGAATTGTAAATATCAACTAAGTAACATAACTCTTGAGGGTCACGGAGTTATCTCCCATGTAGAATTTCTCAAACCCAACACAGTTTGCGCTACCCATTCAGCTAGCATAGACGCAGCCACAAAGCATAAAGTGGTAAGCTCAGAACATTCCTTAAAATAGCAAAAGATCATGGAATTAGAAATAGATGGTAATGATAGTTCTCAAAAAGAAAGAAAGGAAGAAAGAAAGAAAAGAAAGAAGAAAGAAAGAAAGAAAGAAACAAACAAACCCAAACAAAACAAAACAAAAATACAAAAGAGTAGGGCGTTGATTCTTCTGCAGCGAGTATCATTTACTTTTCCATGTCTTTCTTTCTTTCTTTCTTTCTTTCTTCCTTTCTTTCTTTCTGTCTTTATCTTTTCTTTCTTTCTTTCTTTGATTCTTTCTGTCCGTCTTTCTTTCTTTTCTTTTCTTTTCTTTCTTTCTTTCTGTCTGTCTTTCTTTTTTTCTTTCTTTCTTTTTCTTCTTTCTTTTTTTCTTTTCACTCTTTCTTGTTCTCGTTTTATTCAGATAGTTTAGATGCTGTATGGCCTTCATTTTTTCTGTTCAATTTTAATTCCATATTCCTTTATCAACTCAAATTTGGAAACTAAATTTTACAACAAATACTGTACTGGCACCAGTAATACAGCATTCTGCCTTCCAGATAAAACACACACTCAAGTCCATCTTCTACAAGTTATAAAAGATTAAATTAAAAATAGTTTTGGCGAAGTACTTCGTGCATAACATACAGTATCTAATCGTGTAAGCCTTCGATATTCACAAATAAATGAATGAGTACATAAATATGCGAATAATTATATGAAAAAATGCATATGCATGCGTAGATAGATAGATAGATAGATAGACAGACAGATAGATAGATAGATAGATAGGTAGGTAGGTAGGTAGGTAGGTAGGTAGGTAGGTAGGTAGGTAGGTGGGTAGGTAGGTAGGTGGGTAGGTAGGTGGGTAGGTAGGTGGATAGATAGATAGATAGATAGATAGGTAGGTAGGTAAGTAGGTGGATAGATAGATAGATAGATAGATAGATAGATGTGTGTGTGTGTGTTTTCTTTCTGATCTCTACGATAATTGTTCATTCATTCATTCATTCATTCACTCAATCGTTCATTCATTCATTCATTCATTCATTCATTCATTCGTTCGTTCCTTCATTGAAATAGTTGGTTATTCGTTTGTTTGTTTGTTCTTTTATTTGAATATTTTTTTTAATTTATTTATTTGTTTGTTTGATCATGTCTCTCTCTCTCTCTCTCTCTCTCTCTCTCTCTCTCTCTCGCTCTCTTTGTTTCTTTATCTATACATGTATTCATTTAACGTTTGTTTATTTCCGTTTCGTTTAGTTATTTAAATCTTTATTTCTTTGAATATCAATTTGTTATTTGTTCATTCTTTTTTTACTTATTTGTTTATTAGTTTATATATTGAGAATCAGTTGTTTTATTATTCATTTATTTACTTGTGTATTTATAATCATTTATTTCTGTTTATTTATTTGTTTATTTATTTAATTATGTTATTTTATCCAGAATCATTTATTTATTTATTTATTTATTGGGGCAACAAGAGATAGAGACAGATGGAGGTCCATGATCGCCAACGCCATGCGGCAGGGCACCTGATGATGATGATGATTTATTTATTTATTTATTTGTTTGTTTGTTTGTTTATTTTTTTCTTATTTTTTATTTTTATTTTTTCCTGTGTGTTTTTTATCAGTCCTCAGACTCCATGAATAACTTTTCATTCCTATGACTCACGCGCCTCGCGGAGACATCCAGAAGCAAGGGGAGAAAACTACAACATCAACAACAACAAACAAACTAATTAGATTCCATCATGTGAGAAGAGTGATGCGCACAAGCAGTCACACAAGCACTGAAAATGCAAGTCATGTAGGAGAGGTAGGCGAGTAATAAATCAACACCCCGCCCCACCCCACCCCCCACCATCCCACCCCCACCCCCACCACCCACCACCCACAGCCCATCATCCCCTTTTTTACTCTTTCTCCTCCTTCATCCCTCTAGCTCTCCAACTCTTCCTCTGTTTTCACGTCTTCCAATCACGAGCTTGAATATATATATTTGTAACGGGATTTGACATGACGGAATAATTGGAAGACCTCTTTTTCACTTGCGATGTGGACAGATAGACAGACAAACAGACAGACAGACAGGTAGGTAGATAGATAGATAGATAGATAGATAGATAGATAGATAGATAGTAGATAGATAGATAGATAGTAGACAGACAGATAGATAGATAGATAGATAGATAGATAGATAGATAGATATATAGATAGATAGATAGGTAGGTAGATGGAAAGTTTGGTAGGTAGGTAGATAGACAGACCGACAGACAGATAGATATATAGATAGATTGATAGATACATACATGTAGATAGGTAGATAGATAGATAGATGGACGCACGGACGGAAGCACGGTCGGTCGGACAGACACACAGACAGACGGATGGTGGATAGACAGATAGACAGACAGAGATAGATAGGCAGATAGGTAGGCAGATAGATAGACAGATAGATAGGTAGAAAGTTTGGTAGGTAGGTAGATAGATAGACAGACAGATAGATACATACATACTACATACATACATACATACATACATACATACATACACACATACATACATACATACATGTAGATAGATAGATAGATAGATAGATAGGTAGGTAGATAGATAGATAGATGGACGCACGGACGGACGCACGGTCGGTCGGACAGACACACAGACAGACGGATGATGGATAGACAGACAGAGATAGATAGGCAGATAGATAGATAGACAGATAGATAGGCAGGCAGGCAGGCAGGCAAGCAGGCAGACAGATAGACAGACAGACAGACAGACAGATAGAAAGTTAGACAGATAGATAGATAAACAGACAGACGGATAGAAAAGAGGAAAGATATTAGGCAGGCAGGTAGTACCGATAGATCGTTCTAACAGATATGTGTGCTTGTCGTCTTCTCCCAGTTCTTAGGCTGTATTTGTTTATTCAGGCCGTGAAAATTGAACAGTTAAACGTCAGCATCCACACTCCAGATGTTGCCGAAACAATTTTCCGCTAGCTTTTTTATGTGATAAGACAAGCTGAGAAAGATTGTGAGACAACGCTTTGACGATGAAGAGATAATATTGCTCCACTCGGCGACCATAATGTCATTCTATTTCATCTGCCGAAGAGATTGCAGCGTAGCTGTTTCGTGATAAAAGAAAAAAAAATATATATATTTGGTTTAGAAATAAAATATCTCATAGTAAAGAGTAGGCTTACCAGTAGTGATTTAATCGCACGAGAGCCTAATATGCTCTTTCTATTTATCTCTCTGTCTCTGTCTCTGTCTCTCTGTGTGTGTGTGTCTCTCTCTCAGTCTCTCTCTGTGTTCTTTCTCTCTCTTTCTCTGTTCTCTTCTCTCTCTCTGTTCTCTTCTCTCTTTCCTCTCTCTCTCTCTCTCAGTCTCTCCTGTTCCTCTATCTCTCCCTCTCTCTCCTTTTCCTTTTTCTCCCTCTCCTCTCTACCTCCTTCCTTCCCTCTTCCCTCGCCTTTTCTCTCTCTCTCTCTCTCTTTGTCTCTCTTTCCTCTCTCTGTCTCTCTTTCTCTCTTCCTTTCTCTCTCTCAGTCTCTCTCTTCCTCTCTCTTTCTCTCACCCTTTTCTTTCTCCCTCCCCTCTCTCTACCTTCTTCCTCTTCCCTCGCCCCCTCCTCTCTCTCTCTCTCTCTCTCACTGTCTCTCTCTCACTGTATCTCTCTCCTCAGATTGTCGATGAGACAACTTACTATAGGGATCACACTGTGCCTATGAACCTTATAAGGAACGGGCTAATTTTACAGCGATAGAAAAAAGAAGAAAAAACAAACAAATAAAAACATCGGAAGAAAAATACAAAATAGTCACTCATCCAAACACTCGATACGTTACAAATACATTGTCAGCGAACAGACTTTTTGCTTTTTTAAAAAAAATAATTTTATTTATTTAATTTATTTATTTTTAATGTCGCGGGCTGGGATTGAATTGAAGTTGAAGACATCAAATTTGGAGTGGATGCTTCTCTCAACAAAGAACGAAACCTGCAGAGCGGACAACTCGAAAATGACAGTTATTGTAGAGTTGTTCTTTTGAAGCGATCTAATTGGACATTTCAATAACAATTTTACACTTTGCTGGAAGACGTAACGGGGATTCCTAAGAGAGCTTAATTGCAACACTTGAAACATTTCATTTTGAAAACACATAAGCATTCAGAGAACAATTTCATTTCAAATTATGAATACATCTTCAGCGGTGAGAGAGAGGTTGTTTTTGGAAAAGTACGCGCGTTTATATTTCACATACAATCGTAATTACAGATTGAGAGTCATAATCGTCGCATCAAAGGTTTCTATCAACATAGAATGAACGTAATTAAATTGTTGTGATTAATTCTGTCTTTGATATTCGGTTGTTTTTCTGTTGTTGCCTTTTTCCATTTATTTATGTATTTATTCATTATCTATTTATTTATTTATGTATTCATTTATTTTTTTTTTTTTTTTTATTGGTCTGAATATTGTAAAATTGCATTAACTAAACTTTTTGAATTAATTTCGTGTTCGATATTTGGTTGATTGACTGATTGATTGATCGGTTTTGTTTCATTGATTCATTTATCCGTTTGTTTTATTTTGTTTCATGTTTTCTTTACATTCAGTATCACATTCCTTTCTTTTTTCTTTCTTTCGTTCGTTATTTCTTTCTTTATTTATTTCTTCGTTGTTGTTTATTTATTTATTTATTTGTTTGTTTGTTTATCTATATGTATTTTGTTTGTTTATCTATATGTATTTTGTTTATTTGTTTATGCATTCATTTACCCATTCATCTATTCATCATTCATTCATTCATTCATTTTTATTCAGTGAGTTAGTTAATTAGTTAATGAGTTAGTTGGTTAGTTAGTTAGTTAGTTGTTGGTTAGTTAGTTGTTGGTTAGTTAGTAACGAACAAACAAACAAACAAATCCATGAATAAATAAGTGAATGAATAAATGAATAAAGAAACAAATAAATGAATACACGAATGAATGAGTGAGTCAGTAACTGAATAAACGATAAATAAACAAATAAATATACATGTAAATACAAATACATATAAACGGTTTGGGTCATCATCCCGTAGCTTTGTTCCGTCATTGTCCACGAGGACACTTGACAGTAATTCATAATGAAAAAAAATATATATGTGATATAATCAAAGGACATAACTCTTGAGAATTATCTCCCATGTTGTATAGAACTTCTCAGATCTAATACAGTTTGCGCTACCCATTCAGCTAGATCTGAGAAGATCTATACAACATGGGAGATAATTCTCAAGAGTTATGTCCTTTGATTATATTATAAAAATTCTCCCTGCTTCCCTCTTATTTCTTTGTTACATATGTGATAAATCGGACAATTTTGCTTGAGCCCAATACGGAATAGAGCGCCAATGTGTTTGTTTGTTTGTTTTTTATTGAGAGTAATACAGAATAGACCATACAAGAGAATAGGTCATACAATTTTGATAGAGAGGGATACAGAATACAGCGCATAAGTTTGATTGAGAGATTAGTATAGAATATACCATCCAAGAGAATAGATCATACAATTTTGATTGAAAGCGATGCAGAATAAATTATTATAAAGTTTTTATTTGAGATCACTGTAGAATAGATCAGACAAAATGTAGGTCATATAACTTCGATTAATTAAGAGCAGTGCATAATAGAGCGCATAATTTTGTTTGAGAGTAGTACAGAATAGAACATACGAGAGATTAGGTTGTATAATTTTGATTGAGAGCAGTGCAGAATGAATTGTACAATTCTGATTGAGAGCAGTACAGAATAGATCATACAAGAGAATAGGTATTTTGATAGAGAGCAAGTGGATAATGTGTATGCATGTATGTACGTATGTATGTATGTATGCTGTATGTATGTATATATGTATGTATGTATGTATGTGTGTATGTATGTATGTATGTACGTACGTACGTATGTATGTAGGCCTATGTATGTATGTAGGCCTATGTATGTATGTACGTATGTATGTATGTTTTGTATGTATGTGTGTGTATGTGTGTGTGTGTGAGACAGACAGACAGAGAGAAATTATGGTGAAGTGTT
>JAPXFY010000031.1:23398353-23410853 GCA_030674185.1 Monoplex corrugatus | reverse complement strand
CTCTTTAATATTTCTAGCCCAGTTCTTATTTTCACTCTTTTGCTCCCATCTAGGCTATTTAAGAGAATGGTGTACGCTTTTTTTGGTAATCTTGATGCTGGCAATGTAATGATTTTTAACCAGTATCGCAGTGCTGCAATGGTACTGTCAATGTATAAAGGATACCTCCCGGTTTCTCCATATATCATATAGTTTGGTGTTTTATTGCTTACACTCAATAGACGTTTGCATCCAAATAAGTGGGCTGTCTCTATAACAGCAAGCCTTGACGTACCCCATATTTCTGCCGCATATAACAACATAGGTTTAACTTGTGCATCAAACAATTCAAAGAAAACGGTAGTGTTCAAGGCGCCAAGGGACCACATGGTTTTCATCAAATCTAAGATTTTGCCTTTTGCTTTGCTGGAAAATTCATCACAAGCAGTGTTAAAGGACAGTTTTGTTGAGAGAGTGAATCCCAAATACTTGTAGCGATTTACTATTTCAATTTCATTTTTTTCATAGAACCATTTTTCTGTAGCTGCAATATGCCCTCCTTTCCTAAATATAATAACTTTAGTTTTATCTAAGTTTACCGTGAGACCGAGAGATTTTGATGCCTTGTGAAGATTATTTATTTGATTTTGTAATCCTGACGGTGTAGATGAGATGAGCGCAATGTCATCAGCGAACAATAGTAAGAAAATTTCATCGAGATTAGGAACCATCTGGATACCATGTTTTCCGTGCTTTTTGACGAAATCAGCTACCTCAGATATTAGAAGTGAAAAAATCAGGGGACTTAACAGACATCCTTGTTTTACTCCATTTGGACATTGAAAGAAATCTGAGATTTTAGCTCCCCATCTTACACATGATTTAACTGACTTGTACATAGATTTTAGCATATTTATCATTTTAGTTGATGTTTGCAACTTTTGCAGAATGATCCATAATTGATCACGATCAACAGTATCAAAAGCTTTTTTGTAATCGATAAAAGCAACGTAAACTTCCCATAATGTCTACTATTCAAGGCATTTCTCACTATAGAAACTAGAGTGAAAATATTATCAATAGTTGAAAAGCCCTTCCGAAACCCTGCCTGTTCTTCACTAATCTTGCCCTCCTTCTCTGCCCATGTATACAATGTCTTGTTTAGAATATAGGTGAAAACTTTACTTACGATGCTCAATAAGGAAATGCCTCGATAATTATCTGGATTTTGTTCATCTCCTTTTTTATACAGAGGTATTATTACAGATCTACACCAGTCTTCAGGGAAAAGATTGGACTCATACAGTCTATTGAAAAGCTTTGTAAGAAAGGGTACAACCAAATCTTTAGCATATTTAATGAATTCTCCGCAAATTTCATCAAGCCCAGGAGCTTTACCACACTTAATGTTTCTGATAGACTGTTTTACCTCTTGTTCATAAATTGAGTCATCTAACTCAGCGATATACATTTCCTGCGTCAGTATGTTACACTGTTGATGAACACTATCTGTGGTATTATGCTCGCCAATTTCGCTGTCTTGATTTTTTCCTAAAACGTTTTGAAAGTGTGTTTGCCATAAGGAAATGTCTATTTCTGGCTGTTTTCGTTTTCGTTTCCTTGCGCTGCGTATCGTGTCCCAAAACTTTGACCCATTTCTTTTGTTATCTAAAAGTGTTTGATGTACCGCAGTTCTGTACGCTTGTTTCTTTTGCTTGTTTATAGCTTTGTAATGTGCTCTCTTCTGTGTATATGCCAACTTATCTTCAGATTTGTTAGTTTTGTGAAAACGATTCAAGGCGTGGCGTGCTGCACGCTTATTTTCAGCACATTCCCTGTCATACCATTTATTTGTTTCTCTTTCTTGGCCTCTTTTCAGCTTTATTTTTCGTCTCATACATTCACCTGCTTTGACCAAGGTGTTGTTGAAAACTGAGAGTGCTGATTCAATATCAGAGTCTAAGAGGTTACAGGCCTCTTCTAATTTAGTTTTGGCTTCAGTGGAATGAATTGCTTTTTCATATTCTACCGCTTTTTGGGGATCCCATCTTATGACTGTTTTACTGTTTTCAGTTGGGCTGCCTTTGTCATCTTGTGTCTGTGAGTATATTTTATTGATGGTAAGATGAACAGGCATATGATGAGATTCTACTCGTTTGCCCACTTCAAAATATATGTTTGATGTGGTCATGAAGTAGGGAGAGACAATGAAGTAATCTATTACACTGCTACCTTGGTCAGAAATAAAAATGAAGTGTCCCTGTGGATCACCAGCGTTGTTTCCATTTAATGGGATGCACTGAAAGGTCGTACAAAAATCTATTAAAATTCTACCAAATTGATTGATATCTTTATCGAGTGGTCTTCTAGTGATGTCCCCTTCTCCTTCCCAGTAAGAAATATTGTTGTCGTCTGGTAAATTCCATTCCCCAATACGTGTATTTAGGTCGCCCCCATTTATTATGTGAACTTGTTCCCTACGTTGATAAATATTTACCAAATAATCTTCTAGGTCATGTAAGCTACAACTCTTGCCATTATGTTTATAATAAGTGCTTTGATAAGGTGGGATGTAGGTGGATATGAACAAAACATCTAAATCACTTCCAACGATATCTTTGGATATCTTAAGACATATCATGTTATCGTTTGGACAGTCCATATGTTTAACAAATGGCATCAGTGTTCTGTTGACAAGCACTGCTACACACCAGACCTTCTACCACGTCTGGACAGTTTGATGGCGGGACTGTGGAAACAACAGTATTCAGGAAACACTGTGCTGAAGTCAAACTGATTTGATGTGAATGTCTCAAGAGCACAGAAAATGTCAAACTTTTTAACATAACTGACAAAATCGGGATCACATAGTTTTGTCACTAGACTTTCAACATTAAATGACGAAATTTTGATTTGATCGTGTTTGTCAAAATGTGAATTCACTGAATCATGATTTTTTGTATTTACTGATGGGTCTTGGCCTATTTGTTTTTGTTGTGTTTTGTCCTGAGGCTTGTGCCAAGCTGAGTCTAAACTGATTTGTCTGGTACTACCTGACTGGGACCTGGTGCGTGTTGTGTGTGAAACAGTCGTTGACTTCTCCTTTTGTCTTGATTTGGACGGACCATTTCGCTGGGCCAGGGGTGACTTCTTTCTGGTCTGCCTTACGGGGGTCGGCTGGGTCATCTTGCGTGCCTGTTTGTGAATCAGCAGCAGAAGGTGCATGTTGATTTGGGGGGCTCTTCACAGCGTCGGCGTAAGTGAGGTCATCCGTTTCAGCCATCCGTATGTTACTTTCGGGTCGTTTGCGTGACATGTCATTTTGACGATTTTCCAGATGGTCGGGGTTTTCTTGCTGCGCACTGTCGGATGTGTCCTCTTCGACTAGACTCTTCTAGTTCGTTGGTGGCGTCACCTCTGGCTGCATTTCTCCCTCCAGTGGTGTGTGTTCATCAGGGGTCGACTGTTCGGAGTGTAAGTGTTTTTTGGCCTTGTTTGTAGTTCTCCTTGCTGGGTCTCTCGTTGTGCGTCATTCGTGGTTGTCACAAGAGAGGTTGTGTCCTCACAAGACGTCTGGGTACATTGTACCCTTGTTTCTTTCTGTGACCTGTCTACACGATCAGGAGGAAGACAAGTGTGGAGAGAATGTGTTGCTTCGTCGGTATGATGGTTTCTTTGAGGGCCAGTCCGGGATGTGGTAATCAGCTTCATAAGGACCAGCAACTTCAGGTGTTCTGTCGTGATCGGGATTTTGTCTTGGATCTATGGTAACGTTTGGACAGTTTTCAGAGTGCCTTTCTTGGTGAAAGCTGTAGTCATGTTGAGGACCAATATGCCCTGTGATGGTTGGGATTTTGGAGCCAACATCGTAATGACTGCGTGTATTCGAAATGTCACAACTGCTTTCCCATGGCACTGTGCAATCGGTTCTTCTTTGATAACGCCAGGTTTGTCTGCGTTCTTGGTCATAGTCAGCCGCTGCAAAGTCCGTGTAGTAGTTCTGGTATGCTTCTGTTTCCCGATATGAATACTGCCTGTAGTCGGTGTTATTGTCTTCATATCTCCACCATGGGTGGTCAGTTTGTCTTGGTCGATCATTTTCTGTGGACAAATTGTTTGTTCTTGTCTGCTTGTCCGCATGAAAGGAACGATCTCCGTGTTGTCCCCAGTTTGTCCGCTACATTTGAAATTTCTGGGTCTCTCGTGACTGTATCTGTCGTAGCCACTTCTGGTTTGGTCATAGATCTGTTGGTCTCCATCTGTTCTGTTGTTCAAGTGGGTTTCGTATTGTGGATGAGGGCGATTGTAGTCACGATTTCTGATTTCAACGTGGAGTTTTCCATTTAAGAAGTAGGCTACTTTTCCTTGATTCCTGTAGTGGTTGATTTCTTCTCTTTGTCGTGGGGTGAGGTCGGCTGTGACTCGTATGCCATAGCTGCGGAGACCCTCCCGGAGGTTTCTGTCTCGGAGAATACGTAGTTTGTCCTCCATTCGATGAAAAGTCACAATCAATGGCCTGCACGATTGCCTATTGTTTTGTGTTTGTCCTTGGCGATACGTTCTTTCAATGTCGCTGTTTTTCCATGTTTTGTCAGACGAGAAGTAATTCAGTGTTGCGACCAACTCTTCGACATCGCTGGAATTGTCACCTCTTGCGTGTTCGTATATACCGAAAAATCTAAGGTTCATTCTTTTCGATGATGACTCAAGTCTGTCCATATTTGTTTCTAACCGATCTAGTCGTGCGTTTGTGTTTTCTTCGTTTTGTTGCAGTATGTTGATATCATCGGTGTTCTTCTTGATTGCCCGAGTCATTCTAGATATGTCCTCATCGATTTTCCGTACAGACTGGCCAAATTGGTACAGCAGGTCCTCCATTTGTTTTCCGAGTGTGACGCTCTGTGCACCAAGACACTGAAACATTTGTGAGAATCTTTCTTCGATGATATCCTGGGTTTTAGTCATGTACGTCTGGCAATTTCCATCGCAAAGTCCTGGGTTTTGTTCGACATCCATACATTGTACGAGTAGCAGGACCAGAGAAAGTAAAGTACAGGCAGACAGACACATGCTAATCACGATCTGGATTCTTTTTTTGCACTGACCTTGTTTTTGATAACAGAGTTTCCCATAAGGTAGTTTTCTTTTGCAGGAGATGGAGCAGCGTGGGATAGAAAATTCCTATCGCTATGCGATGGGCATTAAATTCGTTCGGCATTTTCTGTCTTGTCCTCTTCTTTGCTACAGGTTACTTGATTTCGAATGTGTGAGAGAGAGAGAGTATGTGTGTGTGTACGTGTGTCTGTCTGTTTGTCTGTCTGTCTGTCTGTCTGTTTGTTCCCAAAAATGTGTGAACAAGACTTTTTCAGCTCTTTATGAGAATAGATCTTTACCAGAGTTCGGTAACAGTTGCGGACTCTCGCATACGTCTGACAGGTAAAGCTTTAAGGTCAAGGTTACACGGACAAAGGGAAAAAAGTGCCCAAAATCTGCTCTTTCTGAGGAAGACGCTGACCAGCACTTTCTCAGGAACTTCTTAACATTCTGAAAATCTGAAACAAGTGTGACTGCCTGCGTTCAAGCAAACGGGAACCAGAAGAAGAAGAAGAAGAAAAACCACACACACGGAAAAAGAATAAGAACGCGTATTTAATACAAGACAAGACAGGCGCCAATTTTCGGCCAACTGGCCTTTGTGAAGCGTAAGATGACAAACAAACACCAGATATGAAAAATTGGGAGAGAAAGACTGAAGCTTCCCTGCTGCTCTGTCCAGTGTGAGAAACAAATAAGGGCACATCAAAACCCATGGCTATTAATTTGTATTTTATTTACAGGCATCTTTTCGTTTATCTTTATTTCATGGCTGTAAATAAACAACAAACTAGCCATGAAGTAAAGAGTAACGAAAATAAACCTATAAATATACAACAGATAAGAAGATTTGCTCGCCTGGCAATGGGTCTTGATGTTCCTTTTCTCACACTGGACTGAGAAGCAGGGAAGTTTCAGTCTTTCTCTCCTAATGTTTGTATCTGATGTTTGTTTGTTTGTTTGTGATCTTAGACTTTGACAAAGGCCAGTTGGCCGAAAATTTGCGCCTGTCTTGTCTTGTATTAAACACGCGTTCTTATTCTTATTTCGTGTTTTTTTTTCTGGATACTGAAAATCTGTTACAGTCTACATTTGTCCTCAAGGAACATGACAAGTTATTGTAAATTAATCTTTGTGGAGGTCACAATGACCTCAGAAAGTACAAATTTTGGATTTTCTGTTACAATAATATCTGTATGGAAAGAAAGATTGTTAGAATGGCTTGACCATCTTGGGTTTTGTTTGTTTGTTTTGTTTGTTTTGTTTTGTTTGTTTGTTTGTTTACTTTCACCTGTTGCTAGATCTTCTAAAGGTTACATTTGAGGTGGCAGTTTTTCTTAGAAGGAAAAGAGATACCAGGTAACGGGTTTGAGCTTTCTTTGATGTCTGCTGTAAAGATGAAAGCACATTTCATTGGATAATATTTCAAATACGTTCACGCACATAAAATAACTCTTTTTTGTCTTTATTTTCTTTTCGTTCTTCTTCTTCTTCTTCTTCTTTTCTTCTTCGTCGTCGTCTTCTTTTTCTTTTTCTTCTTCTTCTTCTTCTTCTTCTTCTTCTTCTTCTTCTCCTCTCTTCTCCTCTCTTCTTCTCTCTCTTCTTCTTCTTCTTCTTCTTCTTCTTCTTCTTCTTCTTCTTCTTCTTCTTCTTCTTCTTCTTCTTCTTTTCTTCTTCTCGTCTTCTTCTTCTTCTCTCTTCTTCTTCTTCTTCTTCTTCTTCTTCTTCTTCTTCTTCTTCTTCTTCTTCTTCTTCTTCTTCTTCTTCTTCTTCTTCTTCTTCTTCTTCCTCTTCCCCTCCTCCTTCTTCTTCTTCTTCTTCTTCCATTCTTCTTCTTCTTCTTCTTCTTCTTCTTCTTCTTCTTTTCTTCTTCTTCTTCTTCTTTCTTCTTCTGCTGTGCTCTTTCTTCTCCATCGTCCTCCTCTTTCTTCTTCTTTCTTCTTCCTCGCACATTGGTCAGTTTTGTTGTGCTAGTCTGTCTGTTCGTAGTCTGTTTTCTGTTCCATCTTCTGAATCCTTTCTGTGTCGTGCGTTCACGCCGCTTATTTCGCTTCTCCAGCACACATATGTTAACGCCCTATCGGTACACTCACATTCACAAATTGCTACAACCGGTACATCTAATCAGTTCTATCGGTACACTCAGCCTATCGGTATACTCAGCCCTATCGTATACTGGTCCTATCGGTACACTCAGCCCTATCGGTACACTCAGCCCTATCGGTACACTCAGCCCTATCGGTACACTCAGCCCTATCGGTACACTCAGCCCTATCGGTATACGCAGCCCTATCGGTACACCTTCTATAGCCCTATGGTACACTCAGCCCTATCGGTATACGCAGCCCTATCGGTACACTCAGCCCTATCGGTATACGCAGCCCTATTGGTACACTCAGCCCTATTGGTACACTCAGCCTATCGGTATACGCAGCCTGTGGACACTCAGCCCTATCGGTACACTCAGCCCTATTGGTACACTCAGCCCTATCGGTATACGCAGCCCTATCGGTATGTACGCAGCCCTATCGGTATAGTTCGTTGACGACATCATACACAACAATATTTACAAAATGTAAAAACTTAACTTTTCAACATACTGCTTTGGAAGACTATACATTTGTATGTACAAAATGAAAATTAAAAGGTCACGATTTTAAAGTAGAAATGCACTTATTTAAAATTCCTTGGCACAATTTGGCAACCCTCTCCCGACCTACTGTAGATTTTGTCTGCTTTTGCTGTACAGCGAACGGTAGTACGATTTTTTTGCACCTCCATCAAATTATTCAAAGCATTTTATCATCTCGATAGACAGATCTGTTTCGATCTAATGTGCACTAAAATATCTTTTTTAATTCGTTCTGTATAAACAAGTGTGTGACATGTTTCTAAAATGGAAGGAATGTACATCAAATGCAAAGTGGTATGTATTATTTTTTTTGCACTGCTATGGGCGCTGGCTGACCACCGGTGTCGGTGATGAGATACATGTGACAGACACAGTTGCCAATGCTAAGTGCTCCTGGGGAGGAGTTGTTAGTCGGGATATGTGGGATGGAAAACACCTGCTTCCATGCCGATAGGGTGAGTATCCGATAGATGAGTGTACCGATATACCGAAAGACGTTGCACGACGACGACGGTTTCACCTTGATAGAGAGACGGAGCTCTCGACATCCAGCAATAAAGAACAGCGCCTTGGCTAACGCCGACGATATCGCTCTGGTCTGCGAATCAGCCGACACTGTAGAGAGACTTCTTCAAAATCTCGAAAGGAATGCGTCAGCCGTTGGTCTCAAAATCAACCACGGCAAAACGAAAGTCTCCAGTACATACCTCTGACCGAAACTCTCTCGAAATTGATTTGACTCTTCTCATCGGCGTATGATCCGCTCGGCACTCGGCATCTACTGGCCAGTGAAAATCTCCACCAAGGCGCTCTACTCTCCTATTAAGCTCTCACCCTTGAGCAAGACGCTTCGAAGACACCAACTGAGATTGATTGGGCTGGTTTGCTGATAGGGCTGGGTATGCCAATAGGGCTGAGTATACCGATAAGACTGAGTGTACAGATAGGGCTGAGTATACCGATTGGGCTGGGTATACCGATTAGGGGCTGGGTATACCGAAAGGGCTACCGAGGTTGTACCGATAGGGCTGAGTTAACTGATTAGGGCTGGGTATACCGATAGGGCTGAGTATACCGATAGGCTGGGTATACCGATAGGGCTTCAACACATGTCCCAATCCACCGAAAATGAGCTCACTGAGACTACGGCACAGAGGACCACAATATATTTGGGACAAGTTTTCACAATGCAATCTGTGATGATGAGACTGTGGAGATGATAATGATGATGTTTTCAAGTCCTATTCTTGATTGAGAGACTGCGTGACGGGGCTGCACATGCACTCTATGCTTCCTTTTTGTTCTTTTTTGATAACATCCTGGCCTCAACCAGTCCCGAGAATTACAGATACCTGCGATATTGGTCAGGTATTTTGAGCAATATCCCCAATATTTTGGGGGCCCTTGAAATAGTGGATGAGACTCTACAATGTGGTCCCAGTCTTCTGGATTTTAACAAATCCGTAATGTGTTCAACCCGTGATAGGAGGAATTGGCCAGAGCTTAGAAGTGCCCGAATGATTTTATTGTATAGATGGCGATTCGAACTCTAAATTCGTCAGAATCGACTGTTTGACGTCCTGGTCACCCCCAACTAACTCATAACGTGTTTAACACGTGATTGGAGCTGGTCTGAGCTGAGAAATGCCCGAATGATTTTATTGGATTGATGATGATTCGAACCCCAACCTCGTGAGAATCGACTGTGTGACCTCCCTAAGTCTTCCCAACTAGCTCATAACGTGTTTATTAATACGTGATTGGAGCTGGCAAGAGATGAGAAATCCCATAATTATTTTATCAGATTAAAGCCCCAGTAGTGGCCTGTCACGCTCTGAAGATTAATTAATTGAACCCCAACCTCCTGGCAGATTCAAATCCAACCTTCTAGTCATTGGTCCGTTGCGCTAACCGCATTGCAATGTGACGTATTTGTATGATATTAATCAAAGGACATAACTCTTGAGAGTCACATAGGAATTATCTCCCATATTGCAGAACTTCTCAAATCCAACACAGTTTGCGCTACCCATTCAGCTAGCATAGAAGCAGATACAAAGCACAAAAACCGTAAGCTCAGAACACTCCTCAAAAAAACGAGCGCCCAAGCTTACCTTTATACTCTGCAACTACCCTACACACAACTATGAGAGAGGAGAGAATACATACAATATATTGGTCTTATGTTCAAGATTGACTAGTCTTTTATTCTTGAACTGACCAAACACACACACATAGACAAGACAGAACATGTATAGGGTTGCTTCCAAGGCATATAGGTAATACCAAAGAAATAAGAGGGAAGCAGGGAGAATTTTTATGATATTAATCAAAGGACATAACTCTTGAGAGTCACGTAGGAATTATCTCCCATATTGCAGAACTTATTTGACGTATTTTGTAGTTTTTGTACACGTCTGCTTAATCGTTGTACACCATTTTCGTCCTCTCTGGCAGCACGCTTTGTTCCCAAAGAAGAAGCTGTCGTCTATTTAAATCGTGGATTCAGTTGTCAAGTGTAGAATTGATTTTCATGTGTGTGTGTGTGTGTGTGTGTGTGTGTGTGTGTGTGTGTGTGTGTGTGTGTGTGTAGGTGTTTTTTTTCGGTTTGATGGAAAGAACAAGAATAGGTTGGAGATTGTGTTTTTGTTTGTTTGTTGTTTTGTGTTTGTGTCATTGTTTCCTTTGTTTGTGTGTGTGTGTGTGTGTTTTATTGTTTTGTTTTTTGTTTTGTTTCATTTTTTGCTTGCGTGTGTGAGTGATAAGCTTTGTTTGCTCTGCTTTTATTTCTATAGTTGTCACCTGATTGACCTCCCTTTGTTGTGCTTTCATCTATATAGTCAAAATGTGATTATTGGCCTTTCTTTGCTGTGTTTCTATTTTTATAGTGCTTATGTGATTAATCTTCTTTCGTTGGTTGTTTTTCATCTTTAACCCTTTGACTCCTGCACCCTGTCCACCAGCATCCTGCAAAGCAAAAACTTAACCCTTTGACTCCTTCACACTTACCACCAACTTCCTGCAAGGAAGCTGGTGGAAAGGGTGAAGGAGTCAAAAGGTTAAGTTTTTGCAGTTGGTAGATAGGGTGCGGGAGTCAAAGAGTTAAACTCATTCATGAATAACCCTTTTTCGTCGTGCTTTCGTCCTTTTAACTCATTCAAGATTAAATTAACCTTTGTTGTGCTTTCATCTTTAAACTCATTCATGATTAACCTGTCTTTGTTTTCGCTCTCATTTTTTAAGCTCATTCGTGATTAAACTTTTTTTCTTTTTCTTTTTTCTTGTGCTTTCATCTTTATTGTTACACTCAGTCGTGATTAGTTATCTTTTTTGTGCTTTCATTTTTCTCGTTTACTGACGATTTACCAGATTTGTGTGTGTGCTCCTATTCAGAATTAAGCTGTCGTTTTTGTGGTCTTGGTAGTACAACTAAATCGTGTTCAGCTAGCGTTTGTTGTATTGTTTTGATATTGTTAATAATATTACAGTTGATGGAAACTAAGCTTCGTTGTGTCCACGTTTTGATGTGCATGCTTGTTTTTTGTTTTGTTTTTAACCTTTCTTTGCATTGTTTTGTAACCATTTCGACTTTTTTTATATATATTCACCTAGTGATGCCATGATTTTATTTGCTTGTTTTGTATAAATCCCGTTAAACCTTTGTTTTGTTTTCTTGTTGTTTTGTTAATCCAGTTACCCTATGTTTCGTTTCCTTATCGCGTGTCAACCAGGTTAACGTGTTTTGTTTTCTGTTGTGTGGTAATTGAAGCCAGTTAACCTATGTTTTTGTGTTCTGTTGTATGTTAACTTAATTGACCTGTTGTTTGCTTTCTGCTGTATGTTAACCAAGTTAACCTGTGATTTGTGAACCTGCATTTTGTTTTCTGTTGTGTGTTAACCCAGTTAACCTATATTTTGCTTTCTGTTGTGTATTAATCCTGTTAACCTATGATTTGTTTTCGGTTGTTTTGTTAACCCAGTCCACTTTGTTCTGTTGTATGTTAACCCAGTTAACCCATGCTCTGTTCTCTTTTTATGTTAACCCAGTTAACCTAACGTTTGTTTTCTGTTGTGTTATCAACCCACTTAACCCGTGCTTTACTTTTGTTGTGTATTAACCCAGTTAACCCATGCTTTGTTTTCTATTGTGTATTAACCCTCTTAACCCGTGTTTTGTTTTCTGTTTTCGGTTCTGCTTTCTTTTGTTTGCATGCCTTCTTCTGGTGGCCTCTGACCTTGTCACCTTTGACCCTGGCCGGGAGGGTGTTTGACCTTTTTGACCCCTTACCTGTCCGTCCACCCACCACCACGTACGGCCCGCCCACCCCCACCCCACCCCCCAACCTTGTCCTCTTGCCCATGCTCTTGTCTCTGCACGTTCTCTGCTTCACTGCACGCGCACTGCACTGTATGCACATACCTTGCCACACCCTTGGAATGGCGACCGCGCTCCAGTGGTTCCAGAACCCCTGGTGCTAGCGGGGACCCAGCCTCCTGCAGCTGCAGCAGCTCCTCCACCACCACCACCACCACCTCCTCCTCCAGCAGCAACAGCAGCAACAGTAGCAGTAGGAGGGGCGGTGATGGGGATGGTGGCAGCGCCGGCAGCGGTTGTTGCCGCTGGCCTTCCGACCACCCCCACCATCCTCGGCGTTCCGCGCCAAGTCCCCTCTAATGCTTATAGTGTTGAGTACTTTGACCCCGACCAACAGGTACTTGAAGTCGCAAAATTCTGTCGTTAACAGGTACTTGTCATGCAAAAAAAAAATCGAGTAACTTGACCCCCTAAGCATTG
>JAPXFY010000031.1:23368353-23393353 GCA_030674185.1 Monoplex corrugatus | reverse complement strand
TGTGTGTGAATGTTTGTGTGTGTTAGTGTGAATGTTTGTGTGTGTGTGTGTGTGTAATCTTTTGTCTCCTTCTGATGGGTGTTATTTCATATAACTATGTAAAATCAACAACTACAAGACATAGTTCCACAGCAATGAAGAGCACATTCCTTGAGAAAGACAGGCTGCGCACATAGAAACATAACTGAAATGCATGGGTAATTGCTAAGTCAGGAAAACCAGTTCAGAGAAACAAGACTCTAATATAATGGTAAAACTGAAGTAGAAAATAATGGCACACCAAGTCATTCAAAAATACCGTGCATCACGCTAAGAAGTGTGTAAAACCTTTTGTCATATCGCTGCTAGATGGAAAAGTAGTGGAGGATTACCGCCGTGTGTACATCAAAGATTGCTATTTCACATCTGAACGTCAAACCGTTTTGGTTTTGGTTTTTATCCATTCAGGCATCACGTAGCATGCACGTCAACCCTCCATCTGTGAAAACTGTTTTTTGTGTGTGTGCATTGGTTTATTACCTTGAATTACGTGACTACAAACACCATTTTTGTTCTTTTTCTTTCCTTTTTTTGTTTTGTTTACTCAGTCATTCTGTGTAGTAGTATTGATCCTTTGGGAGGAAAAACCAGATGCCTGCAGCGTTCTGATGCCAGTTATTTTGCTCTTAGAAATAGAAAGATAACCAGTCAGTGTGGTGTTGTGGTTAGCTTAACATACTGATGGCATCAGTGTCAAGGACCTGAACCACTGTCAAGTCCCCTCCATTTTACAAAACATGGCTCTGAGGCAATACTTGAATTGCCAACTCTGCAGGAGTCTGTATTTGTCCCTCAAGCGAGGGTGACCCCAGGACATGGTGGGATAGGAAACGTAAGCAATAATACGATCCTGTTGTGCAGTTTCACGCAAACTTTCGAAGTGTTCAACGTTATCACCAGCACTGTTCTCCAGCTGCTTTGTTGTATTATATTAGGTGCCGTTTGAACTCAAATGGAAGCCATAAATAAGCAAACTGCACTGACAGTTTTAACATAATACTAATAATGATATGAAGAAGAAGAACTTATAATTACAGTATCTATACACCGCCAAATCTTGACAATTCAAATCAAAGCGCGCTCACAAACTAGACATACGCATTCAGTCAACAAAGACCACCTTCATCATCATCATCATCAGGTGCCCTGCCGCATGGTGTTGGCGACCATGGTCTTCCAACCATCTCTATCTCTCGTTGCCCGTAGCATCTCCCCCACCCTCCTCATCCCCAGCCACTCTGCAAGTCTGTCCAGCATTCTCTCCCTGGGTCTACCTGGTGCTCTCTTTCCCTCCAGCTTTCCCGTTGTGATCAGGTGCTCCAAATCACCTTACAGTTTTTAAAAAGAATAACTTCACAAACTGAGGGAAAGAAGTAGTTGTAGAATTCATTGATGGGTTTTTACATTGGGTTTAAAAACAGTGACGGTAGGTAGGTGTTAGGCGAAGGGAGAGTGGAAGTCTATTCCAGGCTGACGGTCCTGAAATAGCAAAAGAACGCTGGCCAACAGCTGATGGCTTAAATCTAGGAACCTGAAGGAACAGAGTATCTGAAGCTGAGCGCAAAGTTTTCCTGGGGGCTCGAAAGCAAGAATTCTGACTTGTAAGGTAAATGTGATTACCACTATCCTACCGAACAATGTAAAAAAAAAAATTAAAAAAAATTTTTAAAAAATAAACGTGTGGCCCACCTTCGCAATCAACTGAGCTATGAGACCTCCTAATTAAACTGAACTAAACTAAATTAAATCAAAACATTCAACCTAGATTTTTGCATCTGTGGACACAATCAGAAATCTAGCCTACTGCTATGGTTATATGAAGATACAAACCCTTATTTATTGTGTGAAAATCAATGTGAAGATACAACCTTATTTATTGTGTGAAAATCAATGTGAAGATACAAACCCTTATTTATTGTGTGAAAATCAATGTCCATATTTGTTTTCCGTTTGCAGTGATTTCTTGTAATCCCTGTTCTGTATGCTTGAATTGTGTCTAATGACTTGTTAACGTTACGTGAAAAAATTAAACTCCACTAAATCAAACTATATAGTGTACTGTCTTGCACCAAAGTAATATTAAGCAAAATACTGTACTGTATATGCTATTAAAATGCAAACTCTTTGGTATTGTCTGATGCTAAATGTGTGTTATTATTGTCTCTTTGGGATGATTTCTTTCAGTCCCTTTTATTTCTGCATGCCTTTTTTGGTCTTGTGACTTGCATGGCTAATTTGTGTATACCATTTTTAACTCATTGTGTGGCTTATTGTGGCATCGTAACCACTTCATTCTTATCCGCTTTAGTATTCTAACCACGGTGTATTTGGCTTGTAACAATCTCTCCACTGTAGCCATCTACCCACATGGTGATTTCTTGTTACAATGGTATTGCTGTAGATGTATTCTCCTGTTCCTATATTTTATATATATATTATATTATGTATGTATGTGTGTGTGTGTGTGTGTGTGTGTGCATGTATAATATATGTATGTTGTTTTTTTTTTCATGTATCTACTGATCTGTGTTTTAAATCTGTTATTATTGAGCTTAGAAACTTATTTTCTGCCTTAATGGTCCATTCACCTGTATCTTTTCGATAAAGTCTTATTTACTCTTTCTTCGGATTGATAATTGGGTACATGTATTAAGTGCATTTTTGGCTCTAAGGAGGTGAGATATGCAGAAGCAATTTTAGGTAATTTATGCCTGTTTTGATGTATGTTTTGGTGTCCTTATGTATGCTTATATTTGTATTCAGGTGTGTTTTTAAATCCCCCCCTCCCCTGTGCGATAAATTGGACGGAATGGTCCTACGCCAGGGGCACATCTCTTGTTGCCACAAGCACATCTTCCACCCTCTCTGTCTTCACCCACTCTGCAAGTCCGTCTAGTATCTTCTCCCTGGGTCTACCTGGTGCTGTCTTTCCCTCCAGTTTTCCTGTTGTGATCCACGTGCTCAAATTCCCCTTTCCTCATAAAATGGCCTATAAATGTTGCCTGTTTTTTCCTAATCTTCCTTATGAATGATCTTCTTGTGTCTGCCTCCATCAAGACTGTCTCGTTTGTTTTCTTCGCTGTCCTTGGAACTCTCAACATTTTTGTTAGAAACCACATCTCGGCTGCCTCAATCTTGTTCTGGCTTTGCTTGTTGACTATCCACGCCTCAAAACCGTATAACATTATCGGTTCTGTATAACATTCAAGAACTCTCGTCCTGATGTTAATTGATAGGCATTGTGTTTTGTATACGAGAACGATTTATGTGTTTCATATCGACCATAATAAAAAGTGACCCGCATCATTCTTGTTGTCTTGCAGTTGCTGGACACCCTCCCGCTGTGCCCAGGTTTTAGGGCGGGGCTGTGTGGCCTGCCCACCTGCCCTAGAGTTCATGTCACTGAAGGTATGTCTTTGTCTGTCTGTGTCTCTCTATCTGCCTGTCTGTCTGTCTGTCTGTCTGTCTCTGTCTGTGTGTCTGTCTGTGTCTCCAGGTTTTAGGGTGGGGCTCTGTGGCCTGCCCACCTGCCCTAGAGTTCATGTCACTGAAGGTATGTTTGTTTGTCTGTCTGTCTGTCTGTCTGTGTGTCTGTCTGTCTGTCTGTGTCTCCAAGATTTAAGAGGGGGCTGCCCACCTGTCGTAGAGTTTATGTCACTGAAGGTATGTTTGTCTGTCTGTCTGTCTGTGCGTTTGTCTGTCAGTCCGTCTGTCTGTTTGTCTATATCTCCAGGTTTTAGGGCGGGACTATGTGGCTTTCCCACCTGCCCTAGAATCCATGTCACTGAATGTATCTCTTTGTCTGTCTGTCTTTGTCTCCAAAGTTTAGGAGAGGGGCTGCCCATCTGCCCTAGAATTCATGTCACTGAATGTATGTCTTTGCCTGTTTCTGTCTGTCTGTCTGTCTGTCTGTCTGTCCGTCCGTCATTTTGTCTGTTTGTGTGTCTCGAGGTTTTAGGAGGGGACTCTTCGGCCTGCTGTAGATTTCATGTAACTCAAGGTTTGTAATTGCATAACGATGATGATGATGATGATGATGATGATGACGACGACAATGGTGATGATGATAACCAAAGGATAAATTTGCACAATGAAATCCACCGTACACCTAAACAAAAGTCCAGAATGATGATGATGATGATTGATGATGATGATGATGATGATGATGATGATGATGATGATGATGACGACGACGACGACGGCGATAACAAAAGGATAAATTTGCACAAAAATGAAATCCATCGTCTACATAAACGAAAGTCCGAAGAACATATAAATTTGCAACTAAAATCTCAAGGTCACCCGCACAGACAGACCTTTACCACTTTTTTTTTTCTGAAGCAGTAATTACAACTACGTTCCCTCTTGGCGCTGCTAATGCCGCCCCCTGTGTGCGAAAATGGGACACGCATAGTCTAGTTCGTCTATTTTTTCCTCGATAAATCAGAACGGCTTAATCAGCACCAAACAAAACGCTGACTGCACAGTGAGTGAGATACATGGGTAAATAGTGTGCGCGAACAAACAAAAAGGCTTGCTAAAAAGCTTGTATTGATTCAGAATGAACTGGGGTTTTTTTGTGTGTGTCTGTTGCAAGTCTTTTCTTTCTTTTTTTTTATTTATAGTTTGCTTGTTTGTGTGGTGTTGTTATTGGTGGTGGTTTTTTGTGTGTGCTTTTGTTTGTTGAGTTCTTTGTTTTGCTTTGTTTCGTTCTTTTTCTTTGTTTGCCTGATTTGTTGGTTGTAGCGTAGCGTTTTAGGCGTCTATTTGTGTTGTAAAATTGTGGGTGTGTGTGCTTTGTTTGTGTGTGTGTGTGGGGTGTGGGGGTGTTGTGAATGTTTTTGTGTGCGTGTGTGTGTGTGTGTGTGTTGTGTTGTGTGCGTGCGTTTTCTCTCTCTCTTCTCTCTCTCTCTCTCTCTCTCTCTCTCTCTCTCTCTCTCTCTCTCTCTCTCTTTCTCTGTCCCTCTCTCTCTCTCTCCGTGAGTGTGTGTGTGGGTGTTTGTAAATTATCCTCTGTGTTGCTTGTGTCCTAACTGTAGCGAATGTGTTTCTTTGTTATGTTTTGTACACACTGGACAAAGACCAGTTGACAGGTCATTATTTCTGTTGGCATGGGAGTCTGGTAGTCACAGATTTTGTTTGTTTGTTCGTTCGTTTTATTTTAGAAGCAGAAATGAAAAATAATGGCGCCACACACACACAAAAAAAGTTACCAGCAACAAAAGAGAAAAGAAAACAGAAAAAAACAAGAGACAGAGAGAGAGGATGGGAAGGAGAGAGGGAGGGGAGAGAGTGTGAGAGAGAGAGAGAGTGTGTGTGTGTGGTGTGTGTGTGTGTGTGTGTGTGTGTGTGTTGTGTGCGTGTGATAGAGAGAGAGAGAGAAATAGAGAGAAAAAGAAAATGAGAGAGACAGACAGACAGACACAGAGACAGACAGACTGAGAGATAGAGACAGATAGAGAGACAGACAGAGACAGACAGACAGAGATAGACAGACAGAAACAGACAGGGGAGAGACAGACAGGGAAGAGGGGGAGAGAGAGAGAGAGAGAGAGAGAGAGAGAGAGAGAGAGAGAGAGAGCCTGTACTGTAGTGAAGATAATGCAAATAAACGGAACTGAGTATTTGCGAAATGTTCTCTCATATGAACGTAACCAACAAGAAAACAAGCAGAGTTCAAATTAACTTGAATTATTTGTTGTTGTTGTTGTAAGTTATGGCTTTTATTTTCTTGTTGGCTGTTGGCGTTGTTTTAACACTCAGTCTCCAATTTTCGAGAAAGAAAAAGCTGTGGGTATATCAGCACTATCAATGAACAGGCCAAAATGCAGTCGTACAAATGTTTATTTAGTCCTATGAATGCATGCATGCAAGAATGAATGAATGAATGAAGAATGAATGAATGCGATTTTCACGCATTTACTTATCTATTTAGTTAGTTAGTTAGTTAGTTAGTTAGTTAGTTAGTTAGTTAGTTAGTCACTCATTTATTTATCTGTTTATTTATTCGTTTATTTGTTTATTTATTTATGATTTATGTTTATTCATTTGTTCCTTTATTCCTTTATTATTTGTTTAGTTAGTTGGTTAATTATTCAATTATTTTTATGTATTCATTCCTTAATCTACTTATTTTTTATTTATCATTTTTTACTCATTTATTTATTTTTGTGTTTATTTCCTTTACTACCTATTGTTTTTTTTATTTATTTTTTTATTACTTTTTACTTTTTTATTTTTTTGTTCACTTTTATTTTTTTATCTATTCATTCGCTTACATTGTCACTTACCGACTTGTTCCAGATGTGGAAACCACAGAAGACGGTCGTGTCATAGTGTGTCGGGACTCTGTGCGCAATGCCTGCACGCGCACCCTGTGCAAATATTACCACATTCCTGTGCCTCTGCCACCCTCCAGCTGATTGGCCAAGTCTCCCCTTTCCTCCCGTCCGTCTTTTTTCCCATTGGCGGGATTCACAGCTGTGCTCCGCCCTCCTTTTTTTTTTCTCTGTCTTGGTGCTCTGTGATTGGTTGAGAGGTTACAGGCGAGTGACTGACTTGTCCCATTGGCTCAAAAAAGTCACGAGGGAGAAGAACGACATCGTTTTCTCTACCCGCCATTTTTCTGCTCATGTTTCTTTCGATTTAGATCCTTGTTTTGTTTTTAATTGGACGGTGTCTTCATTTCGTCTCTTTCTTTTTTTATATTAAAGATTGTTCTTATTCGTGCATGACATTTTCTAAACTGTTTTTTGTTTTTTAGTATGAAGTAGGAGAAAATAGTGGACGTTCTGTTGATTTTTTTGTTTAGAATGACAATCGTCGTTTATGATTTGTGTTGTTTGTTTTTCTGTTTTTTTAACTTCCGATGGTAGTTCTTAAATCTGACTAGATGTCATTCTGTTTTCTCGATTTGTATAACCTGTTGTTGCCTTCTCAGTTGATTGGATTGGTAATTGAGTGTACAGTATCTTGTGTACTGAGGAGATAACAAAAAAAAGTTATGATAATTCAGAACACCCTGGGTGTACAAAAGTATTTCACAGTGTGCCTGGGGTGACTACTGTACTGGACAGTGCACCCTGGATATACAAAGAATACTTCTTACACCTTTTCTAGGACTTGGCCACAGACTCAAAGGAGAGAGAAAGAAAGATATAGAGAGAGAGAAACTGCGTGCAATCGATTTTGAGGTAAGATCCCTAAAGGTGCTTTTTGCACACGTATATTATAATATATACACACACACACACATGACCTGCAAACCACTGATTTGGCAGTGGATTTTTGTGCTGAAGACTTGTTTGCCTGAGCAGAATCTGACCGCTCTTCGGACTGAGGACATCGATAAGGATCAACACACATCACGAACTGTCGTTCCGCTAGCGGCCCAGGATAGAAGGACGAGACCTTTTGGGATTCTACATGCCCCTTTTATGTGGATTTGTCACCCACCTTGTGTTCCACCTTGAAGGACATGTCTGGATCTACCATTTTGTTTCAGCTGATACGGTTAAAAAAATTATCTCCAGAATTGGCTTTGCCTCTCTGGATCTGTAATTTTCTTTTCAGATCGCGCACACAGACCTATGGAAGCAACCAGAATCTTCCAGGATTTCAAAGGAGTCTTTTGGGAATCATCTGCAATTCTAAGACATCTCTAAGATTTGTTTAGAAATTATTGAGAGTCTTTGGGATTAATCAGAATCCTTCAGAATCATCCTCAAAGAACAGCCAGAGTCCTCCAATATCAGAAAAGAAGAGAATCTTTCAGGATCAGTCAGAATACATAAGGATCAGACTGAATCTTTAAGGATCAGAGAGAGAATGGCTGTGAATTGTATACAGATGGTCCGATGTCCAGTGGAAACTTGACTGTCATTGATATGTGTTGATCCTCGATAACAGATGCTTGGTCTCCACTCTTCTTCTTCTTCTTCGTCTTCTAAAAAAAAGTCTTTCTGTGTATACGTCAATTGTTTTCCTGTTTTACCAAGAAATGTATACATCAGCTTGACCATACGCACACAGAAAACAACAGATGCTGTTTTTAAAAAAAGCCTTAGGATGTAAATGAATTAAAAAAAAAAAAAAGAGCTGTGTCAGGATGTAAATCAATATTACATTTATTTATTTGGAAGGGAATCGTGAACTACATACAACACGAGCTAAGAGAGAAGCTCCATCCCCCCACTCCCACCCGTCCCATTCCCCATTCCCCATGGGAATGAAGGAGAGCAGACATTGTTGTTTTCTGTCCGCCTATGGTCCAGCAGTGTTGAGGAGAAGCAAAAGGAGAACTACAATACTTCACTTTGGTGCTTTATTCGACGGTCTCATCTCATTCCAGAATACGCAGATCAAGTCATCAGGGTGGGGGGGGGGGGGGGGTGTAAAAACTCTGTTTTACTGTCCTTCCATTTTGTGGATGGTGGGGTTGGGTTGGCGGGGGATTACAAATGAAAAAAAAATGACAGGTTTGGATTATTCGTTTTTATTTTTTTCGATTAGGGAGGTGCAGTTATACAATAACAGGAAAAGCTTGCATCATTTTGATAGGTGAGACTTCATGAAGGATCTAGATGGGTTGTTTTTTTATATAAAACCCATATAATAGATAATGCCCGGGTGTAAATTGATGAAATGGAAAATTGAGAAATTTGGGGTTTTAGAAAAAAATATGATTATACTTTCATCTACATTTTCAAGACAAAAAGAGAAGTGGTCTGTTGATGTATAGGCTTCGAAACATTGTTTTATATAATCGGTTTTGAAGGCTGTGATTTTCAAAAGGCTCTGATAGTAACGAGAATGATAACAGTGATGACAAGAGTGATGAGACCAACAGATAATGGTGCTGTCTGTCACGACCCTCAACAGGTTGGACAAAATTCCTCGTAGGGACGGAATGAAATCCCCATATCTAGTAACATAAAGCTAGTGATAATGATATTGATAAAAATAACGATGGTGAGGATAATAATAATCGTAATGGCAGTGTGATTACGCCCTGTCTGAAGAAATTGTTTCCTAAGGAATCCTTGAAAATCAGTGGGTGTTCATCTCGGTGTTTGTCTTTGGCTCGTCATCATATGCCCCAAGAAGCAAACAAACAGAAAATATGTCTGAATATAATTTAACTGAACACGTGCCGAATACATCACCACAAAATTGCAATAAGTAGGCCTACTTCACAAAACATTTGCAATAAACGGTGATATATTCGCAAAACAATCATACACGCACAAATTAATAAGTACTATTTTATATAATGTCCATGAAGTGGATTTTGTCCATGTGCTGGATTTTGTCCATACACTGGATTTTGTCCATGTGCTGGATTTTGTCCATCTGGGGAATTTTGTCCATCAGGGGATCATGTCCATCGAGGAGATTTTTGTCCATCTCTGCATGCCTCGTCAGTCTGATCTTATCCATTGGCCTGTGATCTGTATGTAAACGTGTTTCAACCCATTGGCAACCATTTATGGTGTAACATATGGTTTGGCCTGGAATCGGCTAGTGTGTCGACACGTCAGTCAGAACGTCAATTTGTTACCGTTTTCACGACAAGATTGAAATGGATTGCTGATTTATGTCAGTGGATAAGAAAAACGCAATGGTTTAACACAAATACTTGTATGGATAATGGGGAATAAGTGTCAGGTAACCGAGATTTTTACTGACAGGTGGTGTACAGATAACCACGATTGTATTCATAACCCTTTCACTCCCCCTCCCTATCGACCATCATAACCCTTTCACTCCCCCTCCCTATCGACCAACTACAAAAACTTAACCCTTTGACTTCCTCACCCTATCCTACCATCATCCTGTAGGAAGCTGGTGGATAGGATGAGGGCGTCAAAAAGTTAGTTTTTTGCTTTGCTGTAGCATGGCTGACAATGCATGATGCTGATGGTACAGGGTGCGGGAGTTAAAAGGTTAATGAAGTAACGGATTTGTTCAAGCTGAGTTAAATCACGTAATTTTTTGGTTCAATTTATTTCAGTTCAGTTGAGTTTAATTCAAAATCACTGTATTAATCCACTGAGAAATTCATTTAGTGCCGTCACAGGCTCGTAATAAGCACAGAAAAAAAAACACACTTAACAGACACACACCATCGATAAGGGCTGTGAACTTTTAGCTAAGTAGCTCAAGTTTACATGCTAAATCTCTTCCCGATGAAACAATTTTAGTAAACGTCACATTTACAAAATTCTTTCAACAAACCATTTCAAAACTCTTACAAAAAGACTAACGAGTAACAATTTCTAAATCGCTGAGGAGCAATTTTACAGTTAAATCTTTTCCGATGAACCAGTTGAATTGCTGTACATTTTTAAAACTTGTGTCAACAAACTAATTCAAAACTTTCAAAAGACTGAAATTTTGTTATTTGGTAAAATAGTTAAGAAGCAGTTTTACATCTATTATTTTTTTAAAAAATGTTTAAAGAACAATACCATTAAGCAAATACAACACAACTTTAACGTTTTCAAACAATTCAAAACTTCCAAAAGACTAATAATTTGTAATTTCTTAGATTAGTTAAGAAACAATTTTATAGCTAATTTTTGTTTCAGAAATAACTTTTTTAGAACAATTCCAGTAAGCAAATACAACACAGCTTAACGTTTTAAAACAATAAAAATTTTGGACACGCCAATGGAGTTAGGTTCGGCTTACCAAGAGGGTGTGTGACAGATAGTTGTGTGTGGTGCAATGTGTTTGGTGCACATAATAACACTTTTTAAGTAACGGAACTCTCCTTACTGTGCCATATGATGTAGTCTTACTCCAGCCCGACACCCAAGGACTGCGAGCTGTATTTCTGTAAAACCATTTTTTTTAATATGTATTGTGTACGCCATTATATAAAACCTTTGAATTGAGAATTGGTTTTTTTTTTTTCTTGTGTAATGTATCGTTAGTATATTTTGAATTGAGAACCTATTACTTTTGTTGGTGTAATGTATCCTAGGTATGTATCTGAACTGAGGAAAGTTCTTGTGTAGTGTATTATAGTAGTTTATTTTTTTGTATTTTTTTGTATTTTTTCTTCTCTGTTGGATTTGACTCGTTGTTTACTTTGTTTTTTGATTTCTAAACTGAAAAAAAAAAATCATTGATATGCATGTGAGTTGGTTGATAGTATAGTTTTGGTATTTGGTGGTAGTTGTTTTTTGACGTAGAATTAATAATGATCATACATATAGATTGTTCATGTTATAGTTATCGTCTACTGTTGTGTTCCCCCCCACCACCCTTCTTCCCCCTTCTGTATGGAGGAAAAAGATGTTGATTTCATGTAGTGTACAGTCAAATTAGCATGTGTGCATTATTATAATCTGAGAGATACGGACTGACTTTATTGATGTTTTTTGGACATAATCTTAACCTTTGTGTAGACTGGACCCTGGAACTGTTCTTCTGAAAAGTGAAGTCCAACTTTTCTGTACATTTTTTTTGGGGGGGGGGGGGGGCAGAATTTGGAGGAGTCATGGTTTAATTTTGGACACACTGTTTTACACTGTTAAACGTGCTTTATTTTCAATACCTATAGAATGTATACAAGAACATCGTGTGTTTTTTTAGGAAACGAACAAACAAACAAAAACAAAAAAAGATAAAACCGTTTTTAACCCACATTATGATATTTCGAGTCTTTTTGTGTGTGTAATCGTTTTAATCATGTTGTGATGTGTAAATTTTCAACAAGAAAAAAGGGAAAAAATCTATAAAAAAAATAAAGTAAAAAAAGTCGGTTCTTTATTAGCATGTACAGATACAAAAGCTTTAATATGACAAAACAAAGACATATCATGCATGGTGAAATGTAGAAATAAATGTTGAAGGCAAGTTTCTTAACAGTGTAATCTGTATGGTTTTTTATTGTCCTTTTACGCCTGTGTATTTTTTAGTTGTATCTGTATTTCAGTCTGGGCATGCGTCTGGCTTGCAACCACAAGGTTTGATAACAAACACAGGGCACACAGGAAAGGGCACGGAGTTTGACAGGGTTAACAATCTTCCTGTAAAAGACGTTGACTTGTAAGAGTTAAGGGAGAAAAAGGTTGTTGAATGTTGAGCACTGACATATAAATGGTTAGTATTTGTTCCCTGTAATCCATTTGCTAAATGTATTGTGGAAGAATGTTTGAATATCAATTAAAAAAACCACTTTCGCTCTGAATTAGCTCAAGACGGTCTGGGGAGTGCAGTATTTATTACTGGATGGTTGGAAAATAAAAGTTGAAATAACGTATTGGGTGACGTATGGTCAAGCAAAAAGATTGCCACAGAAAGTTATCTTCTATAGGGGTCAGAATGTTTGGCTTGGGTGCCACTGAAACGTATCTTCTAAAAGGTCAGAGTGCTTGGCTTGTGTGCCTCAGAAGTTCATCTTCCAAAGGGGTCAGGATGTTTGGCTTGGGTGCCACAGAAAGTTATCTTCTGTAGGGGTCAGAATGTTTGGCTTGGGTGCCACAGAAAGTTATCTTCTGTAGGGGTCAGAATGTTTGGCTTGGGTGCCACAGAAAGTATCTTCTGTAGGGGTCAGAATGTTTGGCTTGGTGCCACAGAAAGTTATCTTCTGTAGGGGTCAGAATGTTTGGCTTGGGTGCCACAAAAAGTTATCTTCTATAGAGGTCAGAATGTTTGGCTTGGGTGCCACAGAAAGGTATCTTGTATAGGGGTCAGAATGTTTGGCTTGGGTGCCACAGAAAGGTATCTTGTATAGGGGTCAGAATGTTTGGCTTGGGTGCCACAGAAAGGTATCTTGTATAGGGGTCAGAATGTTTGGCTTGGGTGCCACAGAAAGGTATCTTGTATAGGGGTCAGAATGTTTGGCTTGGGTGCCACAGAAAGGTATCTTGTATAGGGGTCAGAATGTTTGGCTTGGGTGCAACAAAAAGTTATCTTCTATAGGGGTCAGAATGTTTGGTTTGGGTGCCACAGAAAGTTATCTTCTATAGAGGTCAGGATTCTATATAGGTCAGAATGTTTGGCTTGGGTGCCACAGAAAGTTATCTTCTATAGGGGTCAGAATTTTTGGATTGGGTCTTCAGCATCGATGTATTAAAAAGTAACAACCAGAAGCATCGAAAATAGGATGAGAACAGGTATTTAGGTATTTGATTAACAAAACAAGAACCAGAAAAACACGAACGAAAATAGAATCAGAGTTCGTATTTAATACAACCAGACAAGATTTAACACAACCAGAGATATTTAAACACTTCTCTCCCCAGCTACCGTTCAGGCTATAAGAAATAACAAGAAAACAATGATAGTAATGGTGAAGATGGTAATAATAATAATAATGATGATAATAATAATAGTAATAAGTATAATAATAACAATAATAATAATAATAATGTTACTATTATTAATGTTATTATCATTAATGATATAATAATAATGATAATAATGATTACAATAATAATAAAAAGCAAAAACAAGAACAATCCAACTACCCAAACAAGCAAGGGTAAAAAAATAGCACGTTAACAGGAAAAAAAACACAAAAACAAACAAACAAAAAACGCCGAAAACTGCAGCATGCTTTCTTTTAAAACAAACATTAAATGGGTCTTTTTTTCCTTTCATTTAAAAAAGAAAAACAAAGATAAAGTATCTACACTATTTCTGCATTCGAAATCTTGGAGCGTGTATTGGATTCTGATTCATGAAGTAGTTAGATATTGTTTATTCCGGTGTCTCTCCAACTGAGTTGATGTGATCCCGGAATGTACTGAATGTCCGATATATTACTACGATCCCACTGTACTGTGTTTGTGGTATGTATATGATCCCATTGTACTGTACGTGAGAAATGTATATGATCCCGTTGTATTGTATGTGTGGTATGTATATGATCCCATTGTGCTGTATGCGTGGTATGTATATGATCCCATTGTACTGTGTGTGTGTGTGGTATGTATATGATCCCATTGTACTGTGTGTGTGGTTTGTATATGATCCCATTGTACTATGTGTGTATGTATATGATCCTATTGTACTGTGTGTGTGGTATGTATATGATCCCTTTGTACTGTGTGTGTGTGGTATGTATATGATCCCTTTGTACTGTGTGTGTGGTATGTACATGGTCCCTTTGTACTGTGTGTGGTATGTGTATGATCCCATTGTACTGTGTGTGTGGTTTGTATATGATCCCATTGTACTGTGTGTGTGGTATGTTTATGATCCCTGTGTATTGTATGTGTGCACATGATCCCATTGTACTGTGTGTGTGGTATGTATTATGATCCCATTGTATTGTGTGTTTTGTACGTATATGATCCCATTGTACTGTATGTGTGGTATGTATATGATCCCATTGTACTGTGTGTGGTATGTATATGATCCCATTGTACTGTGTGTGGTATGTATATGATTCCTTTGTACTGTGTGTGCGGTATGTATATGATCCCATTGTACTGTGTGTGTGGTATGTATAAGATCCCATTGTATGTGTCTGCATGATCCTATTGTACTGTGTGTGGTATATGTATATGGTTCAGTATAATGTGGAATATACGTGATCCCGTTGTCCTCTGTTTGTGGTATGTATATGATCCCACAGTACTGTATATGTGTGTTTTGGTATGTATAATATGATCCCGTTGTTCTGTGCTTGTGGTGTGTATATGATCCCAATGTACTTGTTTTATTACCGTTGTTTTTATGCTGGGTGTGTGGTGTGTTTATATAATTTTATCCCAAACTATTAATAGGAAAACATGATAACATTGTACTCTTTGTGTTTCGTTTCTGGTATACCGATACAAAATGATAGTGCCATTCAGATTTTGACAAAAAAAAAGGTTCTGCGTATGTGCTTGCGTGAGTGTTAGATACAATACTGTCAATGTTTTCTCTCTCTATATATATATACATATATATAATTATGTGTGTGTGTGTGTGTGTGTGTGGTTTACCAGACTGTTGTTGTTGCGTGCTTTTTTGTTGTTGTTGTTGTTGTTTGTTTTGAAAACAGAATATAACAAATATGTATTGACCATAAACACCATCTGTGCATCATATCTGTATAACCTTGATGGCCTGTGTCTAGATCCAAGTTTGTGTGTGTGTGGTGTGTGGGGGGGGTCTGTGTGTGTGTGTGTGTGTGTGTGTGTGTGTGTGTGTGTGTGTGTGTGTGTGTGTGTGTGTGAACGGATGCTAAGTCTCGTCTGTCGATTATTACTAATGGGCGTGTGTCGAACGTGCCAGAGTGTTTCGTAGGTGTGGATATCTGCATGTGTGTACGTGTCGGTCTGTGTGTATTTGTGTGTATGAGTTTTGGTCTAAGGTACCCAAACGCAGGATGGTTGGTCACTCTCTCTCTCTCACTCTCTCTCTATCTCTCCCTCCCCTCTCCTCTCCTTGTCTGTCTGTCTCTCTCTCTATCTCTCCCTCTCTCTCTCTCTCTCCTCTCCTTGTCTCTCTCTCTTTCTCTCTCCTCTCCCTCTCTCTCTCTCTCTCTCTTTCTCTCTCTTCCCCCTCTCCTGTCCCTCTGTCTTTGTCCCTTCTCTCTCTCTCTGTGTCTCTCTGTTCTCTCTCTCCCTTCTCTCTCTCTCTCTCTCTTTGTGTGTGTGTGTGGGGGGGGGGAGAGGGGTAAGAAGGCACGCATGTTCTATAATCATACTGTATTCTAGATGTATTGGTCCATTACCATGAATGTGACTTTCTAAAGCAAAATGAATCGCAAATTTCATCATTAAATTTTCAGCCAGTACTAAAATACACCAACTGACTTCAATTTGACTATATCAATATTTCCGGTCAGAGTAAATCCCAAAGTATTCTTTAACGCTGTAGAATCACATCAAAGGTGCCTAGCTTTTTCCCTTCAATAAATAGTTGTTACCAAAGTTTTAAAAAGATTAACCCTCCCCCCCCCCAAAAAAAAAAAAAAATGAAAAAAATCAACCACAAACAGCTCCGACAAGAAACTAAAATTAGGTGAAAAATTCAAGAGATGACTTGAATAATCTAACCCATACATTGTTTCTTCGGTAAACTCAATTTTTGTTGCGACAGTGTTGATTATAATGTCCTATAGAGTACTCATTGAACAGTTCCTGTAAATGAAAATTAACCCTTTTACTCCCATATCCTACTGGCCAGATCCAAAAAAATTACCCTTTCATTCCTTCACCCTATACAACAACTTCCTGCAGGAAGCTGGTGGATAGGGTAAGGGCCTGAAAAGGTTAATTGTGACCTCCCACCACGAAATCAGTCTTAACGCGCAGTCAGTCGAACAGCACTAGGAGCTGAAAAGGTGACTGAGGGTCTATCTGGGGCGTTTTGACTTTTTCTCAAAATTGATTTCTGTAGACTATAATCTATCCCCCACAGAA
Source organism: Monoplex corrugatus (assembly GCA_030674185.1). Taxonomy (NCBI): domain Eukaryota; kingdom Metazoa; phylum Mollusca; class Gastropoda; order Littorinimorpha; family Ranellidae; genus Monoplex; species Monoplex corrugatus. Next base: position 23,376,941 of record JAPXFY010000031.1, on the reverse strand, counting down.
TTTTTTTTTCTTGAAAAAATATTATTGATCAATTTAAAATTTAATGCACTAATCGCAGTAGAAAAACGCAATTTCCTACCAAAAATATCTATTTTTGTCTCTTATTATGAACCGTAACCTGTACAGTACCTGCACATGTAATATACTGATGGAAAGCTCTTTGGTGCACCTTTCAGATAATGACAGCGAAAATTAGAAACAAACTGGGTCAAAGCCACCAAATAAAGAAATTTCAGGAAAATGTGTAGGAGAGCACACAAAACTTTAGAGGCTGTTTTTTTCAAAATGTCCGTCATACAACTTAATGACTTTAAACATACATAACGTCTACATTTTTTTGAGTACAAGCTTTATTCAAGTACCAAAATAATCAGCAGAATGTACACTTTCAAGTGATAAGTATATCTCAAAATGCCCAAAATACTGGTTAAGACTGATTTCGTGGTGGGAGGTCACATTTTTTTTGCTTTGCTGTCATGACAAACCATGCAGGATACTGGTGGATAGGGTGAGGAAGTCAAGGGGTTAATCTGTACTCTCATTTTTTTCTCACAGACTGAAGCTGAGTTTAATGCAGTTTTCATGACGGTAAAAAAGTTAAACAATGTTTTGTTTTTTTTTGTTTTGTTTTTTTTAAGAGATATACAGACATCTCGAATGACACACGACATCACATTTTTGGCTCTCTTTTTTTTTTTGGTGGACAAGGTGTTTATAAACGTGTTTGTGTGTTGTAAGTTTGGAGACAAATATCTATATGTGTGTTTGTTGGTTTGTAGGCGTGCATATGTTCTGTAGGTATAGACTGGTTGGTGACGCTGTAGCCAGACAACGTCTTTATGTATGTGATGGTCAATTTGAGACCGAAACATTCTCTGTGTATGTGTTACTCTGTTTTTATATCTTTGATGTCGTTATTTAGATTCTGGTGGTATCGATGATGATGTTGGTATTTACTAAAATACACGTGTGCTGGTCCGTAGCCATGCGTATATCTTCATCTGTATGTGTTGGTTGGTGGCTCTTCGGGCGTACGTATTGGCCTATGATTCAATTCATTGTGTGTTAATCAGTTTATATATATATATATAGCCAAACATGTAATTCTTCTGTGTGGACCATTCTATAGACAACAAGAGTGTTGATTGATATTGGTGCACGTTCAAAACCCACTTAACACTAATTATCCTTAACCCTATTTATCCAGTCTTGTTTTTTGTTGTTGAATTGTTTGTCCTAGTTATGTAACTATGTGCGAGAGAGGTTCCACACACACAACCTGTGTGTATGTCTTTGAAAACAAGAGCACCCCTTGAGTTTTTTCTCTCTCTCTTTCTCTTTGTCCCAGTGTGATATGATGTTGTTTAAAAGACCCCGTGAAATGGTTGACCGTTCTATCGATTGTTAAATGCATCCTGTTTGCTATTTGAAATCTGCGGTGTATGCAATGAATGGATCTGTTTGTTTTTTTTTCGCTCTCTTTATTGGTCACGTTTTCCACACAAAAATCTAATGTAGGTTTTTGTTTGACGATGTGGTATCCGTCTTCTGAAACTGTTTTTTATCACACTGTTCATCGTAAGAAAAAGTGTTCGTTTACTGTTTATTGAGGAACGTGTAACTCTTATGGAATGCCATCAATGGTACAGGACGAGTCCTGGACAGCGCCTGAGAATTTTCTTTGAAGGATTTAGTTCTACCAGTGGTGATAACAGATGGTGGATGATACCGATGACCTCATCAGCCATCTTGATGATTAAAACCGCATTGTTCGTGTCCAAGTTAAAGCCAGAAAGTAGTTTTTTTCTTGTGAATGTATGTATGTATTTTGGTTCCTTTTTGTTAAATTACAACATCAACAAAATTATTTTGAAATATATCAGGGTTTTTTTAAATGTACATGATGAAAACATCTCACGATATACACTGCACTACAGACATGAAATGACTAACTTCATCTGGTTTGTTTAATTAAAAAACCCCAACTTTTTTGCCCTCGTATTGGTGCTGTTTACATCATAATTTGTCCAGCATCCTGTCCATTGGAATACACTCAGCAGAAAAAAATAATAAATCTGACATGAAAACTCCGAGCTGATTGTCAAGGGGCGTCGGTTTTTTTAACTTTTTGAACAAAAATCAACTTGCATGCTTCTAAACATTTAATGTTAATGAACACATGTATATTCAGCAAGGATTCTTATTTTTCACTTGCTCTTCCTTGATCGGTTTGACATGTACTAGATGGGATGTGTGTGTTTATGGAATGTTTTGTCTTTTGGTAGATATGATTAGCAAGAATCTGTGTAGTGGATTTCATGTTTTTTTGTTTTTTTTTAAAGATTCATGACTTTTTCTGTAGAGAATGAAAAAAACAACCAAAATGGGTAATTGATGTAGAATGGATATTTTTTTAGTGTGTATATGTTGTCAGATTGTGTGGGATATTTGAAAACGTTTGTTTTGAAAAAAAAAATCTACATGTGTTCAGTTGACAAAGAGTTGTCTGTCCCTCACAGTTACCACAGTTATCTGCCCCTCAGCGGGCAGTGTTGGAGTGCCATTCCCTCCCCTTCTCACCGCCCCCACCCCCTCCCCTTACCCTCCCTCTCTCCATTATCCTCCCATTTCCCTTCCTTCCTTTCCATGCTAGTAAGCAAGGCCTTAGTAACGGTTTCTGGAGCCTTTCATTGACTTTTTTCAGTCTGAATGTTTTTTTGAAAAAAAAAATTTGAAAAAAAAAAGTTTGTCTTTGTGATACAGGAGCACGCACGACACCATTGCCAGAAGGAAACACTATTATTGGTTTGGATGTAGTATCTGTTTTGGTCTGTAATGATAATAATCATGTGTTGGTTTTCTTCTTCTTTTTATTATTATTATCGTTATTATTATTATTGGTTGGAAAATGTTTTGAAATTGTTGACTTTTCATGACAATTATTGTGCTGCATATCTCTGTCTCTGTCTCTTGTTCTCTGTCTTCTCTCTCTCTGTCTCTGTCTTTCTTCTCTCTCTCTCTCTCTCTCTTTCTCTCTCTGTCTGTCTCTCTCTCACTCTCACTCTGTTTCCTCTCTCTTTCTCTCTCTCTCTGTCTTCTCTCTCTCTCTCTCTTACTCACCCTGTCTCCTCTCTCTTTCTCTCTCACTCTGTCTTCTCTCTCTCTCTCTCTTTCTCTCTCTTTCGCTCTCCCTCCCTCTCTCTCTTTCTCCTTGTCTGTCTCTCTTATTGCCTTGAATTGAGGAAGCTGAAGATGCGGACTGACTGTGGCTGCTGCTATTTTGAAATTCACTCTTTCATGCACACTTGGGACGATAACATTCAGTAAGTTTTCTCTGTAAATTGTGAACCAGTATAGTACACTGACAGTGAACTGAATAACGAATCATTCAGGGGGAAGAAATAGACAAGTACATCGTTGTTTATGAAAATGATTACAAAATTTAAGAGAACTCTGCTGCAAGTTCGCGATGGTTACCGTTCCTGTTCGAATAGCGACGATGGGACGATGTTGGAAATGATACGCCAGGACCCGGCTATGTTTTGGATAGCTTCCAATCAGATGGATTACATTGGGAAATGTTAACTTTACTATTGATGATCCCAGCTACCAATTCTGTTTTAGGTGGTAACGTGTCACGTTTTATTACAGAAACACTTTTTTTGAGAAAACATTGCCTGCACATTTTATCAACATTTTGTGTAACATGTAACATTCATTACAAAGACATTTTTGTCAGCAGAAAAAAATTACATGCACATTTTATCACCATACCTTTATAAAAAAAATTGCATGGTTATCGTAAGGAAGGATATGAACTTGATTAACTCTTTGAAATGAGAGTTTGTTTATGTATTTGGATTTATGAGAAAGATTGCATGGTTACTGTAATGAAGGATATGAACTTGATTAACTATTTTGAGATAAGAGTTTGGTCATGCATTTGGATTTGTAAGTTAGGGCGTGTATATTTCATCAAGAATTTGATCATGGTCAACAATTTGAAATAAGAGTTTGGTTAAGTGCTTGGATTTTGTAAGTGAGTGCGTCTATAGTTCATGAAGAGTTTGATCATGGCCAACAGTTCGAAATAAGAGTTTGGTTTGGTTAAGTGCATGTGATTTGTCCAAAGATCATTCATACTTCTTAAGAACACAATCATTTGTAAATGAGTGCATGTACATTTTTAGAAGAATTGAATCCTGATTAACATTTTGAAATAAGAGTTTGATTGAGTGCTTGGAATTTGTCAAAGATTATTCGTACTTCTCAAAAACACGAAAGTTTTAAAATTTATGTACATGTATATTTCAAGGATTTGTTCCGGATTAGCATTTTGAAATGAGTTTAGTTAAATATATGGAATTTTAATTTTTTTTTTATTAAGTACATGGAATTTGTCTGAGATTTGTTTGGTTAAGTACATGGAGTTTGTGAGTTTGGTTATTAAGTACATGGAATTTGTCTAAGATTAGTTTGGTTAAGTAATGGAATTTGTGTTTGGTTTTGAAGTACATGGAATTTGTCTAAGATTATTGATATTTTTCAAGAACACAAAATTTGTGAGTATATATTTTGTGTGGTTTTCAAGAAGAAGAAGAAGAAAACGTGAAAGGTCTTGGTGTTTTAAGCAGAATTTGTAACTAGACGTATCTGTACGTTTGAACTTTGGAAAAGATGGTTTATCAAAAAGAAACCCCACGATGCTTGTGCATAATTGTTATGTTGAACTTTTACAACCAAAACCTTCCTGGCCTAAGCAAGTACGCACACTAAAATATTCCATCAACCCTGTAAAAAAAAAAAAAAACCAAAATGCACAGAAAAAAAGTTCCATCAATTATAATTATGACATTAACAGAACCCAGGTTTTGATCATGAATTGATGTGACTTTGTGGAGCTAGACAGGACCAGGAACCCACACGGAGAAAATTACCACTGCTGATGCCATACTCAAAAAGTGCCATGAATTTTGTGTGAACAAGAGACCGAAGTATACACACATCCTTCCTCTTTCTCGCTGTTACACCACTTGATGTCTTGCTCTGGGCACTAGTTCTGCCTTTGAATATTATTATTATAATCATTATCATTATTACTATTAAATCTTTATTTTTAATGTAATTTTTTTTGTTTTGTTTTAGGTGTTGGTTAATTTCCTTTATTGATGATGTCACCTTGAATGTGAATTTTTTGTGTCTATGTAAGTGTCCAGATGATGAATTCAATAAAAAGTCCGACAACTTCTCTGCACATGAATCTGTTTCTAAAAGTGTCACTAGTTTCTGTTCTAGATATTTGTAATGATCGTGATCAAAGATGAGAATAACTACACCAGTAATAATAATAATAGCAACAACAACAAAAATAACGTGTGACTTATTCTGTCTTATCTTTTTAAGGACTACATGTTGAGCTTATAAAAAATATATATCGGTAAAAAAAAATATATATCGATGCAGTATTTTGAAAATGGATTTAGAATATGGATAATTTCTTTCTGTGTTGGCATCTTGTTTTTTGTAATCCTTGTCTTCATCCATTGTCTTGTTGTAGATGGTGACTGTGAGTGTTTTGACGTCATCAGTGACGTCATGGTGTTGGAATACGTCATGTATCTGTATAAGACAGAGTATGCATTTTCAAAAGAAAAGAATTCAATGTTTAACTGTTGTGTGGTGCGTGCGTGCGTGAGTCAGCACATGCGACTATATCTCAAATCGAACCGGCTGGTGGGGTGATTGGTTGATATTTTTGGGGTGGTACGGCAAACATCTTGCTCGTGTGTATGTATCAACTATGATCAGAAGAAATAAAAAAAAAATCACTTGATCTAAAACCCTGAAAACATTCACCAACTTATGATCGGTGTATGACACATGATCTTAAACCTGAAAGCATCCAACATCCATTTTATGAGGAAAGGGGAATTAGAGCGCTTGGTCACAATGGGAAAAAGGTGGAGGGAAAGAGAGCACCAGATAGACCCAGGGAGAAAATATTGGACGGACTTGCAGAATGGCTGAGGACGGAGAGGGTGGAAGATGTGCTTGAGGCAAGCAAGGGACAGATACATATGGAGGGCCATGATCGCCAACACCATGCGGCAGGGCACTTGATGATAATGATGATGATGATGATGATGATCCACCATCTTGTGATTGGTTTATGATTTTTTAAAAATATGTTTTGACGAGGCAGCCGGCTACTATGTCTGTCAGATTGGCTGGTTAATAAGAATGACATTCGTATTCGTTCTCACACCTCCTGCTTCGACAGTGTACCCAGTTCATCATCTCTATCTAACCTGGGGGCTGATATGCACTCTGCGACTGAACGTAAGTCACTCAGCTTTTACTTGACTCTGGAGTTTATTCAAGAGGGATCGGTTTCAGACCGCACTCGGTCAATTACATATGCGCTCAACACAACTCTGCTGAAGAAATAGTGCGAAAAAAAAAATGCGGGGTAGATCCAGAACAATTGGACGCAATCACGGGAGAAAGAGACGCTTCTAGACTTACCAGGTCTTAAGACAGAATGCGATCACATACCAGTCGCCATGGTGTTGTGGTTACCGCAACGGACTGGAAGGTTGTGGGTTCGATTCCCCATCATTCCCTTCAAAAAAAAACGTGGGATTTTTCGGTTCTAACCGGCTCCTACCCAGAGTTGTTGGTCGTGCTATGGGCTCCTTGGGAAGACTGTGACCGCTTCACGGATGGGTCATTGAGGGAGTTGCTCAAATCTTTGACCAGCACCGCAGGTGTCTGTATCTCATGGGCCTGATTGACTCCAGGATATATTATGATAGTAAGCGTAGAGTACAGCCCTTGTCAGCACAGTCTCAATCCTAGATGGAACTCCATAGCATCATGACTATCATCCTCATCGACATCATCATCATCGTCCCACTGTAAAAACTGTGCCAGTTTCTGTGGTCATTAAGGTGGCGTAGAAAAATGGGACTAAAAAAAAAAAAGAAAAAAGGTGAGCACAAAGGTAACCTCCCTGTATACAATGATCCTGAAAAATAATTTGATCATATTAGCAACATGATGACACGCACGTGGTGGATATTATTTTTAGGTTTTCGATCACGTGATTCTGTTCTTTCAAGGTTAAGTTTCTTACAAACGCATAAGCAAGATGTCTGCCGCGTCAACCAAAATATTAACCAACCACAGGCCGGTTCGCTGTGAGACGTAGTCGCATGTTGTTGTGAGTCAACTTTCATGTCTGTGTGCGTTTTGCTGTGGATATTGTTTCGAAAGCAGATGCCTTTTGGTGGTCGTTTCTGTCCCAGTGACTGTTTACTTCTCGGTTACCGTTACTACCACAATTTGTCATGTATACAGTATACAGTGTACATTTTAGAACGTACACGTTGTACAATTTGATACGTATACAATGTACATAATACAGTATATGTAACATTGGTATTTTATTATTTTTTTCTTTTCTGTGTAAATGAAGTTATGTGTAATATCGACCTTTACTGAGTTTATTTTCTCATTATTGCTTTGTCTTCTGTTATCTCTTTCTGCCTATCCCACTTCTGATGCCCTGTCTGATCTGATCTTCGCCTGCTCGTTTTCTGTTCTTTTCCTTTTTTCTTTTGTCTTTTTCTTTTCTGTCTGTCTGCTCTCTGTCTCTGTCTCGTTCTGTTCTGTTTGTTGCTCTGCTTTCTCTCTCTCTTCTCTGTCTGCTCTCGTTTATTTTCTTCTCTCTCTCGTTTCTGTTTTGTTTGATACATCCAGTGGCAAACCTACAATTCATAAAAGAAGGCAAAGTATACGTACAATTTGATAAAAAAAAAAAAAAAAAAACTTGGATATTTTGACGTTGGATAGAAGTTATGAATACAGATTTTCTAGAAGTTCTTTATTTTATTTATTTATTTGTTTATTATTATTTATTTATGACAAACTCGCCACATAATGCCTCAGCTAGAGCCTGATCTAATCGCTGCTCGTTTTTGTTGTTGTTGTTGTTTTTTGTTGTCATTGTGTTTGTTGCTTGTTATTGTCGTTTGTTCTTGTTTTTGTTGCTATGTTTTGTTGTTTGCTGCTGTGGTTGTATTGTCGTTGTTTCTCGTTTGTTTGTTTTATAACTGATTCGATCGACGCACACAAATCTCTTGAGTGAGACATGATGAATTATGGATTTAGAAAGATTACCAAAACAAAAAAAAAAAAGAGACAGACAGAGAGAGAGACTTTTCAATTGCGATTGGGCCATAAATCATGCATTTCTTTAGGATTATCGACTAGGTAGTGTCCTTTGTCATCAGTCTTTTATTTATTTATTTATTTATTATCTATCTTATTTATTTATTTATATTTTATTGAGATTTTTATTCATCTATCTATTAATTATTATTTGTTAATCATTTATTTATTTATTCATCATTTACTTTTTAGTTTTCTTTGTCATCTGTCATTTAGCTTACTATTAATGTTATTCTTATTATTTATTTACCATATTTTGGTGGAGGATTCTATGTCTCTGAATGGCCACCAGACGCTGGACAGCTTTACAATACCGTGATGTGCTGACGATACTGATGATAATCAGAGACATGGAT
>JAPXFY010000031.1:23355853-23363353 GCA_030674185.1 Monoplex corrugatus | reverse complement strand
GCGAGCTGTCTCCAACGTGTCGATTCGTCTTTTTTGACAGCCCCACCAACCGCTAAGGTCCATCCCTATTAGGGCTGTCTCCATGCCATTAACAGAGGTTTAAAAATGTAAACAAAAACCCTATCGATAACCACTTTTTAAAATGGCATCAGTCAAGAGGCAAAGATGGTAAAAAAAAACCTCAACAACAACAACAACAAAAGAAAAAAAAGAAAAGAAAAAACGAACAAAACAAAAAATCACTACTTTAAAAATGGTTCAGTCAAGAGGTCAAAGTTGTAAAAACAAACAAACAAACCCCCACTATCACACCTTTAAATATGGCGTCAAATACACAGATCAAAGATGAAAAAAAGCCTATCGCCACTTTTAAAACAGCATCATTCAAGTGGACAAAGATGTTTAAAAAAAAAACTATCACTACTCTGAATATGGCATCAGTCACTATTTCACATCACCATCATCATCATGTGCCCTGCCGCATGGCGTTGGCGATCATGGCCCTCCATACGAATCTATTCCTTGTCGCTGCAAGCACATCACCCACCCTCTCTGCTCTCAGCCACTCTGCAAGTTCGTCCAATATTTACTCCCTGGGTCTACCTGGTGTTCTCTTTCCTTTCATGGCCAGCCAAAAGAAATGTATTTTACAAAAGATGACAGAGAAAAAACAAAAAACAAAAAAACAAAACCACGCTCAGATGTTGTAAAACATTCAAACAAAAACCAGACATAGGTACAACAGTTCACTATAGTATAGAAACAAAATGTTGCAATGACAGAAATGACATTGATACAAAGATAGACATGAAACGTATGTACTATGTAAACTCTTTAAGACTTTGCCAGTGTAGAGAATCTATAGGCAGACTCTCTTTCCCCCATGACAATTTTGGATCTCCTGCAACACATGGCATCTCTGGTTTCAGTGTTTATGGAATTTATTCCGAGCATGGAGTCGCATTTCAGAAATAAAACAAACAAACAAACAAACAAACACACAAGCAAACAAATAAACAAACAAAAACAAAAAACTGAGACTGAAATTCAATCAATCAATCAATCAATCAAACAAACAAACAAACAAACAAACAAACAAACAAACAAACAGCAAACAACGAAACAAACAAACAACCAATCAAACAAAACAAACAAACAGATACACAGACTGAAATTAGACCCAAGATCTTTTCTGCTTTGAAATCGTATCAATAGAAAGGAACTAATGACGACACACACGTGGCAGATGCTGTTCTTCTTTTTTTTTTCTTTTCTTTTTTTTTTTTTTCTTTTTTTTGAAAAAAGAAAAAGGAGATTGTGAAATAGTATATCTTAATTGGTTCTTTCTTGATCGCTTGTGTGGATGGAGTGGTTGTCTGTTCAATGTATATTATAACATTGTAATCATCCGTCGCTTTTGAAGATGCGCACTTCGCTTCTTTTTCGATGCTTACAAAATGAATCATAATTTTGATGCTTCACTGTTTTATGAGAACATCTGCTTTGAGAATTCACACCAGTTTTATTCGTCGATGCTGTTGAAGATTTCTTGAATGCTTTCATGATCAATATTTTCTTTCTGGCTTTGTTTTGTTTTGTTTTGTTTTGTTTTGTTTTGTTTTGTTTTTGTTTTGTTTGTTGTTGGTTTCTTTTCAGCTATAATCCCATCATGGCTGTTGGTTGTTCTGTTCACTTGTCACTTTGAATGTTCCGCTTTGTTCACGCTTTTTGGGTCATTGTCTTCTTTTTTGTTGTTCTTTTGTTCCGCATAGCTTTATGTATTTTTGTGTAGTCAGAAATGAAACCAGAATTTGTTTGAGAAATAAATACGAAATTCATCATTATATTTCGAAATCATGCCAAGAGTTGTTGTTGCTTTTGTTCCAGTGCTGGTGCTTGTATTTGGAATGTCTTGTCCTGTGTTGTCTTGCCTTGTCTTGTCTTGTTGTTTGGTTTGCCCCTCTCGCACTTGCTGGCTTTATTTTTTTTTGATTTTTTTTTTTTGATTGGCCTAACAGATGCACATCAGAAATAGCCAGCAGAATCGGCCAAGCCGAAACAGCATTCAAGAAGATGAAAAGCATTCTTACCAACAGATGCCTATCAATTAACATCAGGAAGAGAGTTCTTGAATGTTATATGGAACCGATAATGTTATACGGTTGTGAGGCGTGGACAGTCAACACGCAAAGCCAGAACAAGACTGAGGCAGCCGAGATGTGGTTTCTAAGTTGAATGTTGAGAGTTCCATGAACAGCGAAGAAAACATACGAGACAGTCTTGATGGAGGCAGACACAAGAAGATCATTCATAAGGAAGATTAGGAAAAGAAAACAGGCAACATTTATAGGGCATTTTTTGAGGAAAGGGCAACGAGAGCACCTGGTCACAACAAGAAAGCTGGAGGGAAAGAGAGTACCAGGTAAACCCAGGGAAAAAATATTGGACGGACTTGCAGAGTGGCTGAGGACAGGGAGGGTGGAAGATGTGCTTGCGGCAACAAGGGATAGATACATATGGAGGGCCATGATCGCCAACGCCATGTGGCAGGGCATTGATGATGGTGATGATGATGATGATGATGGCTTAACATGACTTAAGATAATCAACGTGTGACTGTCTTTTCCTGCATCAGTTTCGAAGTCTCAGAAAGGCCTCAATAGCACAGTTGGTTGAGCAAGGGATGCACCTGTCACTGGTTGTGGGTTCGAATCTTGTATGCACTGCGCTACATTTAACTGGTTTCTTACTGCCCACCTTAATCATTTGACTCCCGCACCCTATCCACCAACTGCAAAAACTTAACCCTTTGACTCCCTCACCCTTTCCACCAGCTTTCTGCAAGAAGCTGGTGGAAAGTGTGAGGGAGTCAAAGGGTTAAGTTTTTGCTTTGCTAGCATGGCTGACAACAATGCAGGATGCTGGTGGACAGGGTGCGTGAGTCAAAGGGTTAAAATATAAAACTGTTGTTCTCGTTGTGTCAGTGTAGGATTACATAAATCCTGCTTCACACCAGTCGCCGTGGTGTAATGGTTAGCGCAACGGACTACCGACTGGAAAGGTTGTGGGTTCGAATTCTCATCAGTCCCTTGAACATTCACTGTGGGAGTTTTCCCCTCAAACCGGCTCCTACGCAAAGTTGGGCGTGCTATGGGCTCATTGGGAAAACTGGGACCACACAGTCGAGTCTCATCCACTGCACGGATGCGTCATTGAGGGTATTGCTCAAATCTTCTGACCAACACCGCAGGTGTCTGTATCTCTCGTGCCTGGTTGATGCCGGAACATATTATGATAATAAGCGTAGTCTTAATCCTAGATGGAACTCCATAGCATTATGATTATCATCCTCATCGACATCATCATCATCACATTGTAAAAACTGTTCCAGCTTCTGTGGCCATTAAGATGGTGTAGAAAATGGGACTTCCATGAAGAGAAGAGACAATTTGAAGAGGAGAAAAACCATTTGACGTCAAAGTCTCCCCACTTCGTTGCAGGCTACTCACTTCGCTTCAGGTTTAGTTCAGCGGCAACCCTATCCCCCTTATCAGTACCGCGCCCTGCTGCTGCTGGCCTGCTGGCACCGGACAGCTGGCCCCTGTTATTCCCTATTATGATTGGTTGTGCGTCACAGTAGTCAGCAGGATGAATTTGTACTAGCAGGAAAGAAAAGGGTACTGTGTTTTCACAACTCTTAGCGCTGGCTCCCGCGCCCAGCAGAGAGGAGGGGCTGACTCGCTTATCTCTGCATCAGGAGACCAGGTTCTCTCCCCTTCCGCTAGCAACTAAACCTAAAGCCTGCAATGCTGTGTCCCAAACACCACCGATCCATGTTTTCCTTGGTCTGCCTCTCGTTTTTAAATTCACCATCTTATTGTTTTTCCTTTTCTTCCTATGTAGGCCTATATGCTTGTTGAGCCATCTGATGAGACTGCCTTTTGGTCAGATCAGATGACAAAACCCATTTCTTCTCTGCTGATGAATATGGTGGTAGACTTTTATTGTTCTCACCATTTCTGTTATTTTGGTGTTCAATAATAATAATAATAATAATTACAATATTTATATAGCGCAAAATCTTGATAAAATCAAATCTAAGCGCTGAAACAGACACACACACACGCACGCACGCACACACACGCACGCACGCACGCACGCACACACACGCACGCACGCACGCACACACACACACACCACACACACACGCGCGCGCGCGCGCACACACACACACACACACACGTACATGGCTATAAATGGGGAGAAAGAATAAAAGCAATGGAAAATTATAGAGAGCATATTATATACAATTATATATTACAATGTAATTCCCCTCCGAGTGGAGACAGGCTGCAGAGGGGATTGAGTGAGGTCAGGATTTTATGCAGAGGAGAAAAGGTGAGTTTTGAGAGCGGACTTGAAGGAGACAAAAGTAGGTTGCTGACGAACTGAGAGAGGAAGTTTGTTCCAGGAGAGCGGACCAGAAACAGAGAAGGCTCGTGGACCATAGGTATTGAGCTTAGTGCGTGGAAAGCGAAAAGTCAGAGGATCGGAGGCAAGGCGGAGGGTACGTCAGGGAACATATATCTCAAGTAGGCTTGACAGGTAATCGGGGGCTGCGTTATTGAGGCTTTTGTAGCAAATGGTGTCTAGTTTGTACTGTATGCGCTTTGATACAGGGAGCCAGTGAAGTTGTGCCAGGAGAGGAGATATGTGGTCAGCTTTTTTCTTTTTGAGTACAAGGCGTGCAGCATTGTTTTGAATGCGCTGTAGGATGTGAATGGTGGAGGCAGGAAGACCGGACAGGAGTGAATTGCAATAGTCAATGCGAGACATTATGAAGGAGAGAACGAGTTTTGCAGTTGTTTCGACAGAGAGATACTTCCTGATCAGGCGTATACGATGGAGGTGATAGTAGCAAGATCTGGCAGTTTGAGAAACGAAGTTGTTCATGGAGAGGGTAGAGTCAATGCAGACACCAAGGTTTTTAGCTGAATCAGAAATTGGGACGTGTTTCTGATCATATCACGTCTGATCTTGTTGACAACTCATATTAAAGGACGCATTTTTGAAGCATTAGGTTTATTAGTCGACACGCAGATCAGAACAAGACTGAGGCAACTGAACTTTGGTTTCTAAAAAGAAGGTGAGAGTTCCATTGACAGCAAAGAAAACAAACGAGACAGTCTTGAAGGAGGCAGACACAAAAAGAGCATTAATAAAACAAAGATTAGGAAAAGACATGCAACATTTATAGGACATTTTATGAGGCAAGAGAAATCAGAGCACCTGGTCACAAAAGGAAAGCTGGAGGGAAGAAGAGCACCAGGTAGATCCAGGGAGAAAACATTGGACGAATAATGATCGCCAACGCCATGGCGGCAGGACACATGATGATGATGATTGGTTTATTGATCTGGAGGTATGGTCAGGATCCATGTTTGCCACTGGTACGAAAATGTTTGGGTGGGAATGAAAATGGAACCATGGCATTAGTGGTGTATACAGGGGGGGGGGGGGGTTGCAAAAGTAGGTATACAATTATGAAAAAAGAAAACGTACAATATTCATTGCATTTATTATACAAACAAATGAATATAGCCCAGACTCAATCCATCAGATACTCAAACTGCTTGCCGTCGGTATTCACACACTCCTCTAATCGAGAGCGGAATTAAGCATTATAATAATGATGTGATACTTTCTGTATACCTACTTTTGCACCCCCCTATATAATCATGAAATCTCCTATGAGTGGCAACACCTTGAGCAAACGAAAGTAAAAAAAAAAATCCGCCGCCTTTGCTGTTACAGATATAGGCTGATTTCCCATGTCCCTCCCCTTGAAGGTCAATTAGCCTTGGTAAAAAAAAATTGGGTGGCGCTACACTGCGGCGACGCGCTGTTAAAGGGGAGAGCAGCCCGAGTTTCACATGGTAAATCTGTGACAAGAAAAATGAATATGAACATGAAGATGAATATAAATGCGAATATGAATGCGAATATGAATATGAACACGAATATGAATATGAATATAAATATGAATACGAATATAAATATGAATATGAATGTAAATATGAATATGAATACGAATATGAATATGAATACGAATATGAATATGAATATGAATATGAATATGAATATGAATATGAATATGAATATGAATACGAATATGAGTATGAATATGAATATATACACGGATTTGAGTTAGAGACTGATTTATGCACCAACTTCCTGCAGGAAGCTGGTGGATAGGGTGAGAGAATCAAAGGGTTAAATTTTATGCTTCGCTAGCATGGTTGACAATGCAAGATGTTGGTGGACAAGGTGCGAGAATCAAAAACGGTGAATGACGGATATTACACCTTTTCTATTAACCCTTTTAATCCTGTTTCTTGCTCATCCACGTTTTTAATTCTTGGAGCTATTGGAGTCACTACTAGATGGATTCAACGCGCTCAGACAAACTCCATATGCGCTCTATCCAAGTCTGCCAGCAATTATCTAACAAGATTTCCTGAGCCACAGCACAAGACTCTATGCGCTGGCAAGGCCTTGAAACGGGGAAAGAGGAGATAGGTCCCTACCTATCAAACACTAAGCTGACACCTACTAGAATTATGAAAACAGTAAGTAAGATGGGAAGCGAGCAGGCCAGTTTTTGAATGTTGCGGGCTGGGATTGAACTCCAGATATCAGATCTTGAGTCCATGGCTCTACCAACTATAGCCCGTCTAAAAATAAGGCCAGGCCGGGATTTCTTTCCATTCCTTGTAGTGTCGTGAGTTCTTGGACTCTGGCATTCATTTTCATTCAGAGTTTGGTTCCATTGAGCGATGTTTTGATGCACTGATGACCTGCTGTAGTTTGACAGTGTGATACTGCTCATTCTGTCTGTCTGTCTGTCTGTCTGTATATATGTCTGTATGATTGTCTATTTGTCCTGTCTGTCAGTCTATCTGTCTGTCTGTCTTCTGTTTGTGTGTCTGTTTATCAGTTTGTCTGTCTGTTTGTCTGTCTGTTTGTGTGTGTCTGTGTGTGTCTGTTTGTCTGTCTGTTTGTCTGTCTGTTTGTGTGTGTCTGTTGTCCTGTTTGTCTGTTTGTGTGTGTGTTCTGTGTGTCTGTTTACCAGTTTGTCTGTCTGTTTGTCTGTCTGTTTGTGTGTGTGTGTGTATCTGTTTACCAGTTTGTCTGTCTGTTTGTCTGTCTGTTTGTGTAAGTGTGTCTGTGTGTCTGTTTGCCAGTCTGTCTGTCTATCTGTTTGTGTGTCTTTTTGTCTGTCTGCGTGTGTCTGTCTGTTTGTTTGTTGTTTGTCTATTTGTGTGTGTCTATCTGTTTGTGTGTCTGTCTGTCTTCTGTCTTGTATTCTGTTGTCTATCTGTCTGTTTGTGTGTCTTTCTCTCTGTCTGTCCTTGTCTTTCTGTTTGTCTGTGTGATATCTGTGTCTCTGCCTGTCTGTGTGATGACTGTGTGTCTGTGTGTTGTCGTGTTTGTTGATGT
>JAPXFY010000031.1:23325853-23353353 GCA_030674185.1 Monoplex corrugatus | reverse complement strand
CTTCATCTGTAAAATAAAGAATCATTATCATTGTCTGTCACCTTCTTGTCACCCAACTGTATGCATGCAGATTGCTTATGTTACTACTGTTGAAAATGACAATTTGATCTTGTTCTTCTTTCCCTCAATTTCCTCCTACCCCCCACCCCCATCCCACCCCCACCCCGTCAAAAATGTTTTTTAGCTAATACTTTCTACATCTGTAAAATGAAGAATCGTTATCATTGTCTCTCACTCTCTCGTTATCCAAAAGGTATGCATGCAGAATCTGATTATGCTTCTACCGTTGAAAATGACACTTTGCTCTTCTTCTTCTTTCCCTCAATTTCACTCTACCCCCCTCCCCTCCCTCTGTCAAAAATGCCTTTTAGCCGGTATCTTCTACATCCGTAAAATAAAGAATCGTTATCAATGTCTCTCACTCTCTCGTCACCAAACTGCATGCATGACTCACTCAAACATCTCCCCATCAACTCTTTAATCTCCCTTCTCTTTCCACTCCCCTCCCCCCCCCCCCTCCATAAACTTCGTTCTTTCTCCCTTTTTTCTTGGCTGTCAGTGATCCACGTTGGCTACACAATGTCAGAGCATTCTACCCTATTCCCAGAGGCGAAGGGAGGAAGAGGAAAGGATGTGTGTGGGGGTGTGGAGGGTGGGGGTGGGGTTTGAAGTTTCCAACCGTGAGTGTGTTAACCCTTTGACTCCCACACCCTAACCAAAATTTAAAAAAAAAACCCAAAAAAAAACCAACCTCTGAGCTCTTTAACCCCCCCACACCGTAAACGCAAACTGCAAATACTTAACCCTTTGACTCCCACACCCGAACCACAAACTGCTAAAAGTTAACTCTTTGACTCCCACACCCTAACCACAAACTGCTAAAAGTTCACCCTTTGACTCCCACACCCTAACCACAAACTGCAAAAGACAATTCTTTGACTCCCTCACCCTATCCACCAGCTTCCTGTGAAGATCTGCTGACTTCAGCTAAGAAAAGAAAAACTGTGTTCAAGTGGCCACGTAACAAGATTCAATGACCTTGCTTAATTAACCCTTTGACTCCCGCACCCAAACCACAAACTGCAATAAACTTAACTCTTTGACTCCTTCTACCTATCCACCAGCTTCCTGCAGGAAGCTGGTGGATAGGGTGAGGCAGTCAAAGAGTTAAGTTTTTTGCTTTGCTAGCATGATTGACAATGCAGGAAGCTGGTAGACGATAGGGTGAGGGAGTCAAAGAGTTAAGTTTTTTGCTTTGCTAGCATGATTGACAATGCAGGATGCTGGTAGACGACAGGGTGCGGAAGTTAAAGGGTTTAATGATGCCAGCAAGTATGGTGTGATCGACAATGAAGGAACCTCCTGTTTTTGCCCACATTGTTTCACCAGTCTTGTATTATCACACATCATTCTTGTATAGCGCTGTTTTCCAAAACTCATTTGGATTCACTGCATATTACGCATAATCAGACTTCGAGTGAACCACAGAGAACTCAAGCTGTTAGGCGAGTTGGCGCACATTCCACTATGTTGTTGCCCAGTCTTTTGTAGTTGGTGGTCGTTGCATGCTGGCTGATTTCATGTTTCCAAAAACCAGCGTATATTGACATGACATATATCATCTGGCAGTCCTGATGGAGGCAGACAAAGAAGATCATTCATAAGGAAGATTAGGAAAAGACAGACAACATTTACAGGCCATTTCATAAGCAAAGGGGAATTAGAGCACTTGGTCACAACAGGAAAGGTGGAGGGAGAGAGAGCACCAGGTAGACCCAGGGAGAAAATAGTGGACGGACTTGCAGGGTGGCTGAGGACGGAGAGAGTGGAAGATGTGCTTGCGGCAGCAAGGGACAGATACATATGGAGGGCCATGATCGTCAACGCCATGTGGCAGGGCACGTGATGATGATGATGATGATGATAATGATATAACATCTGGGCTGTGTCTGGAGCATCATGCCTGACCACATTCGCGGCCGTTCAAACACCCCCTGTGTGTTTTCAGTAAGGCAACGTTGGGAGCTTCCGACTGTTAACTGTCGAGACTATATAGTCATCAGAAAGGAGCTGGCAGCTATGCGAGCTGATGGCAGGGCGGGCTGCCCGAAAGAGAGATGAAGATCCAGAGCAAGGCGAGAGAGGGCTCTTCCATTCTTTCTTGGTCCGATGGCCGGGCTGGACGTGTTGGTGCGCGTTGTGTGTCTATGTCCCGGGGTTTGTCATCTCCGCACCGGTTTGTAAACAAAAGGTAACTGATGACAGGGTCCAAATGGGTCATGCAAGGCATGGACAGCCTCCCCTTTTGCTGGATGAAATGACAATGGAGTGATGTCGGGAGTTTGGGAGGTGATTGTTCGGAGAGTGGCGAGGCATTGGGTGCTCTAGGTCCCATCCGCATCCTTGAGGTGTTTCTTGTTAACGTCTATAATGTGTAGGTCTAATATTCAGCATGCCCATACACAGAGGGGGAGGGGGGGGCAGAGGGAGAGCGAGATAATAATAATAATAATTACAATTTTTATATAGCGCAAAATCTTGATAAAATCAAATCTAAGCACTGAAAACACACACACACGCACGCACGCACACACACACACGCACGCACGCACGCACACACACGCACCCACGCACACACACACACACACACACACACACACACACGGCTATAAATGGGGAGAAAGAATAAAAACAATGGAAAATTATAGAGAGCATATTATATACAATTATATATTGCAATGTGATTCCCCTCCGAGTGGAGACAGGCTGCAGAGGGGGTTGAGTGAGGTCAGGATTTTATGCAGAGGAGAAAAGGTGAGTTTTGAGAGCGGACTTGAAGGAGGCAAAAGTAGGTTGCTGACGGACTGAGAGAGGAAGTTTGTTCCAGGAGAGCGGACCAGAAACAGAGAAGGCTCGTGGACCATAGGTATTGAGCTTAGTGCGTGGAAAGCGAAAAGTCAGAGGATCGGAGGCAGAGCGGAGAGAACATAGATCTCAAGTAGGCTTGACAGGTAATCGGGGGCTGCGTTATTGAGGCTTTTGTAGCACATGGTGTCTAGTTTGTACTGTATGCGCTTTGATACAGGGAGCCAGTGAAGTTGTGCCAGGAGAGGAGATATGTGATCAGCTTTTTTCTTTTTGAGTACAAGGTGTGCAGCATTGTTTTGAATGCGCTGTAGGATGTGAGTGGTGGAGGCAGGAAGACCGGACAGGAGTGAATTGCAATAGTCAATGCGAGACATTATGAAAGAGAGAACGAGTTTTGCAGTTGTTTCGACAGAGAGATACTTCCTTATCAGGCTTATACGATGGAGGTGATAGTAGCAAGATCTGGCAGTTTGAGAAACAAAGTTGTTCATGGAGAGGGTAGAGTCAATGCAGACACCAAGGTTTTTAGCTGAATCAGAAATTGGGACTGATGTGTTACATATGGGAGAGAAAGAGGAGGCAGCTGAGAAAGTTTCTGACGGGTGCCAATGAGGATAGCTTCTGTCTTGTCATCATTTAGCTGAAGTTTGTTGTATGTCATCCAATTTTTGATGTCCGAGTAACACTCAGTGGTGCGAGTCAGGAGGCGCTGTATATTGTCAGGTGAGTCACTGTCTTGAAGTTGGGTGTCATCAGCATAGAAGTGGTGTTTTATAGAGTGGGAGTTGATGATGGTGGACATGGGGAGGTGTAAAGAGTGAAAAGAACAGGGCCAAGGACAGATCCTTGTGGAACACCACAGGTCAGGTATGCAGGTTGAGAGTAAGTGCCATTGATGAGAACAGTTTGTTTTCTGTTTGATAGATAAGAAGTGAACCAGGAGAGAGCAATGTCAGAGATGCCAAAAGTATGATGAAGTCTAGAAAGGAGAATACCATGATCAATGGTATCAAAGGCTGCAGACAGATCAAGGAGTGTGAGGAGAGAGACTCTGCCAGTATCAGTTGCAAGGACACATGTCGACCCGGGAAATATAAAAAAAAAGACACCCCCCCCCCCCCAAAAAAAAAAATCTCCACCATATCCCCACAACATAAGGTGCAGACATCGAGGAAAATTGAACTCCAGACCTTCCAACAAGCAGTCCACATTGTAACCACCACGTTAACACGCCCACTTCAAAATAAGGAGAAAAAAGTTAACATGCCCTGTTGAAAATAATGAGAGGAAAAGTTACCACGCCCAGTTCAAAATAAGAAAGAAAAAAATTAACTCGCCCAGTTCAAAAGAAAGTGGGGAAAAATTTAAAACGCCCAGCTCAAAAGAAGTTGGGTAAAAACGTTAACATGCCCAGTTCAAAATAAGGAGGGAAAAAGTTAACTCGCCCCAGTTCAAAATAAGAAAGCAAAAAAAAAAAAAAATGGAGCAAATGTTAAAACGCCCAGTTCAAAATGAGAGATGAAAAAAGTAAATACGCCCAGTTCAAAATAATGAGAAAAACGTTAACACGCCCAGTTCAAAATAATGATGGTAAAAAGTTAACACGCCCAATTCAAAATAAGGAGGGAAAAAAGTTAACACGCCCAGTTCAAAATAACAAGGGAAAAGTTAACACACCCGGGTCAAAATAAGGAGGAAAAAAATTTAACACGCCCTGTTGAAGATAAGGAGGAAAAAAGAGTTAACACACCCAGTTCAAACTAAGGAGGAAAAAGAGTTCACATGCCCAGTTCAAAATAAGGAGGGGAAAAAGTTAACACACCCAGTTCAAAAAAAAAAAAGTAACACGCCCAGTTCAATGTAAGGAGGAAAAAAATTAACACGCCCAGATGAAAATAAGGAGGAAAAAAATTAACACGCCCAGTTAAAAAAAAAAGGAGGGAAGATAGTTAACATGCCCAGTTCAAAAGAAGGATGGAAAAAGTTAATACACTCAGTTCAAAATAAGGACGGAAAAAAGTTAACACGCCCAGTACAAAAATAAACACGGAAAAAAAAGTTAACACGCCCAATTCAAAATAATGAGGGGAAAATATTAACACACCCAGTTCAGGATGAGGATGAAAAAAGTTAACAAGCCCAGTTCAAAGTAAGGAGGAGAGAAAAAGTTAACACGCCCAATTCAAAATAATGAGGGGAAAATGTTAACACACCCAGATCAAAATAATGGAGAAAAAAGTTAACACGCCCAGTTCAAAATAAGCAGGAAAAAATGTAAACACGCCCAATTTAAAATAAGGAGGTGAAAAGTTTAGACGCCCAGTTAAAAATATATAGAAAGAGTTAACATGCCCAGTTTAAAATAAGGAGGGAAAAAGTCAACACGCCCCGTTCAAAATAAGGGAAAAAAAGAAGCACGCCAGTTCAATGTAAGGAAGAAAAAATTAACACGCCCAGTTCAAAATAAGGAAAACAAAAGTTAACACGCCCAGTTCAAATATGGAAGAAAACAAGTTAACACACCCAGTTCAAAAAAAAGGGGGGAAAAGTTAAGATGCCCAGTTCTAAATAAGGAGAGAAAAAAGTTAACACGCCCAGTTCAAAATATGGAGGAAAAAAATTAACACGCCCAGTTCAAAACGAGGAAAAAGCAAACACGCCCAGTTCAAAATAAGGAGGAAAAGTTAACACGCCCAGTTCAAAATAAGGAGGAAATAGTGAAACACCCAGTTCAAAATAAGGAGGAAAAAGTTAACACGCCAGTTCAAAATATGGAGGGAAAAAGGTTAACACTCGCAGTTCATATTAGGGGGGGGGGGGGGGGGGGAGTTAACACGCCCAGTTCAAAATAACGAGAAAAGAGTTAACACACCCAGGTCAAAATAAGGAGGGAAAAAATTAACATGACCAGTTCAAAATAACGAGGAAGAAAGTTGACACGCCCAGTTCAAAATAAGGAGGAAAAAGTTACACACGCCCAGTTCAAAATAACGAGGAAGAAAGTTGACACGCCCAGTTCAAAATAAGAAGGAAAAAAGTTAACGTGTCCAGTTCAAAATAAACAGAAAAAAAGTTAACACGTCCAGTTCAAAATAAGAAAGGAAAAAAATTAACACACCCAGTTCAAAATGAGGAAAGAATCAGCACGCCCAATTCAAAATATCGAGGGGAAAAGTTAACACGCCCTGTTCAAAATAAGGAGGGAAAAAATTAAACGCCAGTTCAAAATAATGAGGGAAAAAATTAACACGCCCAGTTCAAAATAATGAGGGGAAAAAATTAACATGCCTAGTTCAAAGTAAAATGGGAAAGAAAGTTGGAGAATTTGAAGAACGGAACTCTACATAAATGATTTATGATAATAATAATGATTATAACATCACACGTATGTGAGCAGCGAGGCTTTCCGAAGTTCACCGTTACATCAATAAACAAACACTAATTCTTCTGTAATTTTATCGTTACTACATTGCAAAAAAAAACACCAGGATATATTTTCTTACAAGTTCATATACATGTAAAAATCAATTTAAAAGAAAACCTCTTTCGCTCCGGTGTTTATTCATGTAACTTACACCAAATATTTCTTACAATTCAACATGTAAAAATCAATTTAAAAGAAAACCTTCGCTCCTGTTTAATTCATGTAACTTATTCACGCTTGCATTAATCAGACAGTATACTTCAAAAATTAAAAGACATCTTCTGCATAGCAACTGTTTCTTTGGAAATTCTATGCAAAGACAAAAAATAAAAAAAAAAACTGGAGTGGCAAAGAAGAATATGCGTGAACACACTCGCACATTTATACGCACATACACGCACTCAAACACACATGCGCACACACACGCACGCGCGCGCACACACACACACACACACACACCACACACACACATGTACATGGAGAGAGAGAGAGAGACAGAGAGAGAGAGAGAGACAGAGAGCAAGAGCGAGAGAGAGAGAGAAACAGAGAGTGAGGGAGAGAGAGAGAGAGAGAGTGAGAGAGAGAAACTGAAACTGAAACTGAAACTGTTTATTGTCATTACCCGAAAAGGTCTTTTGACAAAGGGGATAACAATTTTCCAGTAGTGCGACACATAATCCACTCTTTGTATGTGCGCAAATTCTTCACGCATAATCAAAAAAAAACCAAAAAAAAAAAAAAAATCGAACATCCATTCCTTGAACAGTCGAACATATTCAAATTATATATAATGAACAATCATCATTTTATCAGTATTACATAATGCAAACAAACAAAATATCAGAACAGTGTTCCTACATTCAGTCCAATAATTTGTCTAGGTTTAGACAAACCAAAATCTTTTTCACACACCCACACCACACACACACGCACCCATACACACTCACACGCGGGCGCGCGCTCGTGCGCACGCACGCACACACACACACATCAAAACTGTATTATGATGATTCATCTGGGCTCGACCACCCAAACCTTACATTTAGTGATAATAATATAATCTTCACATAACTGCTTCATAATACTCAGTTAACAAGGGACATAACTATGCCTTTTAGTTATTTGTTTTTTGTTTTTTTTTGTTTTTTGTTTTGTTTTTGTTAACATGTATAGTAGACCCTTAAGTGTCTATATACCCTTTCAATATCCACTTCTAACATATTCTACAAATATGCCATTATTTTCATATTATTAGCTACTCTTAAATTATCGGCAAACAAAGCAAAATAAAGCAAATGAAAACAGCCCTTTCAAAACAGAGTCCATAATAAAGCGGCTTCTTTTGGAGTTAACATGATATAGCCCACGTCAGTCAAAGAGATTAAATTAATCCCAGTATGATATTGTCTCGAAGAGCACTATTGTCGGGCTTGTAGGTGTTTATGTCTTATTTTTTGTGCTTCCGCAATGTATAGTGCCACTGATTTGATTATGACTTCGTCATCAGACGACAAAATAGATACATCATCTTGTCTTTTGGCCATGTCGGATTCAAAAACTTTGCATTTTCCACGTATTGTATCAAAAATTTGGCATTGGAATAAAAAGTGTTTTTCATTATCGACATTGTTTCCACATAAGGAGCAAGGATATACTGTGGACGTCCCAGGTTGAAACCAATTTTTATTTGCATTGAAACCAAGTGTTCTTAATCTAAATCTTGCGTAATTAGTTCTTTGCCATTTATCCGTAACAACACTGAGATATTTTTCGGTTTGAAAAACATCTTTAAATGAGAAGAACCAACTATATTTTTCTTTGTTTTCCATATCTGAGTGCCAATTTTGTTTAAACGAACAAATAAGCCTGTCTTTAAATTCATTAATAAACTGACACTCATTTCCTACTCCCTGGGACAACCACACGATTCCAAACCCAAGTTCTGATAAAGCCTTTTTACCTGATAGGCCCAGTTCTGTTTTCCTATTTCCATTTGAGTAACCATCATTTCATATGCCTGTTTACATAACCCAGATTGTGGAAGCCTTAACAATTTCAACCAGTATTTAATACTCTTCACAAAGGTTCTAATGTATAAAGGATATCTTCCAGTTTCTCCATATAAAACAGTATTAGAAGAGTGAATTGGTACAGCCAAAAAACGTTTTATAGCATATGTATGCACTTTTTCCATATGTGGATTTACAGTAAGACCCCATACTTCAGCTGCATATGTAAGTAAAGGTTCTATCTGTGTATCAAACATTTTCCAATATAAATTACAATCAACAGAATTGAGCTTCCGTAAGGATTTTAGAATTTCAATAACACCCTTTTTCCCTTTATTACAAGATTCTTCCCATGCATAATTTAAACTTAATTTTGTCGAAAATATCATTCCTAAGTATTTATAAGAATTAACAACCTTAACCTCGTTAATTCCATAGAACCATTTTTCGTGTTTTGATAAATGTCCACCCTTCCTGAAAATCATAATATTAGTTTTATCCATGTTAACTGTTAAAGCTAGTCGATCCGATTCTTCCTTTAAGACATTTTGTAAGCCTTTGACTGTACCAGAGAGAAGAATAACATCGTCTGCAAACAGCAATAGGAATATCTCAATAGCCCCAGGGATAATTTAATTCCATGCCTGCCTTTTCTTGACAGTTCCACTGCTAATTCATTAATGGAAAATGAAAACAATTGAGGACTCAATTGACACCCCTGTTTCACTCCTTTAGGGCATTCGAAATAATCTGAATATACACACTTCTCACGCACGCATGCAAACACTGAGCTGTAAACTCCTGTTAGGGCCATATATAATTTTCCATTCACACCACTTTTACGTAATACATTCCAAAGATTATTACGATTCACAGAATCGAATGCCTTCCTAAAATCCACAAATGCAACATAAAGTTTCTTATTTAAAAGTAAATGCTTCTGCACAAGGGAGTAAAGTGTGAAAATATGATCAATTGTACTGTATTTTGCTCTAAATCCAGCTTGTTCTTCACCTATTTTCTCTTCTTTTTCTGCCCACTTTGTTAATCTCTTATTCAAAATATATGTATAAACTTTACTCACTATACTTGTTAGAGCGACTCCTCTATAATGATCTGGATTATTCACATCTCCTTTTTTATGAATTGGGATTATTATGGACTTTGCCCATTCTGACGGAAAAATGCCATTATCAAAAAGCTTGTTACATAAATAGACAAGGAAATCAATTACATTAGCATTTGCATGTTTTAACATTTCGCTGATTATTTGATCTGGTCCTGCGCTCTTTCCTGCTTTCAAATGCCTGATACTCGCAGTCACTTCTTCTTTAGTTATAGGCTCATTGAAAGTGGCTCAAAATTATTTACTTCCTCTACTATATTACTCTCTTGTGCAGTATTTCCCCTGATATCATTGAAAACACTGCAGAAATGATTGTACCATTGTTCAATAGAGATTTCATTGTACACAAAGGCCTTTCTATTAACAGATCTTATTATTGACCAGAATGTCCTGGAGTCATTGATGGAATCTTTGAGTGTTTTATTTTCTTATCTTCGTATTCCTTTTCTTTCGTTTTCCTTAGTTTAACATACTCTTTTCGTGATATGACATATGCTTCTCTTTTTTCTTTTTCTGTTTTGCATCTCTGGAATCTTTTCAGTAGCCTCTTAACTTCTTGTTTCTTTCTTTCACATTCCTTATCAAACCAATCATTCTGTTTCTTTTGTCCTTGTCTCACTGTTCGTACCATACACGCAGCTGCCCCGCATAAAGCCTTAGTAAACTGCTCCGAACTGTCATTCACATTATAATCTAACAAACCGAAAGCTGTCTGTAGACAATTGTTGAACTCAGAACTATCAAGCTCGTGTACAAATAAACTTGCTAATTCTTCAGACCATACAATTTTTTCTTCCCCTTGTTGTCTTGCACTTTCTACATCTGTATGATTGTTTCCCCTTTTCCATATTACCTCAACAGGTAGATGCCATGAATCAACACGGTTACCTACCCGTAAATCAAAGCATGATACCAGATTATAGGGAACAAGAAAATAGTCAATCACACTACACCCGTTTGGAGACACAAAAGTGTATTCACCCTCTGTATCTCCATCACAAAAACCATTCAAAATAACCATATCCAACATGAAACATAAGTCCAACAATGTTTTGCCAAAACTATTCACAGTTTCATCTTTAGAACAACGTACATCACATTCATTATACATCCTGTCATACTCAATGTCTTCCAAATAAGTAGTCATGTCTTCAGGCGCAAACTGTTCGCGACCTGTTCTAGCATTGAGATCTCCCATAATTATAAAATGTGTTTTTTCTTTTTCAAAGTGTTGTAGCATTAATTCTTCCAGCATCAAGATCCCATCTTTAATTAATGTTTCGTTATATCTAGGGCTTCCTTCTGGCGCAACATAGCATGCAATCAAAATCAGATCTTTGTCTAAATCAAATACATTTTTATTTGCTCTGATGGCAATGGTGTTATCATAATCTAACATTATTTCTTTCACACAATTTTCTAAAGTTTTTTCACCAACAATAAAACTCCACCCGAATTCCTGCCATGATGTGACAATTTCTTAGCTGGAGCGTAAAACTTCAAATAATCAGTGAAAAAACAGCTGAAATCAAACGAAGTATCAAGAAAACATTCAGTGAGACAAACAAAATCAAATTTTGTTACATAATTTATGAAGGAAACGTTCTTCAATTTACTGTACAAATTTTCAACATTATAATTCAAAAAGGACCACTGGTTTGGATGGCCATGCCTGTCCTATGGCTTTCTGGAAATACCGGAACGCAAAGCTCCTGTTGCCAAGGTTACCGCCTGCTCCTCTGCCGCGGGCCGTGCTTTTTGACGTCCGTCGCGGTTGGCTGCCCATGCTCACCCTCCCACCCGTCTGTCGGTCTGCCGCAGGACTGCCGCGTGATGCACGTGCGTCCGTGTCTGTAAGACGCCCGGTGTCATGCCCCTGGGAACTCCTGTTGGCGTCACGCTGAATCTCGGCCCGGTTAGCACGTGGGATGACATTGACAGGCGGGGAAGAGGAGGAGGAGGAGGAAGGGGAACCACCACTCGCGACTCTGCCCCGTTAGAGGTGACAACTCCCCTCGTCATCTCCCCATCTTGAGGGGGGTTCCCCACCAGCGACTTCATCCCTCCGATTGGTGAAGGTGGGCGTGTCTCTCACGTCGGAAGAGGAGGTGTGTTTAGGTTGTAAGTCTGAAACTGTGGCACCACTCACAATCTGAGCATAAGATCGCTGTTCTGGTGGTCTTGGTCCAATCACCAATTGTCCCTTTTGGAAGTATACTCTTTTGCCTTCACTACGTGCTCTTGCAACAATTTGTGCTCTTGTTAGGTCGTTTGCGACCCTGATACCTTTCATATCTAGTTTTCGTCGTATGTCTCTGTTTGTAATAATCAGCATTTTGTCTCTCCACCTGGTGAATTTGACTATCATTGGTTTGGGTTGCCCTTGTCTTGTCTGTCCAGTTCGATGTGCTCGTACGATGTCATCAGTAGTCCAGACTTTAGGGACGTCAATACTATTGAGAACGTCAATAACTGCAGTAGCACATGAGTCAAACGTTTCCCTAGATTCTTGCTGAGAAATCCCGAAAAAACGTAAATTATCTCTTCGTGAGAAATCTTCTAACCTGTCTGTGTCTGACTTTAATTGGGCAACATCGTGTCTCATATCCCTGATTGTCTATGTGAGTTGTTGTATTTCCTCTTTCTCCTCATTAGATTCATGGAACAGTTGTTTTATGTCGCCACTCATATCTGTCACTGTCTCCGTCAGGTTTCTGTGATCTTTCTCCAGTCTGTTACACCTGTTGTTGATTTCCTCACATCGTTCTTTCACTTGACGTAGCTCGTCTTTGATCTCTCCAAGATCATTCTTTATCAATTTGGTTTGTTCAGAGAACTGTTGCTGCATCACTTGCATGAGTCTGTCAACCATGTTATCATTTCCGTCCTGTGTGTGTGTGGTACTGTCAGTGATAGGGCCAGGATTTGTCTCTATGTCACCGCTGAGGAGCAGCCTTCTCACGCAAAACACGATGTGCTGCACGCACACGGCCGAGAAAAGCAATGACACGTGCATGGCTACCTGACATACACCGTCGGTGACACATATCTCCTCTTCTGCCCCCAGTCTTGTTCCTTTTATTTTTTCTTGTTCAGCTTGTCTTGCCATTTTAAATGACAACATTTCATGTGCATTACAAAAGAAACTGTCAATGAATGTCACAAATGCAATAAATACCACAAAGGCGACAAGAATATCTAAAGATGACCAGACTGTGTTATTGTCACTGGCCTTGCTCACCTGTACGCACCTCAAACTGTTTTGAACACACCATCTTGTCCCAGATTTGAAATGACCACAGAAAATGCCGATAGCAGCTCTCCACACTTCAATGCCCACCATTTTCCTGCACTGTCCCTCACATGGGACTATCACTGAAGCACTGCACAGGATAGCTGTTTGACACAGCTCATCAAAAGACTGTCATGGAGAAAAGTATACACAGCAATTCAAAACAGCTGCTATTCGCCGCCATTACCCAGCATGCCCCCCCCCCCACCTGAGAGAGAGAGAGAGACAGAGAGACAGAGAGACAGAGACAGAGAGAGAGACAGAGAGAGAGACAGAGATAGAGAGAGAGAATCACACACACACACACACACACACACACACACACACACACACACACCTACACACACACACACACACACACACACACATGCAGAGACATACACACCTACACACACACATGCACACACACACATGCACACACACACACACACATACACACACATGCATGCACACACATACACACACACACCACCACCACCACCACCCCACCTCCACACACACACACACACACACACACACACCACACACACACACACACACACATACCACACACACCCCACCACAACCTCCACCCCCATCCCCACCTCCACACTCTATAATAGTCTCCCCACTTCCACCCCACCCCACCCCCCTCACACACACAAAAAATTAATAGTTCCGGCTACTCTACCATGCCAGCCATGGTTGCTTTGTCATCCTCAGGACCCAGTCAGGAAATCACGTGCCCCACCAGATGGCGCTACCAGCCGGCCCCTATTGACCGGTCAGACGGCGACTCCTTGAGGGAGTTCTTTCCCTTTTTTACAGATGCTGCAGTGGCGTTCAAGTGTTGGGAAACGAGTTGGTTGGAGAAGTTAAAAGTATTAGTTACGCGATTGTAAGGCTAAATTATCAGTTACATGGTTTTGTGGGGTGGGGGGTGGGGGGGGTGGGGGAGTTATAGTATCAGTCATTTTATTGATGGGTGTTTTTTGTTGTTGCTGTTGTTGTTCGTGGGGGGGGGGGGGGGTGATAGTATTAGTCATTTTATTGATGGGTGTTTTTTGTTGTTGCTGTTGTTGTTCGTGGGGGGGGGGGGGGGGGAGTTCTAGTATTAGTCATTTTATTGATGGGTGTTTTTTGTTGTTGCTGTTGTTTTGGCAGACAGAATGCCAAATGTTGCTCCCACACATTACCCTTCCACATATTACCCTTCCCACATTACCTTCTACACATTACCCTCCAAATATCAACCTCCACAAAGTACCCACCACATGTTACTCTTCACACGTTACCCTCTGGCACATTACCTTCCACGCATTACCTCCTCACATTATTCTCCACACAGTATCCTCCACACATTAACCTCCACACATTACCCTCCACACATTATTCTCCACACAGTATCCTCCACACATTACCCTCCACACATTACCCTCCACACATTATTCTCCACACATTATCCTCCACACATTATTATCCACACATTACTCTCCACACATTATTCTCCACACAGTATCCTCCACACATTACCTTCTACACATTACCATCCACACATTATTCTCAAATATTATTCTCCACACATTAATTTCCACACATTACCCCTACACATTATTCTCCACACATTACCCTCCACACAGTACCCTGCACATATTACCCTTCGCACATTACCCTCCACACAGTACCCTCACACATTATCCTCCACACAGTATTCTCCACACAGTATCCTCCACATATTACCCTTCGCACATTATCCTCCACACATTATTCTCCACACAGTACCCTCCACACATTACCCTCCACACATTACCCTCCACACAGTATCCTTCACATATTACTCTCCACAAATTACCGTAGGTCCGCACATTACCCTGTACACATTAACCCCGCGAATATTACACTCTGCACATTACCCTCCGCATATTACCCTCCACAGATTACAATCCACACATATATCCTATACAAATTATCCTACACAAACTACTCTTCACACATTACCTCTGCAAATTACGTACACACACTACCCTCCACACATTTCACTTCACACATTACCCTTTACACATTTCACTTTACACATTATCCTTGACACATTTCACTTTACACATTACTCTCCACACATTACCCTCAAAACATTACCTTTCCACACAATACCCTCCACATAGTACCTTCCACACAGTACCCTCGACAAATTACCTTTCACAATTACCCTCCCACATTACCATCCACACATTATACTTCACACATAACCCTCCACACAGCACCCTCGACAAATTATCTTCCACAATTACCCTCCGCACACATTACCTCCTCACATTATCCTCCACATATTACCCCACATAATCCTCCGACATTACCCTTCACACATTACCCCCACAAATCACCCTTCCCACAGTGCCTTTCACACATTACCCTCCACACATTACTATCCACACAATGCCCTCCACAGACACATTATCCTCCATAATTTTACCTCCACACATTTCCCTCCAAACATTACCCTCTACACATTACTATCCACACATTACCATCTGTGTCAGGTATTCTATCCTTCCAGGTGATCTTCAGGAGCTGTCTGAGGCAGTTTATGTGGAATCGGTTGAGTTTCTTGGCGTGGCGCTCGTATACGGTCCATGTCTCACAGGCATACAGAAGGGTTGGCAGAACGGCTGCCTTGTATACCTTCAGCTTGGTGGACAGTTTGGTACCTCTCCTGTCACATACCGATACCCTGAGGCGTCCGAAAGCTGAACTGGCTTTGGCAATGCGTGTGTCTACCTCAGTGTCTATGTTCACTGATCTTGAGATCGTGCGTCAGAGGTACGTAAAATTGTCCACAGCTTTCAGGGTTTCTCCCTCGACATTGATGCTTGGTTCCGAGTACCGCTATTGTGGTGCAGGCTGAAACATGACTTCGGTCTTCTTCGTACTGATGGTGAGTCCGATGTTTCTGCAGGATGATGCGAATCGATCCATGCTCTGCTGCATTTTGGCTTCAGTGGTGGTGTTCAGAGCGCAGTCATCGGCGAACAGGAGATCGGGGACCAGTCTTTTTCAACCTTGGTCTTCGCCTGAAGCCTGAGTGCATTGAGGAGCCTTCCGTCCGTCCTTTATCTGAAGCCAATGCATGTGTCATGGTCGTCATAAAATGCGTCTGAGAGCATGGCCGTAAACATCAGTATTGGCGCCAGTACACAACCCTGCTTGACACCGTTCGTGACTGAGAAAGTCTCGGAGCAATCTCCGTTGTCCAGCACACGTGCCTGCATGCCGTCATGAAATTGGTGTTACCATGTTGATGAACTTTGATGGGCATCCGAACTTCTCCATAATTCTTCATAGTCCTTCACGGCTGACCGTGTCGAAGGCCTTTGTCAGATCAACGAATGTCGTGTACAGGTCTTGGTGTTGTTCCTGACATTTTTCTTGCAGTTGTCGTGCTGCGAATATCATGTCGACTGACTCGCGTGATTTTCTGAAGCCGCACTGTGTTTCTGGTAGGTGGCCAGAAACACAGGTGAACGATAAGGCGGTTGAGGAGGACTCTTGCGAGGATTTTACCGGCAGTGGCGAGCAGAGAGATTCTCCTGTGGTTGTCACAGGGCTGCCTGTTGCCCTTCTTCCTGTAGAGATGGACAATGGTCGCGTCCTTCAGTTCCTGGGGGATGGATTCTTGTTCCCACATGCTCTTGAACAACTCTGTTAGCTTTCGGGTCATGACTGGTCCACCTGCTTTGTATATTTCTGCTGGAATAGAGTCGGAGCCTGGAGCTTTGTCGTTTGAAAGGTGCTTGATTGCTGCCGTGATCTCTGATTCCGTTGGAGGCGCTGCCAGTTCCTGCTTATTGGCACCTGCAGCATGCGGTCAATGGCTTCGCTGTTGCTAGTAGATGCACGATTGAGGACGCTGTCGAAGAGCCCGGCCCAGCTTTGTAGGATGGCATTTTTGTCAATGAGAAGTGTTGATCCGTCGGCGTTGAGCAGCGGCGATGTTCCTTGGGGCTTTTAAGGTGTTTAGGGTGTCATAGAAGCACTTGTAATTGTTGGTATCAGCGTGCTTCTGTATTTCGTCCGCTTTTCTGCTAAGCTAGGAGTCTTGCATTTCTCTGAGCTTTGTCTGTACTTTGTTTTTAATTGATTTATAGGCAGCTTCCTTGGAGGTGGACTTTGGGTCTTGCTGGTGTGCTCTGAAGACTTTTCGCTTTTCTTCCAACAATATCTGGATGTCGGCGTCGTTTTCATCAAACCAGTCCTGGTGTTTGCGTTGGTTGATACCGAGTTGCTCCCGCGCTGAGTTGTAGACGACGTCTCGGAAGGCTGCCCAGTCCTCGTCCGCACTTTTGGAACCCAGATTTAGGCCTTCGAGCTGTGCATCAAGGTCATTTCTGAAGTCTAGAGATGATGAGCCTATGGTCAGTCCAACATTCTGCACCGCACATGGCTTTCGTTACTCTGACGTCCTGCCTGTCTTTTTTCCTAACGATGACGTAGTCGATGAGATGCCAGTGCTTCGAGTGAGGATGCATCCGTGAAGTCTTGTTGCGGTTTGACAGGGGGAAGATTGTATTGGTGATGAGCAGGTCATGTGCCGCACAGGTCCTTAGGAATAGGTGCCCATTGTTGTTGCTCTTTCCGACTCCATTTCGTCCGATAATCTCTTCTCACGTTTTGTGATCTGTCCCAACTCTGGCATTGAAGTCGCCGAGAATCAACAACTTGTCTTCTTTGGGTACAGTCGCGAGTAGGGATTCCAGGTCTTCATAGAACTTGGCCTTTGCTTCCTCTGTGTTGGTCATTGTAGGGGCATAGGCGCTGATGAGGGTGGCATGACGTTTTCCTCTTAGTGGAAGGCGCAACGACATGAGTCGGTCGTTAGTTCCTTTCGGGAGGCTGGTTAGTTTACCGACCAGATTTGATCTGATGGCAAAGCCCACTCCCGCCTCACGACGTTCGTCGCTACCGCGACCACTCCAGAAGAAGGTATAGCCAGCTTTCGTTTCTGACAATTGGCCTTCGTTTGCGAGCCTGGTCTCGCATAGAGCTGAGATGTGGATGGTGTACCTATCCAGTTCTCTTGCAATCAGTGCTGTACGTCGTTCAGGTCGGTTTGCACTTGGGTTGTCCAAGAGCGTGCGCACATTCCATGTGCCGATACTGAGCGGAGTCACCAAGAGTTTTTTTTTTCCTTTGTTTTTCGACCACATGAGTGGGATCCCCGCCTGCCGCCATAAGCAAGCCAGGGTGGGATGAAGCAGGCTATGTTTGGGGCACCTTTTCCAGACCTGCCACTTCGCCACTCGCAAATCGCCTTAGGACTCCAGTTTTTGTGATGCCTTGACTTGCGCGTGAATTGGATTATAGTGAGGGAGAGTTGCGCAGATCGTCAACCTCACTCTCTCGTCCCGAACCATCGTGATCCAGTGGCAAGACATGATCAAGACGACTGGCGATGGGTAGGGATGCAGTGGATGGCCAGAGTGTCCTATTGTGCCTCACAATGCCCTGTTGACGCTCCACAGCGCCGTTGCTACAACTGCCTTTCTGCCCGTTGAACCACAGGAGTAGTTTCTTCCACGCAGTCCGCCATATGTAGACTTTGAAGAGACTAGGTAGGCAAGCTCTAGCGAATGTTCCCATACACTGGGATTGGATGCTATTAGTCTGGGACTCTCGCCTATGACCTTTCGCCAAGGGTGGCCTGCCAGGAGAATGAATCTCCTGACGGTATAGTTCATAGGGTCGACAAGACCACGCAAGCCTCTTTGTACACAGACCATTTATTTGCAAGGAACGCCATGACAAAGTTTTGGACAAATTTCACTTCTCTTTCTCCTTCTT
Organism: Monoplex corrugatus; assembly: GCA_030674185.1. Lineage (NCBI taxonomy): Eukaryota > Metazoa > Mollusca > Gastropoda > Littorinimorpha > Ranellidae > Monoplex > Monoplex corrugatus. Next base: position 23,334,820 of record JAPXFY010000031.1, on the reverse strand, counting down.
TCCCTGGATTAGGTCCATTTCTGTCCCTGGGTGCCTACACGCATTACCCTGCACACATTACCCTGCACACATTGTACTCTACACTGCACTAATCATAGTCACCGCACAGAAGGAGGAAAGAACTATTTGTCCATGAACTGTGAAAGTGTTTCTACTGTTAACATAAATGGAGGAAAATTGCACGATGAAAATTTATTCTTGGAGTATTTGTGATTTTGTGGCGTTTTAGACAGGATGACATACAAATCAAACACAACAAAGGAAGAAAAGAATATTCAAGAAATTGCATATCCTTTGATCGTTTGGTTGTAATATATGTATATTCAATTTGTTTTTCTTGAAGACAGCCATTCTTTTGTGGACTGTTACATGCACGATTGTGCCTTCAAAGAGCGAGGTTAGTTATAAATCACCAGTTCCCTAATTGTTTTCGTGGTCTGTCGGAACGTCCAAACAATACCGGTGTCATGTGAAATAGTGTCCCCAAGAAAAAAGTGTTGTAGCGACATAACTGTATCTAAATGAAAGTAACACCACTAAGGATGCTTTCACGTAAAGATCCACTTGAAAAACAAAAGACATTTTTTTTAGTTACATTCGCTTTGCAATACACTTTTATGATGGTTCATTATAAAAGAAAAAATAAACAAACAATCATTATTTACTGCTTAAGCCGTTGTTCTATTGCGATTTTATTTCAAAATGCTGAAACACGCAACCATCAGGATTTCTTTTTAAGCAATTGGCCTCGATAACAAAACGATATACTCATAAAAGATATTCTACGAATGTGAGAGATTTCTTTGTCTTTTTTGTTGTTGTCTTTATTCTTTTCTTTTCCTTAGGGTCATTGCATTTAGGGACATTTCCTTCGCGCTCACCATTTTTTGTCCCATTTTCTACACCATCTGACTTGTTATTGCTATGTTTGTTTAAATCCCAGATGACTGTGTAGATTTATATTGGGGCTATAACCTTTTCAAAACATACACAATGATTCAAAATGACAACAACAACAACAAAAAACAAAAGAAAGGGGGGAAGGGAGCAAATTAAGTATACGTACGGGTCATATCTGAATACACAATTAAACATAACTAAGGACTCCAAAACATATATAGAAACGGGCCTAAGTTACCAAAAATTGCTTCAGCACATCTCATTTCCTTAGAGCCAAAAATGCACTGAATACATGTACCAATTATCAATCCGAAGAGAAAGTACTTAAGACTTCATCGAACACATACAGGTGAATGGACCAGCAAGGCAGAAAACGATAAGAAGATATGAAAAGGAGCATGACAGAAACAAAGCGAGTGGCAGAAAAGAGGAAATACCCAGCACAGAATTATCCAGAAGGTGGGGATACTATTCATTCCGGCATCCCAAGGGGGGGTGGTGGTGGGGGGGGGGGGGAGGTCATCATCTTAATGGCAACAGAAGCTGGGACAGTGTTTACAAAGCCATGATGATTATGGCGATGAGGATGAGAATTATGATGCTATGGAGATTCCATCTAGATCTGAAACTGCGTGACAGAGCTGTTCTCTACGCTCATTATCATTTTATATATATACATACAGGCGTCAGCCAGGCCTGAGAGATACAGACACCTGTGGCGTTGGTCAGAAGATTTGAGCAACACCTCAGTGACGATCGAATCCGTGAAGCAGATGAGACTCAACTGTGTGGTCCCAGTCTTCCCAATGAGCCCATAGCCACAGCACGCTCAAATCTGAGTAGGAACTGGTTGAAGCCGAAAATCCCACAATGATTGTTGAAGGGACTGATGGGGATTCGAACCCACAACCTTTCAGTCGGTAGTCCGTTTCGCTAACCACTACACCATGGCGATTAGTTATGTGCTAGATTTGATTTTGCTGTCATTAAGAGAACAATGACCCAAGTTTATAGACATTGATACAATTTGCTTTAATTAAACAACAGGAGCACAGTCAAAGTAGTGGCAGTGATATTTTAAGTCAAAAGCCTGTACTGTCATCATCATGTGCCCTGCCGCACGGTGTTGACGATCCTGGCCCTCCATACGAATCTGTCCCTTGTCGCTGCAAGTACATCTCCCACCCTCTCTGTTTCGTTTGGTTCAGTTTTTTACGTCGACACCCACCTCAGGTGATATGGTCGACGGGATAACCATCCCAGGGAAGTGGGGGAAGTGGGACCTATCTAAGTCTATACCGACACCACCAGAACAACAATGATGTTAAGATGGAACGGAGAGAAGACCAGTTTTAATATAGCGCACCACGGGATTCGAACACACAACCATTAGCATGTGAATCCGACGCTCAAACCAACTGTACTGTGTGTACGAATATTTATATATTAGCTCAGATACAGTCGTTTGGACAAAGTGATGGACGGACTTCTTGTGAAAACTTATATTTAATGCACGTGTTCTCCCCCCCCCCCTCATCCTCCCCTCAAAAAAGTAATATCAACACAAAAGAACATTCTGTAGATAAACAAAACTGACTTATTAACAACAACCAACAACAACTGACGTAACAGTACTGTTATTACGAGTTGTTCTCTATATAAAAAAATGACGACAGCAGAGGGGTATCCAGGAGTCATGACCTGGATGCGGCCCGGTCCCCTTAGAGTCAGAAAAGTTCAGGATCAAAACACTTGCTTGACAGGGGTTTCTGCTCTGAGGACCTTCTGGTGTCCGGCTGTCCCAGAGTTTCTTGCTGTTGACATTATTTTAAATGCTTGTTATGATTTGAATGTTCTTCATTGTATGCTGCGTAGACATTTTTTTTATGAAGGATAGATATGTTGAGAGTTCCATGGACAGCAAAGAAAACAAACGAGACAGTCTTGATGGAGGCAGACACAAGAAGATCATTCATGAGGAAGATTAGGAAAAGACAGGCAATATTCGTATGCCATTTTATGAGGAAAGGGAAATTAGAGCACCTAGTCACAACAGGAAATCTGGAGGGAAAGAGAGCACCAGGTAGACCCAGGGAAAAAATATTGGACGGACTTGCAGAGTGGCTGAGGACAGAGAGAGTGAAAGATGTGCTCGCAGCAACAAGGGATAGATGCATATGGAGGGCCAAGATCGCCAACGCCATGTGGCAGGGCACTTGATGATGATGAGACATGAAACATCATTTGCTAGTTCATTATTTCAAAACTCGTCCATAAAACTTTGTTCTTGGTCTTGTTTTCATTTTGTTACTATCTGCACACTATCAACGCATACACTTCCATCTTTAACCCTTTCACTCTCGCACCTTATCCACCAACTGCAAAATATTAACCCTTTGATTTCTTCACCCTATTCACCGGCTGCCTGCAAGAAGCTGGTGGATAGGGTGAAGGAATCAAAAGGTTATGTTTTTGCTTTGCTAACTGGTTGGCAATGTGGAAGCGGTGGGTAGGGTGCGGTAGTCAAAGGTTAACTAGGTTTCACCTTCCATATCCAACCCCTCTACTCTTTCAACCACTTGACCTCTGTCTCTCTGTCTGTCTGTCTGTCTGTCTGTCTCTCTCTCTCTCATCCTACCTCTCCACTCTCTCAACCACTTGGCCTCTCTCTCTCTGTGCCTCTCTCTCTCTGTCTCTGTCTGTCTGTCTGTCTGTCTATTTCTCTCTCTCTTTCTCTCTCTCTCATCCTACCTCCCCACTCTCTCAACCACTTGGCCTCTCTCTCTCTGTCTCTCTGTCTCTGTCTGTCTGTTTTCCCTCTCTCTTTCTCTCTCTCTCTCTCTGTCTCTGTCTGTCTGTCTGTCTGTCTCTCTGTCTCTGTCTGTCTGTCTCTCCCTCTCTCTTTCTCTCTCTTCTCATCCTACCTCTCCACTCTCTCAACCACTTGGCCTCTCTCTCTCTCTGCCTCTTTCTTTCTTTCTCTCTCTCTCTGTCTCTCTGTCTGTGTGTCTGTCTGTCTGTCTGTCTGTCTATCTCTCTCTCTCTCTCTCTCTCACACACACACACGCTCTCTCTTTCTCTCTCTCTCTAACACACACACACACACACACGTACACACACATACACTCTCTCTCTAAAACCACCTCCTCCTCCCCCCCCCACCTTCATTACAAAATGTTACACCATCCCATTCTACCCCCAGGGGTTAGGGAATGAGGGAAGGCTGACAAAAGCCCAGTGTGTTAGTGATGCAAGCAGTCTGAGAGTGATCGATATTGAAGGAACCTCCTCTCTCTCTCTCTCTCTGTCTCTGTCTCTCTGTGTCTCTGTCTCTGTCTCTCTCTGTCTCTCTCTCTCTCTCTCTCTCTGTCCACACTTCTGCCACCAATAACTGTGTTCAACCGAGGACGAGAAGAGGGCAGGACAAAATACTGAAATAGCAAGAGCCAGTGAAGAAAGAGGAGAGAGTGGATGAAAACGGTCAAGCCCTTTCTATGCTGATTTTTTTCCCCCACCTACCCCGCAACATTGTAGACAGTGTGACACGTTTGAGTAGTTTTCGTTATTGCCGTTGACAAACACGTTCTCCATTAAATTTTGTGTTTTGGTTTGTTTCCGTTTTTACGTCGGCACACACCTCACCGTTGGTTCAGTTTTTCACGTCGGCACCCACCTCACCGTTGGTTCAATTTTTCACACAACACACTCACACACACACACACACACACACAACACACACACACACACACACACACACACACACACACACACAAGATATCTCTCTCTCTCTCTTTTTCACACACACACACTCCACAACACACACACCACACACACACACACACACACACACACACACGATATCTCTCTCTCTCTCACTCCCACACACACACACACGTACACACACACACACTCTCTCTCTCTAAAACCACCTCTCCCACCCACCTCACCGTTGGTTCAGTTTTTCACGTCGGCACCCACCTCATCGTAGGTTCAGTTTTTACGTCGGCACCCACATCACCGTTGGTTCAGTTTTTACGTCGGCACCCACCTCACCGTTGGTTCAGTTTTTACGTCGGCACCCACTTCACCGTTGGTTCAGTTTTTACGTCGGCACCCACCTCACCGTTGGTTCAGTTTTTACGTCGGCACACACCTCACCGTTGGTTCAGTTTTTACGTCGGCACCCACCTCACCTTTGGTTCAGTTTTTACGTCGGCACCCACCTCACCGTTGGTTCAGTTTTTACGTCGGCACCCACCTCACCGTTGGTTCAGTTTTTACGTCGGCACCCACCTCACCGTTGGTTCAGTTTTTACGTCGGCACACACCTCACCGTTGGTTCAGTTTTTACGTCGGCACCCACCTCACCGTTGGTTCAGTTTTTACGTCGGACCCACCTCACGTTGGTTCAGTTTTTACGTCGGCACCCACTTCACCGTTGGTTCAGTTTTTACGTCGGCACCCACCTCACCGTTGGTTCAGTTTTTACGTCGGCACCCACCTCACCGTTGGTTCAGTTTTTACGTCGGCACCCACCTCACCTTTGGTTCAGTTTTTACGCAGATGACACCGTGCTAATTTGCAGAAAATGAAAGGGTCCTACAAAACCTTGTGAATATACCAGAAATAGAAAGCAAAGGTAAGGGGTTGGAACTAAACAGCAAGAAGATTGAAGTCATGGTAATCAGTAAAAAAAAACCCATGAAATCCCTTCACGCAAAATAACAGCAAATGGCACAACCTTGAGACAGGTTGATAAGTTTAAATACCTGGGAACGATCATTTCACCAGAGTGCAGATACACTTCAGAAATAGCCAGCAGAATCGGCCAAGCCAAAACCGCATTCAAGAAGACGAAAAGCATTCTTACCAACAAATGCCTATCAATTAACATCAGGAAGAGAGATCTTGAATGTTATATTATAGAACCGAGAATGTTATACGGTTGCGAGGCGTGGGCAGTCAACAAGCAAAGCCAGAACAAGATTGAGGCAGCCGAGATGTGGTTTCTAAGAAGAATGTTGAGAGTTCCATGGACAGCAAAGAAAACAAACGAGACAGTCTTGATGGAGGCAGACACAAGAAGATCTTTGATAAGGTAGATTAGGAAAAGACAGGCAACATTTATAGGCCATTTTATGAGGAAAGAGGAATTGTAGCACCTGGTCACAACAGGAAAGCTGGAGGGAAAGAGAGCACCAGGTAGACCTAGGGAAAAAATATTGGACGGACTTGCAGAGTGGCTGAAGACAGAGGGTGGAAGATGTGCTTGTGGCAACAAGGGATAGAAACAGATGGAAGGCCATGATTGCCAACGCCATGTGGCAAGGCACTTGATGATGATGATTACCCACCTCAGGTGATATGGCCGACGGAATAACCATCCCTGGGAAATGGTGGGAAGGGGACTTATCTAATCCTACATTGACACCACCAGAGCAATCATAATGTTAAGATGGGACAGTGAGAAGGCCAGTTTTAATGTAGCGCACCCCGGGATTCGAACCCACAACCATTAACATGTGAATCCGACGCTCAAACCAACTGAGCTACTACTGGGGCCTGTTCCCCATTTGTGTAACTCACACACTCACACACATTATGATTTTGTTTTTTGGTCTTTTTCTCCCACTGGACGAAGCAACAGCGAAGTTTTAGTCTTTTTCTCTTAATTTTTGTATTTGGTGTTTGTTCATTTGTGATCTTACGTTTACGCTTGACAAAGGCCAGTTGTCGAAAATTTACGCCTATTTGTCTGGTTGTATTAAATTCGCGTTCTGATTCTATTTTCGTGGTTTTGTTGTTTTTGTTTTTGCTTTTTTTTGTTTTTTTGTTTGTTTTGTTTTTGTGTGTGTGTTTTTTTCTGGTTCCTGTTTGCTTCAACGCGGGCGGTCGCACTTGTTTTGGATAACATTATATCGTTAATGTTTCATGTATTATAAATCGTGTTAGCTGCAATGATACGTTAAGATTCAAAGTTCATAATGATTTGTGTTTCATGCATTTTATCAATCATATTCGCCTATATCATATATTAAGATTCAAAGTTCATAATGATTTGTGTCTCGTGCATTATCAATCATAATAGATTAAATTAAACGTTAAGACTCAATGTTCATGATGATTTGTATTAAATATATTATGAATCCTATTTGCTGGAAGAGAACGCTACAATTCAAAGTTCAAGTAATACACTGTATTGCGACCGTGTACTGCAACCATTTCTTGTAGAAGTTCTTTGGAACGAAAGAAAGAAGAAAACACAGCAAGAAGAGAATACGCACACAATGGCACAGACTCACACACATGCGCACGTACACATTCACGCCCATGCGTACATGAGCGCGCGCGCACACACACACACACACACAAACACACATACAAACACACACACAAACACACACACAAGCATACACACACACACACACTCACACACATACATATACATACACACACACACGCACGCACATACACGCAAACACACACACACATACACGCAAACACACACACACACACACATACACACACACACACACGCACGCACACACACACACACATACACATACACACACACACACACACACACACACACACACACATCACATACACATACACACACACACATACACACGCACACACACACACACACACACATACACCCAAACGCGCGCGCGCACACACACACACACACACACTCACTCACCACACACTTGAACAATGCAAAACAAAAAACAAAAAAAAAACTGCCACTGCCATGCCATGGTCTTTGTCTCCCCTGGTTCGACCACATGACCCAGTCAGGAAATCACGCGCTCCAGCAGATGGCGTGTCGAGCGTCTCTGTTGACCAATCAAACATTGAAACCACAAGGGGGCTTCACTCTGTGCTGATGATGCAATGGCGTCCCTGTATAGAGACTGGGGTTGGATTGATATGTTGGACTTTCATTTCATTCATTGACCAGTGGAAACAGAGCTGATTGTTTCTCTGTCTGTTTGTCTGTTTCTGTGTCTGTCTCTGTCTGTCTTTCTGTTTGTCTGTCTGTCTGTCTCTCTCTCTCTCTCTCTCTTTCACTCTCCCTTTCTCTCTCTCTCTCTCTTCATTTGTGTGAGTTTAATACATTGTCCACCATTAAGATTACGCAGAGTGTGTGTAATTTTATGTTTTGCTAGCCGTCAAGCAATGTGTGTGTGTGTGTGTGTGTGTGCGTGTGTGTGTGTGTGTGTACGTGTGTGTGTGTGTGTGTGTGTGTGTGTGTGTGTGTGTGTGTGTACGTGTGTGTATGTACATGTGTGTGTGTGTGTGCGCGCGCTCGTGTGTTTGTGTGTGTATGTAAGTGTACGCATGAGTAAATATATATGTGTTCGTGTGCGTATGTGTGTGTATGTGAGTGTGTGTTTGTGTGTTTCTACGTACGTGTGTGTGTGTGTGTGTGTGTGTGTGTGTGTATCTGTGTGTCTGTGTGTGTCTGTGCGCGTGTATGCGCGCGCGTGCGCGTGCGTGCGTAAGTGTAAGGTCTGAACGTACATGAAGTCAGTCATGTTGATTGGATTATTGTTGCTGATAAGTTGTCAAGTTTCTGAAGAAATTTTGTACAGACCAACAACGGAAGTAACCTTGGTCTTGCACGGCCGCTAAATTCCCCCAAATTGTCAATTCCCTTATTATCTACCTCCCCTAACCCCACAGTCCCACCCTCCACCCCCATCCCCGAAATTAAGGGTGGGTCGATTCCACAGAAGTTCCTTCTTCAGAACTGCTTTGACTGATTCGAAGTTCAAAGACCAAATTATTGAGCCAGACAATTTTCAGTATTCGTCCGTGGATTTCACCTGTTTTTTGTTTGGTATCTGCACGCTTTCGACTGCCTGGTTAGTTAGGTAGATCTCCCATCTTCTAGAGATCTTGCGAGAGCTTGACCTTGAGAAGAGAAAATTTCTCTGTGTGTGTGTGTGTGTGTGTGTGTGTGTGTGTGTGTGTGTGTGTGTGTGTGTGTGTGTGTGTGTGTATGTGTGTGTGTGTGTTTGTGTGTGTGGTGTGTGTGTGAGTGTTTGTGTGTGTGTGTGT
>JAPXFY010000031.1:23318353-23320853 GCA_030674185.1 Monoplex corrugatus | reverse complement strand
ATCACAATTGTAATTTTAATAACAATCATGATTACAATGGACACTGTATCACAATAAATGTAATTTTATACAATCATGATACAATGTGACACTTGTATCACAATTGTAATTTTAATAACAATCATGATACACAATGTCGACACTCGTATCACAATAAAATGGTAATTTTATAACAATCATGATACACAATGTCGACACTTGTATCACAATAAAATTGTTGTTTCTTAACAATCATGATACATAATGATGACACTTGTTCACAATAAAACTGTAATTTTCATAGCAATCGTGATTTACAATAGTGACACTTACATCACAATGAAATTATAATTTTGTAACAATCATGATATACAATGATGTCACTTCTTCCACAATAAAATTGTAATTTCACAACAATCATGGTTTTGTAACAATCATGATTTACAATGATGACGCTTGTATCACAATGAAATTGTAATTTTATAACAATCATGATATACAATGATGACACTTCTTCCACAATAAAATTGTAATTTCATAACAATCACGATACACAATGGTGACACTTGTATCACAAAAAATTTTAAGTATTGTAATTTCAATAGCAATCATGATTTACAATGTCGACACTCGTATCACAATAAAATTGTAATTTCATAACAATCATGATCTACAATGATGACACTTTTTTCACAACAAAATTGTAATTAAAGAGCAATCATGATACACAATGATGACAATTGTTTCACAATAAAATTGCAATTTCACAACAATCAGGACACAAATTGTCAACCATGATGATAGACACGCTCCCACTTTGTCCTATGGGTAAGAAGACATACAAGTCTTCAGCGACTGTTGTGGGTCTTCATGTGGGATAGGAGACCAGTCCTGGAGACACAATTATGTTCTTTTAGAAGTACTGCATGCAAAAAAGAAAGTCCTGTGGCCTGGAGTTCTATTCTGACTGTTCCTCTTCTGCTGAACAGCAGCCGTTCTCTGCATCATTCAAATGTGACAGTGCCCTGTGTGCATTGCTGTCACCAGCACGGTATGTTGAGCGGGATGGTTGGCTCTTTTGATAGAGCCGTGGACCCAAGATCCTGATATCTCGAGTTCAATCCCTGCCCGCAACATCAAACACTGGCCTTGACACTTGCCAGCGCATACGGTTTTGCGTAGGCTTTAGGAGTCTGCCGGATATATACTGGTAGAATGAGGTAATTTGAAAACACAAGGGATAGATTCGTGTGGAGGGTCATGATCGCCAACGCCATGCGGCAGGGCACATGATGATGATGAGATTCTTGTTCTTATTCTTAGTGTTGCTTAAAGCCCAGTCGACTGCGTACAGCCATATCAGGGCTATAACCGTTTCAATACACACACACAACACACACACACACACACACACACACACATACACACACACACACACACACACACACACACACACACACACACACACACGCACACACACACACACACAAGACAATTCAACATAAAAAGAAGAAACAAAAAATGGAAAAGAAAATTAAGTTACACGTATCAATGCATTCGCGCGCATAATCTAAGGAGATCCCCTGGCGTTTAACATCCCGTCCAGTTTATCGCACAGGGAATTTAAATAAACATACCCGAATACAAATTCAAACATAACTAAGGACACCAAAACATACATAAAAACGGGTCTAAATTACCTAAAAAAAAAAGTCTTCCGCATATCTCATTTCCCTAGAGCCAAAAATGCACTTAATACATGTACTCAATCATCAATCCTAAGAGAAAGTACGTAAGATTTTATCAAACACGTACAGGTGAATGGACCAGCAAGGCAGGAAATGATAGGAATAAATGACAGAGAGCAAAGGAGCAAGGGTGGCAGAAACAAAGAGAGTGACAGAAAAGAGGGCATTTCTAGCACAGAATTTCCTGAAAGTGGGGGTACTGTTTACATTGAAAGAGCCCCCGGCATCCCCACGAGGGGCCTGTTCGCTGCTCATCTTAACGTGTCCACCATTCTGGTGGTGTCGGCTTATTGTTTCATAGGTCCATCTCCCCCCCCCCCCCACCTCTCCACCTCCATTCCCCGTTTCCCATTTCAAGACCCTTGTCAGCACATACGGTTTTGCGCAGGCTTGGGGAGTCTGCCGGATAATTGCTGGTAAATTTGGGTAATTTGAAAACACCAAGTAGACCCAGGGAGAAAATATTGCACGGACTTGCAAGGTGGCTGAGGACAGACAGAAAGGGTGGCTGAGGACAGACAGAAAGGGTGGCTGAGGACAGACAGAAAGGGTGGCTGAGGCCAGACAGAAAGGTTGGCTGAGGACAGACAGAAAGGGTGGCAGATGTACTTGCAGAGCGACAAGGGGGGATAGATTCGTGTGTGGAGGGCCATGATGGCCAACGCCATGCGGCAGGGCACATGATGATGATGGTGATGATGATGATGAGATTTAATAATTTATATAATTACAATATTTATATAGCGCCAAATCTTGATAAACAGATTTGGGTG
>JAPXFY010000031.1:23310853-23313353 GCA_030674185.1 Monoplex corrugatus | reverse complement strand
TGACAGGTAATCGGGGGCTGCATTATTGAGGCTTTTGTAGCACATGGTGTCTAGTTTGTACTGTATGCGCTTTGATACAGGGAACCAGTGAAGTTGTGCCAGGAGAGGAGATATGTGGTCAGCTTTTTTCTTTTTGAGTACAAGGCGTGCAGCATTGTTTTGAATGCACTGTAGGATGTGAGTGGTGGAGGCAGGAAGACCGGACAGGAGTGAATTGCAATAGTCAATGCGAGACATTATGAAGGAGAGAACGAGTTTTGCAGTTGTTTCCACAGAGAGATACTTCCAGATCAGGCTTATACGATGGAGGTGATAGTAGCAAGATCTGGCAGTTTGAGAAACAAAGTTGTTCATGGAGAGGGTAGAGTCAATGCAGACACCAAGGTTTTTCGCTGAATCAGAAATTGGGACTGATGTGTTACATAATGGGAGAGAAAGAGGAGGCAGCTGAGAAAGTTTCTGACGGGTGCCAATGAGGATAGCTTCTGTCTTGTCATCATTTAGCTGAAGTTTGTTGTATGTTATCCAATTTTTAATGTCCGAGTAACACTCAGTGGTGCGAGTCAGGAGGCGCTGTATGTTGTCAGGTGAGTCACTGTCTTGAAGTTGGGTGTCATCAGCATAGAAGTGGTGTTTTATAGAGTGGGAGTTGATGATGGTGGACAGGGGGGAGGTGTAAAGAGTGAAAAGAACAGGGCCAAGGACAGATCCTTGTGGAACACCACAGGTCAGGTATGCAGGTTGAGAGTAAGTGCCATTGATGAGAACAGTTTGTTTTCTGTTTGATAGATATGAAGTGAACCAGGAGAGAGCAATGTCAGAGATGCCAAAAGTATGATGAAGTCTAGAAAGGAGAATACCATGATGAATGGTATCAAAGGCTGCAGACAGGAGAGAGACTTTGCCAGTATCAGTTGCAAGGAGGAGATTGTTGAGAATGTGTAGCAAGGCAGTTTCAGTGCTATGGCGCTGGCGGTATGCTGACTGGAAAGGATTGAGGAGATTGTTGGCAGACAGGTGAGAGTTCAGTTGGTTGAGGACAACTTTTTCAAGCAGTTTTGACAAGAAAGAGAGATTAGAGATAGGCCGGTAATTTTTCAGTTCATTTGGGTCTAAATTGTATTTCTTGAGGAGAGGGTGAACAATAGCAGACTTGAAAGAATCTGGGACAGTTCCAGTTTGGAGAGAAGTGTTGATGATGTCAGTGATGAATGGGGGGAGCGTAGGGAGACAGTCAGAGTAGAGAGAACCTGGAAGAGAATCCAGTTCGCAGGTTTTGAACGACATGGATCTGATTGTGTTGAGAATTTCTTCTTGTGAGACTGGGGTAAAAGTAGTAAGAGGTGTGCCAGAGAAGGAAGGGTCAGGTGGGCATGGTTGACAGGGTGTCCTGTCAAGCCTGTCACGAAGAGTTTGTATTTTGGTGGTGAAATACTTGGAGAATACAGATGGGAGTTCTTCATTTGTGTGTTTTGTTGGGAGAGGTAACTCTTTTCGTGTGCCAAGGAGATGATTCATGGTTGTAAAGAGTTCTTTTGAAGAAGAGGCATTCAGGATTTTGGTTTGGAAATAGCTTGTTTTTGCAGATGCAATGAGGGTGGATACTTTTGTTTTAGAGGCTTGGAAAAGTTGCCTATGTACAGTGAGTTTGGATTTGCGCCAGCGGCGCTCTGCTCTGCGGCGGGCACGTTTTGCACAGGCAATCTCATGAGTGAGCCAGGGGGTAGGGGGGTGGTCAGGTAAAAGACGGGTTGTGGCTGGAGCATGAGTGTCCAGAAGATGATGGAGAGTAGTATAGAATTCATCGGCAAGGTTATGTGACTTTTCAGAAAGGAGACGGGAGGCATCAGATGAAAATGTGGAGAGGTCGATAGATTTGAGATTGCGTCGAGTCACTGTGCGCATGGTACGGGAAGGAGGAGGAATGTCAAGAGAACAGAGAATTGCAGAGTGGTCAGATGGAAGGGCTGAAGTTAGACGGGTAGAAAAAACTAAGCAGTTGTCAGTAGCTGAATTGTGGTGATCACTAGAAATGATCCAGTCAAGAATGTGACCTTTTTGATGGGTTGGTTCAGAAATGTGTTGTGTCATATTGTGATTGGACAGAGTTGATGATATGTCTTGTGTCATAACAGTGAGTGTTGTCATAGTGGACATTGATGTCACCTAGAATGATGAGATTTCCAGGTAAGAGGCAGTAGTAATCAAGAAGTTGATCAAAGTCAGAGAGAAACATGGATGTGGTGAGCTTGTTGGCAGAGCTAGGTGGAGGTCGATAGACACAGGAGAAGGTGATGGGGTGAGGGGTGGATTGGAAGAATACTTCAACGTGCTCGAAAGAAGGATGGGAGAAAGGCAGAGACTGCGAGAAAGACAGGCGGGAACGTTGTAGAGGATGGCGATACCACCACCTCGGGATGAGCGATGGAAAGAAGCAAGCCTGTAACCACTCGGAGTGAGACTCGCATGTATAGGTTCATGACCAAGGGGGTTAAGCCAT
>JAPXFY010000031.1:23293353-23298353 GCA_030674185.1 Monoplex corrugatus | reverse complement strand
AAGAAATTGTCATCTAGAATTAAATTGTCAGCCAAATGGCCGTTATCAAGAGTACACTTAACTTTTTGACTCCCGCACCCTATCCACCAACTGCAAAAACTTAACCCTTTGAATTCCTCACCCTATCCACCAGCTTCCTGTAGGAAGCTGGTGGATAAGGTGAGAGAGTCAGTCTTAAGTTTTTGCTTTGCTGTATGATTGACAATACAGGGAGCTGGTGGACAGGGTGAGGGAGTCAAAGGTTATAGTTTTGCTTTGCTAGCATGGCTGACAATACAGGGAGCTGGTGGACAGGGTGAGGGAGTCAAAGGATTATAGTTTTGCTTTGCTAGCATGGTTGACAATACAGGGAGCTGGTGGACAGGGTGAGGGAGTCAAAGGATTATAGTTTTGCTTTGCTAGCATGGTTGACAATACAGGGAGCTGGTGGACAGGGTGAGAGTGTCAAAGGATTATAGTTTTGCTTTGCTAGCATGGTTGACAATACAGGGAGCTGGTGGACAGGGTGAGGGAGTCAAAGGATTATAGTTTTGCTTTGCTAGCATGGCTGACAATACAGGGAGCTGGTGGACAGGGTGAGGGAGTCAAAGGATTATAGTTTTGCTTTGCTAGCATGGTTGACAATACAGGGAGCTGGTGGACAGGGTGAGGGAGTCAAAGGATTATAGTTTTGCTTTGCTAGCATGGTTGACAATACAGGGAGCTGGTGGACAGGGTGAGGGAGTCAAAGGATTATAGTTTTGCTTTGCTAGCATGGTTGACAATACAGGGAGCTGGTGGACAGGGTACTGGTTAAGACAACAAAGAAAAACATTTACTAGATTTATGAAAAAAACAAACAAAACAAACAAACAAAAACAAACAAACAAAACAAACAAAGAAACAAAGAAACCCAGCTCTGATCACCTCCTTGGAAGACAGTCATCTTCTACAGCTAAATGAAATATCGGATAATCTGTCGTTTTTTGTTGTGTTTTTTTTTTGTCTTAAAATGAGTGAAATTGCTTTCTTGCTGTCTTTTTTGTACGTTTCACCAAGGCCAGGCCCAAAACTTCCCACGTGTTTTGTTTCTTCATTGAGCTATACACATTAATCTATTTTTATTACTTATTTCTCATTTCTACTTACCGCTTTCTGTTCGATTGAAGGCAGACAATCACTTTGGAAACATCATCATCATCATCATCATCATCATCATCATCATCATCATCATCATCATCATCATCATCATCATCAGGTGCCTTGCCACATGGCGTTGGCGATTATGGACTTCCATCTGTCTCTATCTCTTGTTGCCTCAAGCATCTCTTCCACCCTCCCTGTCGTCAGCCACTCTGCAAATCCGTCTAGTATCTTCTCCCAGGGTCTACCCGGTGCTCTCCTTCCCTCCAGCTTTCCGTTGTGACCAGGTGTTCCAATTCCCCTTTCCTCATAAAATGGCCTATGAATGTTGCTTGCCTTTTTCTAATCTTCCTTATGAATGATCTACTTGTGTCTGCCTCCATCAAGACTGTCTCGTTTGTTTTCTTTGCTGTCCATGGAACTCTCAACATCCTTCTTAGAAACCACATCTCGGCAGCCTCAATCTTGTTCTGGCTTTGCTACTTTGGTACAGGTTTTTTGTATATCTCGCGTGATTATGTACAATCGTGTATCAATGCAGGAAGCATGTTCAAACTTCAACTTTAGGGTAAGAGCAGCATGACAGAGCAGCAGGGAAATTTCAGTCTTTCTCTCCTAATTCTTTGTATCTGGTGTTTGTTCGTTTGTGATCTTACGCTTGACAAAGGCCAGTTAGCCGAAAATTTGCGCCTGTCTTGTCTGGTTGTATTAAATACGCGTTCTTATTCTTTCTTTGTGTGTGTGTTTTTTTGTTTGTTTGTTTGTTTTTTGTTTGCTTGAACGCGGGCAGTCACACTTGTTTTGGATTGACGATAAGTTCCACCAGGCCTCCTATTTTCGTTCAGTACTTGAGAGTATTATGTAGAACCGATATTATTGTACGGATGTGAAGCGTGGACAGTCAACACGCAACGTCAGAGCAAGACTGAAACAGCTGAAATGTGGTTTCTAAGAAGAATGTTAGGATTTCTATGGACATCAAGGAAAACAAACGAGACAATCTTGAAAGAGACCAACAAAAAAGAACATTTATGAAGAAGATTAAAAAAACGACAAACAACATTTACATGTATAGGACATGTTTTGAGGCAAGAGAAATTACAGCACCTAGTCACAACAGGAAAGCTGAAGGGAAAAAGAGCACCAGGTATACCCAGGAGAAAATATTGGACGGATTTGCGGAGTTGTGGATGAAGACAGAGAGGGTGGGAGATGTACTTGCAGCGACAAAAGAAAGATTCGTATGGAGAGTCATGATCGCCAACGCCATGATGCAGGGCACGTGACGGCGACGATGATGATGATGATGATGATGATGATGACTTTTTTTTTGTTTTTGTTTTTTAAGGATCATTGCACTCACCTTTTTTTTTCGTCCCATTTTCTACGCCACTTTAAATCAATGGCCACTGAAGCTGAAACAGTTTTCATTATGCGATGGTGATGATGTCGATGTGGATGATAATCATGATGCTATGGAGTTCCATCTAGGATTGAGACTGCGTGACAGGGTTGTACTCTACGCTTACTATCATAACATATCCTGGTGTCAACCAGGCCCGCGAGATACAGACACCTGCGGTGCTGGTCAGAAAATTTGAGCAACACCCTCAACTGCGTGGTTCCAGTCTTCCCAAATGAGCCCATAGCACGCCCAGCTCTGGGTAGGAGCCGGTTAGAGCCGAAAAAAAAAAGACCCACAATGATATATTTTTGAAGGTACTGATAGGGATTCGAACCCACAACCTTCCAGTCGGTAGTCCGTTGTGTTAACCACTACGCCACGGCGACTGGTACGATGATGATGACTTGAGGGCATGGAGAGAAGGAACAGGAGGGGGAAGGGAAGGGAAGGGAAGGCAAGGGGGAAAAGGGATGGGGGATGTATTGAAGGAGGGTGCACGGAGGTCGAAATTGGGGACAGGCCGAGTAGCTGTTTAGGGAGTGAGGTGGTAGGGATGGGTAGACAGCAGGAGTTAGAAAATGATGGAGAGTGAAGCAGGAGAAGGGTGAGCACCGTGGAGGCAAGTGTCGGGGTTGGATGTTAGTGGGGTGACTTGTGTGTCAAGTCTGTCTTTATGTGTAAAAGCGCACACTTGACTGTGTGTCAGTTGTCTCTGTCTGCGCGAACTGATAGCTAGAGCTGAGCTGCGTTTCTGAGCTTGAAAAGCTTCGAGGCAGCAAATCGCTAATGCGCGCAGAAACAAAAATTGCATGCAAGAAGAGCCTGTGCAGACATGCACAAGCACACGCACACGCACACGCACACGACACACGCACACTCAGACATATACAAACAAACACACATACACACCTACACACCAACCTGCACACACACATACACACACATGCCTAAACACACTTACACACATATACGCACAAGCACACACAGGTACGTTTCCTGTTTGTCTGTCACAGAGAGAAGAAGAGAGAGAGAGAGAGAGAGAGGAGAGAGAGGAGAGAGAGAGAGGAGAGAGAGAGATAACTGGAATGAAGGGGGAGGGCAGGGAGAGAGAAAGAGAGAGAGACAGACAGACAGACAGACAAAGAGAGAGGAGGAAAGAGAGACAGAGAGAGAGAGAGACAGAAGAGAGACAGAGACAGAAAGAGAGAGACAGAGAGAGAGAGAAACTAGAATGAAGGGGGTTGAGGCAGGAGAGAGAAGAGAGAGGAGAGAGACAGACAGACAGACAGACAGACAAAGAGAGAGGGAGAAGAGAGAGAGACAGAGAGAGAGAGAGACAGACAGACAAAAAGGAGAGAGAGACAGACGAGAGAGAGAGACAGACAGAGAGGAGGGACAGAGACAGAGAAGGAGAGAGAGAGGACAGAAGACAGACAAAGAGAAGAGGAGAGAGAGACAGAGAGAGAAGAGAGAGAGAGAGAAGACAGAAGACAGAGAGAGAGGGAAGAGAGAAAAAGAGAGAGACAGAGAGAATGAGACAGACAGAGAGGGAGAGAGACAGAGAGAGACAGAGAGAGAGAGACAAAGAGAAAGAGAGACAGAGAGAGAGAGACGAGAGAGACAGAGAGGAGAGAGAGAGACAGAGAGAACGGACACCCCTCCCACTACATCTCAACCCACAAACCCTTCACTCAAACCTTTTAGAAAGGTTACTGGAAAGTTCAAACTTGCGTAGATTTTCATTTGTTTACCTTTTCTTTCATTCATTCATTCATTCATCTTTCTTTCTTTCTTTCTTTCTTTCTTCCTCCTTTCTTCATTCATTTATTCTTTCTTTCTTTCTTTCATTCATTTATTCTTTCTTTCTTCTTTCTTTCTTTATTCCCTCCTTCATTCATTCATTCATTCATTCTTTCTTTCTTTCATTCATTCATTCTTTCTTTCTTCCTTCCTTTCTTTATTCATTCATTCTTTCTTTCTTCTTTTATTTTTTCTTTCTTTTCTTCTTCAATCTTTCTTCTTTTCTTTCTTTCATTCTTTCTTTCTTTTATCTGTTTCTTCTCTCTTTCTTCGCTCTTTCTTTTCTTTTTCTTCATTTATACTCGTACTATCTTCCTATTTCTTTCTTTTTGTGTTTTTCTTGTATTTTTTGTTGATTTTTGTTCTCTCTCTCTGTATCTATCTCTCTGTCTCTGTCTCTCTGTCTCTACCTCTCTCTCTCTGTATCTATCTCTCTGTCTCTGTCTCTCTGTCTCTACCTCTCTGTCTCTGTCTGTCTGTCTCTCTGTCTCTGTCTGTCTGTCTGTCTCTCTCTCTCTTTCTCTCTCTCTCTCTCTCTTAACTTATATGCAAGTCTCGGTTATTTTCTTTTTCATTTACACGACATAAATTTAGTTTTGGAAGTGATCGCGTTACTATAGTTAGGACAACACAATTATTGGCCGGTCTTAAAGGTCATTGGACATTTCTGTAT
>JAPXFY010000031.1:23258353-23288353 GCA_030674185.1 Monoplex corrugatus | reverse complement strand
CACACACACACACACACACACACACACATCACACACACACACATACATACATACACACACACACACACACACACACGCACGCACAAAGAGAGAGAGAGAGACAGACAGACAGGCAGACAGAGAGAGAGAGAGAGAGGGGAGAGGAGAGAGAGAGAGAGAGAGAGAGAGGAGAGAGACAGAGAGAGAGAGACAGACAGACAGACAGGCAGACAGAGAGAGAGAGAGAGAGAGGGAGAGAGAGAGAGAGAGAGAGAGGGAGAGACAGAGAGAGAGACAGAGAGAGAGAGAATTAAAAAGAACACGGAAACAAAACAAAACAAACAAAACAAAACAAAACAAAGAAAGCTATGCAGAGAGACAGATAGGCAAAGAGCACACAAATGTAACAAAAACCAAAGATAAAAAAACATGGACAGGGGAAAACAAAAAAAAGACAGACAGGAACACCAATAGGAAAGAGAAAAAAAGGTCCAAAATCCAAAATAATAACCACACACCACCACCACCACCACCAGCAACAAAACCCAGATGATCAAGCCATTCTTAGAATGTCTCCGGTAACCTTTGGAAAAGGTTTGAGTGAGGGATGGTGGTACTGGGATGCAGTGGAAGGGGTGTCCGTTCTCTCTCTCTCTCCCTTTCTTTCTTTCTTTCTTTCTCACTCTCTCTCTCTGTCTCACTCTCTCTCTCTCTGTCTCTCTCTTTCTTTCTTTCTTTCTTTCTTTCTTACTCTCTCTGTCTCTCTCTCTGTGTCTCTTTCTCTTCCTCTCTTTCTCTCTGTCTGTCTGTCTGTTTGTCTCTCTCTGTCTCTCTCGCTCTTTCTCTTCCTCTCTTTCTGTCTGTCTGTCTGTTTTCTGTCTGTCTGTCTGTCTCTCCTCTCTCTCTCAAATTTTTTCTCAAGATCACTGTAACCTTGAAGAAACTTCAATTGAAATCTACCATTGAAGTGAAGCGAGCGCAGTGGTGAACTTGTTACCAAAGTGAAGAATCTGTGTAAACAGTGTAATGAATTATTCACAAAGTGCTGTTCATACTCCGCCTGCAAAAAAAAAAAAAAAGAAAAAAAAAAGTGCTGTCGTCAATCCACCCCACCCCATTTTTAAAAATTTTATTTATTTACCTTGAAGACTTTCACACTGGTGTCAAGACTTCCAAACTTTAGTCATCCATGACTCCCTAAAGTTTCAAGACCGATAATAGTTAATGGACAGGCATCCGACTGGTTCCAGTTTCACCGAGGATGCAGACAAGGTGATCCCATATCCCCATACGTATTTATTTTATGCGTAGAAATTCTTGTCATAATGATAAGACAAAACAAAATATATGAAAGGCATTTTCACAAAAGAGACTGACCATTACGTAGCTCAGTTTGCTGGTGATACACAATTATTGCTAAAAAGGGATCAGGAATCTTTTGAGGAAACTTTTACAATATTAGAGAAGTTTAATAAAATGTCAGGATTGAATATGAACTGTGCAAAAAACAAAACAAAAAACGATGTCTGTTGTATGGCTTGGCAGTGAAAAACTCTCCACTAGGAAATACACACATCTTAAATTAGAATGAAATCCTTCAGCATTCAAAATACTGGGTATACGGTTTATCACCGACTTAAAAAGTTGTGTGGACATGAATCACTCGCAAAAGTTTAGAGAAGTTAAAAACAAATGTATAAAGTATGGATCAAAAGGATACTTACGCCTTAAAGTAGGATAGCTGTTCTCAAGTCATTAATCTTTATCCAAACTTGTATACTTTTGGCTTCTTCTGCCTAATCCCCCAGATATATTTAAAGTTTACAGACACTCTGCTTTAAATTTGTTTGGAACAACAAACAAAACAGAATAAACAGAAAGACTGCTGACAAGAGTGTAAGGAATGGTGGTATAGGAATACCAGAACTAAACAGTTTCGTTCAGGCTCTAAAGATCGGCTGGATAAGGAAATTAAAAACTTCAACACATACATGGAAATCGGTTATAGATGTTCTTGTAGGCCTACCAAAACTAGCGGTTATGGAAAGATATGGTCCAAGTTTTCCGTCAACGTTAGATAGTGGGAATACTTCCAGGCAGGATGTGTTTCAAACTTACAGAAAGTTTCGCAATACGGTTAACCCATGAGTGCTGCTGATGTTCTTGCGGAACCATTGTTTATTTACGAAAAGGTTAATTTAAACAGTGTCTTACTGAGACCAAATGAATGGATTCTAAACAATGTGTTATCTTGCAGATTTATGTAAAGACGACGGAACGTATTTAAGGTATGGTGAATTTGTTGCTAAATATAACGTGCGAAGAAATTTTCTCAGCAATGCATCAGTTATTAAGAAAATAAAGAATATAATAAACAAATTAAGCATACTTATTGAATATAACGAAACAGCCGCGACACCACGATATATTACACTATTAGCCTCGGTCAACACAGCTAGAGGAGCAAGGGTGTACTATGATATTTGAATTCATGACGAAAAGAGAGTTCTTGAATGTTATATAGAACCAATACTGTTGTACGGATGTGAGGCCTGGACAGTCAACAAGCAAAGCCAGAACAAGATTGAGGCAGCCGAGATGTGGTTTCTAAGAAGAATGTTGAGAGTTCCATGGACAGCAAAGAAAACAAACGAGACAGTCTTGATGGAGGCAGACACAAGTAGATCACTCATAAGGAAGATTAGGAAAAGACAGGCAACATTTATAGGCCATTTTATGAGGAAAGGGGATTTGGAGCACCTGGTCACAACGGGAAAGCTGGAGGGAAAGAGAGCACCAGGTAGACCCAGGGAGAAAATGCTGGACGGACTTGCAGAGTGGCTAGGGACGAGGAGGGTGGGGGAGATGCTAGGGGCAACGAGAGATGCAGACAGATGGAAGTCCATGATCGCCAACGCCATGCGGCAGGGCAATTGATGATGATGACGAAAAGATGCCAAAATGCTACAAAAAGTGGAATGATAAATTTCATAAAGATATAAACTGGTAGAAACGTTTAGACGAATTCAGTACATTCATCATCATCATCATCAGGTGCCTTGCCATGTGGCGTTGGCGATCATGGCCTTCCATCTGTTTCTATCCCTTGTTGCCTCAAGCACCTCTTCCACCCTCTCTGTCTTCAGCCGCTCTGTAAGTCCGTCCAATATCTTTTCACTGGGTCTACCTGGTGCTATCTTTCAGTACATTAAAGAAGTTAAATTAAAGTGGTTCCAGATGAGGTTAGTACACAGAATATTAACTACAAATATATATCACATATGAATATGACAGGTGATGACGTCTTCTTTTTTTAGAAGAGAGAGGGACAGCATTGGACATATACGTTTTAGAACTGTGTATGTGTTAAACAATTCTGGAAATATTTACAACAGACAGCCAACAGTAGTTGTGCAAATATATGTGACCTCCCACCACGAAATCAGTCTTAACTAACATTCTGGGCATTTTTGAGATATACATTTCACTGGAAAGTGTACATTCTGCTGATTATTTTGGTACTTGAATAAAGCTTGTACTCAAACAAATGTAGAAGTTATGTATGTTTAAAGTCATTAAGTTGTATGACGGCCATTTTGAGAAAACGGCCCCTAAAGTTTTTCCTTAAAATTTCTTTATTTGGTGGCTTTGACCCAGTTTGTTTCTAATTTTCGCTGTCATTATCTGAAAGGTACACCAAAGAGCTTTCCATCAGTATATTACATCTGCGGGTACTGTACAGGTTACGGGTTCATAATAAGAGACAAATAGGTACTTTTGGTAGGAAATTACGTTCTTTCTGCTGCGAACAGTGCATTAAAATACCGATTTAAATTGATTAATAATATTTTTTCAAGAAAAACATTTCTGTGGGGGATAGATTATAGTCTACAGAAATTTTGGGGAAAAGTCAAAACACCCCAGACAGACCATCAGTCACCTTTTCAGCTCCTAGTGCTGTTCGACTGACTACGACTGCGAGTTCAGACTGATTTCGTGGTAGGAGGCCACATATCATTATTGATCCTAAACCAATCAATCATACTTTTTGGACATGATGCAAACTACAAGTCCAACAAAACTTTTGATTACATTTTGTTACTTGCGAAATGTGTTATATATACATGTAAACTTAATAAAAGTTTACCCATCTTTTCACTATTTCAAAAATTTCTGAAAACAAGATATGACATTGAAAAAATACATTGCTGCTGTCAACTATGAGCTTAGTAAGTTTTCCATGAATTGGCTTTTCTTATAGAAATAATTGATGGAAACTTAACATGTTTAAAAAGAGAGACTTTTTTTTAACTTTTATTGTTTAAATCCCAGCCGACTGCGCAGAGCCATATCAGGGCTATAACCGCTTCAAAACAAAACTTCAACAGGAAAAAAAAAGAAGAAAATTAAGTACAGATATCAATGCATTCACGCACATTATCTAAGGACATGCCCCCGGCGTAGGACCATTCCGTCCGATTTATCGCACAGGGGAGATTTAAAAAACACACCTGAATACAAATATAAGCATACATAAGGACACCAAAACATATATAAAAACAGGCATAAATTACATAAAATTGCTTCCGCATATCTCACCTTCATAGAGCCAAAAAATGCACTTAATACATGTACCCAATTATCAATCCGAAGAAAACGTACGTAAGACTTTATGGAAAAAATACAGGTGAATGGACCATTAAGGCAGAAAATAAGTAGAAATGACAGAAAGCCAGGCAACAAGGCAGAAACAAAGAGAGTGATAGAAAAGAGGAAATTTCTAGCACAGAATTTCCAGAAGGTGGGGATACTATTTATACTGAAAGAACCCCCGGCAATCCAACGGGGGGAAAAAAGAGAGAGAAGGAAAATCGGTTTATGCATAAATGCATGTACCTTGGTGTGAGATCAGACAGGATCAAGATCTATTCCGGTTGGAAAATATGATAGGCTTCATATGTTTGAAATATAAGTTATCAACTTATATTAATCATGCAAAATAACAGTAAATGGCACAACTTTGAGACAGGTTGATAAGTTTAAATATCTGGGAACGGTCATCTCATCAGACAGCAGATACACATCAGAAATAGCCAGCAGAATCGGCCAAGCCAAAACAGCATTCAAGAAGATGACAAGCATTCTTAACAACAAATGCCTATCAATTAACATCAGGAAGAGAGTTCTTGAATATTATATAGAATCGATAATGTTATACGGTTGTGAGGCTTGGACAGTCAGCAAGCAAAGCCAGAACAAGATTGAGGCAGCCGAGATGTGGTTTCTAAGAAGAATGTTGAGAGTTCCATGGACAGCAAAGAAAACAAACGAGACAGTTTTGATGGTGGCGGACACAAAAAAGATCATTGATAAGGAAGATTAGGAAAAGACAAGCAACATTTATAGGACATTTCATGAGGAAAGGGGAATTAGAGCACGTGGTCACAACAGGAAAACTGGAGGGAAAGAGAACACCAGATAAATGCAGGGAGAAAATATTTGACAGACTTGCGGGATGGCTGAGGACAGAGAGGGTGGAAGATGTGCTTGCGGCAACAAGGAATAGATTCATATGGAGGGCCATGATCGCCAACGTCATGCGGCAGGGCACATGATATGATCATTAGTCATTGTACAGCTTCATATTGATGAGAGTGATCACGGAAAAATTCTGTGGAACGATTGTCTCTGATGTATGTGAGATAATTGTTATGCTTGTCTACATGGATTGAAATAATGGAGTTTGCGTTTGTATGTCAATACACACACACACACACACACACACACACACACACACACACACACACACACACACACACACACACACACACACACACACACACACACACTCATATATATATATACATATATATATAAAACTATATATCCATATACATAACTATATATAACTATATATATGTATACATATATATATATATATATATAATATATATATATATATATATATAATACGTGAGTATAAAATGAATTAAAAAAAAGTTTAAAAAAAAGAGTTTCCAAACCTTGCCAGCACATAGGATTCTGCGCAGGTTCAGGTAAGTCTACCAGATAATTGCTGGCATTTTTGGATGCAGAGCATATGGAATCGTCCGAGTATGGTGAATTCCTCTTGAACAAACTCCAAACTCCCGAATTCCCTAAAATGTTTACACTCTTTGATCCAAATTTGCTGAAGGTTTATCACAAAAAAAAAGCTGATAAAAGTTTTGGTAACACATTTTGGTCACAGGCACGCACGCATACACACACTCATCTCTCTAAGGTCGATATGAAACTGTCCCCTTTCAACAAAAGGGGGAACTGAGGAAGGAAAGCAAAAATGCTGGTAAAAAAAAAAAAAAAAAAAAAAAAATAAAAACAAGACAGAAGGGAGAAATGGATTGCCCAGAACAGATGCCGCACAAATCGGGTTCAATCTGTGAGCTTATCTTTACAACATCCATTCTGCTTGGCACGCAGACAGAGGCGGGGATACACACACACACACACACACACACACACACACACACAACATACATACATACATACATACATACATACATACATACATACATACATACATAGACAGAAAGAGAGAGAAAGAGAGAGAGAGAGAGGAGAGAGAGAGAGTCTGGGAGAGAAAGGGAGAGAGAGAGAGGAGAGAGAGAGAGAGTCTGGAGAGAGAGAGAGAGAGAGAGAGAGAGAGAGAGAGAGAGAGCCCGAGAGAGAGAGAGAGAGAGCCCGAGAGAGAGAGACAGAGAGAGAGAGAGTTGAACAAACACAAACACACACGCAAACAAACACACACACACGCAAACAAACACACACACAAACAAACATACTCACAAACAAACACACACGCATAAACACACACACACACACAAAGACACACAACAATACAATATTTTTTTTTTTTTTTTTTACACACACACACACATACACACACAGACACACACACCACACACACACACACACACACACACACACACACACACACACACACACACACACACACACACACACACACACACACGTACACTCCAGGCTAAAAAAACAAAAACCAAAAAACCCTCTTGCCATTCTAAAAACTGACAGGGTGAGAAGAACGGGAAATCTCTTGTGCAGACATCATTTTTCTTTTCTTTTTCTCTTCTTTCCCTTTTCATTTTTTTTTCCTTCTTCTTTTTCCACCTCCCTTTAAAAATGAATAAAGAGACAGGAATGAGGTTGTCTTATATTGGCCGAAGAGAGTTGTTTGTCCGTTTGTGTGTGTTAGTTTGTGCTGGTGACAAAAAGATAGACTTTTCTCAGTTGTTTCTGAACGGAACTTTTTTTCAGTTTGGGATAAAAAAAAAGTATGAAAACTTTGTGGAACCGCTAATGCGTAAGTTTTGAAAGTCATGGCAGCAAAGGTTAAGGTCACAAGGACACCTCCCCCACCCCACCCCCACCTAACCCCCCAACACCCCGAACAATTGTGCCTGGAATCAGTATTTTTATTAGGAAGGTGTGTCAGTAACATTTTCTTAATTCTTTGAACGAAACTTCAAATACATATTTACAATTTTTCTCTCTCTTTGTTGTAACAGTCCGCCATAGTCTTCGATGCAAGTGATTTTTTGTCTTTGTTTCTTTTTTTTTTTTTTTTTTTGGATTTTTTTCCCATCTCGTCTGATTCTTGTTCAAATGCACACTGACCTTGAGATGTACAAAACCTGGATTTTGTTTGTTTGTTTGTGATCTTACGGCTTGACAAAGGCCAGTTGGCCGAAAATTTGCGCCTGTCTTGTCTTGTTGTATCAAATACGCGGTTTTTCTTTTCTTGGTTTTTTTTTTTTTTTTTTTCGTGTTTTTTTCTGGTTCCTGGATTTTTTTTTGGGGGGGGGGTACTTTTTTTTTTTACTGTTAAAAAGAGGATACTCTTACAAGGCTTGACCATCATGTTTTCGTTTTTTTTGTTTTTTTTGTTGTTGTTTTCTCGCGAAACGGTTACAATTTTCTGAAGAGGTGCACATCATCTTTCTAGATGGGTAAGCCAAAAGAATAGGACTTGCTGTGCAGCAGAACCATGTAAACACTTTTCTTTATCTACCTTTGGGAAGATTTTTCGCAGTTTTTTTATTAATTGCTTATGAAAATCTGAAGGCATAACTTGTGATACTGATTTACCGGTGTGTTTTGTTTTCAGTAGGATTCAGTATATTTTGATGCGTACGTGTGTAGATTAGCAACGAAAAGAATGAAAACGGCTTCCAATTTTTTCCCTTTTTTTTTTTTTTGAAGGGATTTAGCTCGATCGGTTTTTACCATAGGAAATTAAAGTATCAATGTCGATGTTATTCTCTCTCTCTCTCTCTCTGTTTGTCTCTGTCTGTCTCTCTGTCTGTCTGTCTCTCTCCCGCTCGCTCGGTCTCTCTCTCTCTTTCTCTCACTCACTCGATCTCTCTCTCTCTCTCTCGCTCTCTCTCTCTCTCGCTCGCTCTTTCTCTCTCTCTCTTTCTCTCGCTCACTCGGTTTCTCTCTCTCTCTTCTTCTCTTTGTCTCTCTGCCTCTGTCTCTGTCTCTTTTCTCTACTCGTTCGGTCTCTCTCTCTCCCTCTCTCTCTCTGTTTGTTGTGTGTATCTCTCTCTCTCTCCCTCTCTGTGTATGTGTGTGTGTGTGTGTGCGCGTGCGTGCGCGCGTGCGTGCGTGCGTGTGTATGTGTGTGTGTGCGTGTGTGTGTGTGTGTGTGTGTGTGTCTGTGTGTGTCTACTCTATTATATTCTTTGGTGCAAAGTGCCGTTGTGTATTTGTGGATGTTATTTTAGCATTAATAACAAACATTAAAAACAGTAGTGGTGACAATGGTTCCTACACAAGATAACCCCTCCCCCCTCTCTCTCTCTGTCTCTTTCTCTGTGTCTGTCTGTCTGTCTCTCTGTCTCTTTTTGCCTTTAAATCTCTCTGTCTCTGTCTGTCTCTCTCTGACTTTGTCTCTCTATGTCTTTGTCTTTCTCTGTCTACCAGTCTGTTAATCCGTCTCTCACTCTCTCTGCCCCTCACTCCCTCTCGTTCTCTGTCTGTCTGTATCTCTCTCTGTCTGTCTCTCTGTCTGTTTCTCTACTTCTCTGTCTGTCTGTGTCTCAGTCTCTCTCAGATGTTACAAGTTAATATCATTTTGATATTTTCAGATTGTTTAATAACGCATTTTGTTAGCGCTGACCGGCTCAAGGGTTTATGTGCAGGCTTAAAGGCTTGTGCCATAATCACCATCACATGGCACCCGTGACTCGTCAGTGCATAATTATGGAATTCATTCCGAGCGCGGAGACGTCGTCTTGAGGAACAGAAACTGAAACTGAAACTGAAACTGAAACTAAACTCGTGCTGACCGACCCTAAGCGAGGACAGAATGTATAAACACCATACTGCTTATACAAATATCCTTAAAGAAAGAAAAAAAAAGTTTTTTGTTGTTTTTGTTCTGTTTTGTTCTGTTCTACTTTTAGCTTCGTTCCTCACGCCTCTACTTCTCTTTCACAATAAACACCACTGTGCCCGTCAAAGTCATTGTCCCTGTCTGCAACAAAATGCCAATAGCATGTCTTGCACACAGAACAACCCTGTTGGCAAGTTTATTCCCAGGAATGTGATTTATGGCCGAAAAAAACAAAATTTGTGAAACTGATGATACTTTTGACTCCAAGCCACAAAATGGGTTGTGCTGTGAATATTTATGGAAAAGGGGCATTCCTCCGTGAATGATCATCCTGCAAAAAAAAAAAGAAAACGAAGAAGAAGGAGAAGGAGGGGAGAAGAAAAAGGAAAGAATGAAAAGAAAGAATGAAAAGACAGAAAGAAAGACAAAAAGGAAGAAAAAAAAAAAGAACGGCGTTACAGAATGGTCGCGATATGCTCTCATACCACGAAGCAAAATACATTTATTGTGAAAAATACAAGATATGATCATACAAAGAATGCAGTGCTATTAAGCTTCCAAAGATCCAGTACAATACTGTATGAAACACGAGCGTAAGCCGGGAAATTGTTTTAGTCGTAAACGAATACTTTCACTCACTTTTGCTATATGAATCTATTTACATATATTAATAGTATTCAAAGAACATAACTCTTGAGAGTCACGTAGGAATTATCTCCCATGTTTGTAGAACTTCTCAAATCTAACATATTTGCGCTACCCATTCAGCTAGCAAGAGAGCAGATACAATGCACAAAAACCGTAAGCTCAGAACACTCCTCAAAAAAGGAGCACCCAAGCCTATCTTTATACTCTGCAACTACCCTACACACAACTATGAGAGAGGAGAGAAATACATACAATATATTGGTCTTATGTTCAAGATTGACATAGTCTTTTATTCTTGAACTGACCAAACACACACACATAAACAAGACAGAAATATACAGGGTTGCTTCCAAGGCATATAGGTAATACCAAAGAAACAAGAGGGAAGCAAGGAGAATTTTTATAACATTAATCAAAGAACATAATCTTGAGAGTCACGTAGGAATTATCTCCCATGTTGTAGAACTTCTCAAATCTAACACAGTTTGCGCTACCCATTCAGCTAGCATAGAAGCAGATACAAAGCACAAAAACCGTATTCGTCCTTTCGTTGTCGCAGAAGACCACGACTTCAAATCTGGCAAGGGGATTGGCGAGTGTGGGTCTGGAGATGGCTGGTGAGGCCAATCCGGGCCAGGAGGGTTCGCCCACATATAGGGCAAACGTGGGTTGGTGCAACTGTAGAATTGGAGATCGCTCATACCTTGCGCGCTTCTCGTTTTCTTCAAGCCTTTGCTGTACGTCTTCTCTCTGCTGCTCTTGCTCCGATGGTCAGCTTGCCTCGCCAGTTGGGTCGATCTAGTGCAAGCGTCTCCCAGGTATTGAGGTTGATGCCCAGGTCGTTGATGGATACTTTGAGGACATGTATTAATTTTTCGCTGATAGTCTTCGGTGAAATATTGATAGTCTTCACTGACATATATCAATATTTCACCAAAGATTATCTTCTATGATGGCTTGATTCGTAGGGCAAATCTGCAAACTTGTATCCTCCTCTCATTGCTGTAGGTTTTTTTGTTTTTTTTCTAAAACCTAAATCTATTTTCTAACAGAAAGGGAAGAAATTGTGTTTAGACCTTTAGACAGTGTTTCTTGATTGGTCACTTAATCACCTGACCATTCAGCTCGTTTTACTCTGTTTTGAGTTCAGACTAGCTGACGGTTGAAGTGATTCTATATGTGACCCGTTCTGACAAAAAGTACAATAAGTCGGGCAAGGCCTTTTGCTGCTGTGGGTGAAAACTCTGAACAGGGACACATTTGTCAAGTTTGAGTTTTCTGCATTTTCATGCCCTATAACTACTTTTACACCATGTCCTAACACAATCAAGTCAAATTCAATCGATACGTATCATTTTTGTGTGTTTTAATGTGTGGTAAGTGCTACTATCTCCCTTCAAAATATTCACAAGTTCCGTAACATTTTGGTGATTAAAGTACGCTTTTCTTAAATTTCTTTTTCTTTTTATTGTTTTGGATGGATGGACAATTAAGTAAACAAGGGAAATAATTATGGAATTTCAGCTGATTTTGTTGATATTTAATGCTTGTTGCTAAAGAGTTTCTGACTATACCCTTTCAATTCAGGACCTATTCTCTTCAACACTGGTTTTCTCAAAATGGCTGACTTGACCCCTCTCATCTTTGAAAGCCCATAACTTTTTTGTTTTTGTAGCCTGAAACTCAACTTTAGTACCATTTGAAAACTGAGATTCTAAACTTTATAGTGATACCAAAACCTAAAAATGCCTAAACTGAGACTTATTGTGCCTTTTGTCAGAATGGGTCACACACATATATATATATATATAGGCGTCCTTCAGTCTCGGAAGACTATGGAGTTGCGCTCTGGGTGTTTATTCTGGTGCAGCGTCGGGTGTGGCTGGCCAGTCCGACGCGGGAATGACAGTCCCTGTGGCAGAGGGCACAGATGAAGTCTGACGCTGGTCTGTCTGCCTGGGCTGCAGCCTTTCTTCTCGTTTTCTTTTCCTCGTGCCGCTGAGCGAGTGTCTCTTCGAACTTGGAGAGACCTTTCTGCACAGTCTGTCTCCAGGCTGACCGTTCGAGGGCTGTTGCTTCCCAGTTGTCCTTGTCGATATTCAAGGCTTTTAGGTCCCTCTTGCACACGTCTTTGAATCGCAGCTGTGGTCTGCCTGTGGGACGTTTTCCCTGCACCAGCTCTCCGTAGAGGAGGTCTTTGGGGATCCGTCCGTCGTCCATGCGAACGGCATGGCCAAGCCAGCGCATGCGTCTCTGTTTCAGCAGCGTGTACATGCTGGTGCATCCAGCTCTTTCCAGGACAGTGTTGTTTGGGACCTTGTCCTGCCAGGTGATGTTTAGAATGCGTCGGAGGCTGCGCATGTGAAAAGCATTGAGCTTTTGCTCTTGTCGGGCACGCAAAGTCCAGGACTCGCTGCCATACAGGAGGGTGCTCACGACGCAGGCTCTGTAGATCTGGATTTTTGTGTGCTCAGTCAGCTTCCTGTTGTTCCATGCTTTCTTTGTCAGTCTGGCCATGGTGGTAGCTGCCTTGCCGATGCGCCTGTTGAGCTCTGTGTCAAGTGAGAGGGTGTCTGAGATTGTTGAGCCCAGATAAACAAAGTCATGGACGACATCCAGTTCATGGTCATTGATGCTGATGGCTGGGGGAGAGTCAACATCCTGTCCCATGATCTGTGTTTTCTTCAAGCTTATGGTAAGCCCGAAGTTTTGGCAGGCATCGCTGAAGCGAGTCATGAGCTGCTGTAGGTCCTCAGCTGAGTGGGCGGTTACTGCTGCGTCGTCTGCAAAGATGAAGTCACGCAGGCACCTCAGCTGGACTTTAGTCTTGGCTCTTAGTCTGGAGAGGTTGAAGAGCTTACCGTCTGTCCTGGTTCGGAGGTATATGCCTTCAGCTGCAGGACCGAATGCGTGTTTCAGCATCACAGCAAAGAAGATTCCAAACAGGGTGGGAGCCAGGACGCAACCCTGTTTCACTCCGCTCCGTATGTTGAAGGCAGCTGATGTTGAGCCGTCAAAGACGACGGTGCCTTTCATGTCTTCGTGGAAGGATCTGATGATGCTGAGAAGTTTGGGTGGACATCCAATCTTGGGAAGGATTTTGAAGAGGCCATCCCTACTGACCAGATCGAAGGCCTTTGTGAGGTCTATGAAGGCAACGAAGAGTGGCTGCCTTTGCTCCCTGCATTTCTCCTGAAGTTGTTTGAGGGAGAAGATCATGTCTATAGTGGATCTGTTGGCACGGAACCCGCACTGCGATTCAGGGTAGACTTGCTCTGCGAGTACCTGTACCTGGAGCCTCTTCAGTACTACTCGTGCAAAGACTTTCCCAACGATACTGAGGAGGGATATGCCGCGATAATTATTGCAATCGCTTCTGTCACCTTTGTTTTTGTACAGTGTGACGACGTTAGCATCCCTCATGTCTTGTGGTACTTCGCCTTCACTCCAACAGAGGCAGAGGATTTCATGCAACTTGGTGATGAGTGTCTCTTTGCAGCACTTCAGTACTTCGGCGGGAATACCGTCTTTCCATGGTGCCTTGCCAGAGGCAAGAGAGTCCAGGGCTTCGCTGAGCTCATCTATGGTTGGTTCTCTGTCAAGCTCTTCCAGCTCTGGTAGGCATTCTATGGCATTCAGGGCGTCTTCTGAGACTACAGTTTCCCTTGCATATAGCTCAGTGTAGTGTTCTACCCAGCGCTCCATCGGTTGTTCTCTGTCTTGAATCACCTCCCCTGTAGCTGATTTCAAAGGGGCAGTTTTCTTTTGCGTTGGGCCCAATGCCTGCTTGATGCCTTCATACATCGCCTTGATGTTGCCTGTGTCAGCCGCAGTCTGAATCTGGGAGCAAAGCTGAAGCCAATAGCCATTGGCGCATTGTCTGGCACACTGCTGGACTTTGCTGCGAGCAGCACGGAGAACCTGGAGGTTCTGCTCACTGGGATTGGTTTTGTATGCTGTCAAGGCGTTTCTCTTGGCCTCGATGACTGGTGTCACTTCTTCTGAGTGGGCTTCGAACCAATCAGCTGACTTGCTGGTCTTTTTGCCAAATGTAGATATGGCGGTATTGTAGACAGCATCTCTGAAGTGTTCCCATCGGTCTTGGGCATTTGCAGTGGGTGGGCCAGGGAGAGAATCCTCCAACACACGCGCAAACCCTCCACTTTTCTTTAATCGCGTGTTTTGCTGGTGTCGATGCGAGGTCGGCCTTCCTTTCTCGTACGGTGCAGTCTCTTCGCGCGGAGCTTCACATTGCTGCACACCAAAGAGTGGTCAGTGTCACAATCGGCGCTCTGGTAGCTGCGAGTGATCTTGATGTTGGAAAGGTTGACACGTCTGGTGAGGATCAGGTTGAGCTGGTGCCAGTGTTTGGATCGCGGGTGTCTCCAGGAGACTCGATGCTGAGGCTTCGTGTTGAAGAAGGTGTTACTGACGCACAGCCCATGATGACAACAGAGCTCTAGCAGGCGCTGGCCATTCTCGTTCATTTTCCCAGTGCCGAACTGACCCAAGCAGGTGGGCCAGGAGTTGTAATCGACACCCACTCTGGCGTTGAAATCGCCGGCGATGAACAGTAGTTCTCTGTCAGGAATTCTCCTTATAGCAGCACTGAGGTCGTCATAAAACTTGTCTTTTGCTTCTGCTGTGGATGCCAAAGTTGGTGCGTAGGCACTGATTAGACTGACTGGTCCTGAGGATGCTTGGAGTCGGAGAGACAGGATTCGCTCTGTTCCTTCTGTTGGTGGGGTTATGGATCCCAATAATCTGTTTCTAACTGCGAATCCCACGCCGTGTTCTCTGACCTCGTCTGATGGTTTGCCCTGCCAGAACAGGGTGAAGTCTCTCTCCCTCACAGATCCTGTTTCTGGGAGCCTGGTTTCTTGAACGGCGACGATGTCCATCTGCAGTCTGCTCAGTTCTCTGTCGATGACGGCTGTCTTGCGAGCATCATTTACTTCCTGCAGGTCGTCAGAAAAGCCTGGTGTCATTGTCCTCACGTTCCACGTGCCCAATTTCAGGGCGGGAGTTTTCATTTTTCTGTTGCCTGGTGCACAGTTGTCGATCCGCTTGTCGGTTTTCACCCTAAACCCCACGCACCCAGTGAGGCTAACGGACCGTGGCGGGGCAGCACCTTACTGGCTGGGGGCTGCCCAGCTTAAGGCGGGCGGTAGCTGCCCAGTGAGATGCGATGACCTCTCCCACCGTCGGAAGCAGCCCCTGGCGTCTGACTCTACGACAATTGAGTATGCAGACTTAAAACCGGTAAACTGCTACTTCCCGTGTTTAGTCGACGCTGCAAAGCGAAGCTGGAGTGACCTCTCCAGAGCGCAAGGCCTGGGTAAGTATGTGTGGAGGGCAAGCTGTTACCCATGCAGCAGACCCCCCCCCCTCCTCTCCACGTCGCTGGAATGGTCCATTGGAAAGGCAAGCGCCGATACGCATGGTTCCAGTGCCGTCGCAGGAGTTGCCAGAACGTTGCTGTATACAGCCTTGGACTGCCTTGGGGACTCCGGCTCCGGATTTTTCCTCAGGGTTGACTCCAGAAGCCTTTCCTATGAGTGGGTATGGCCGCAAGGCAGCGGAGATTTGAAATCAGAGTTTTCCTTCTCTTAGATGAGCTGTCTTCCCAAACTGATGAGCCCCATCTACCCACATATATGACCCAGTTAACCCTTTAACTCCCGCAGCCTATCCACCAACTGCAAAAAAAATTAACCCCATGATTCCCTCACTACCCTATCCACCAAATCCCTGCAGGAAGCTGGTGGATAAGGTGAGAGAGTCAAAGAGTCAAGTTTTTTTTATTTATTTTATTTATTTATTTTTTTTTTTTTTGCAGTTGGTGGATAGGTCGCGGGAGTCAAAGGGTTAAAATATGTTATATTGGGATGAAATGTTGTCATGTGGGCACATAATGTATGCATATATTTATTAAATGTGGATGGTTATATTGTGGATCTGTGTTTTTGTGAACATTATGGCATAGTGTATGTAGAATCACTGAACTGACATCTCTTAGTGACCAAAGCAAACTGAGAATGGTGAAACATTCTTTTCCGTGGTCTGTTCAACGTTAGGCCTGACCAAATATTATTGTGTGTGTGTGTGTGTGTGTGTTTTGTGTGTGTGTGTGTGTGTGTGATGTGTGTGTGTGTGTGTGTGTGTGTGTGTGTGTGTTGTGTGTGTGTGTGTGTTGTGTGTGTGTGTTGGGTGTGTGTGTGTGTGTGTGTGTGTTGTGTGTGTGTGTGTGTGTGTGTGTGTGTGTGTGTGTGTGTGTGTGTTGTGTGTGTGTTATTGTTTCTTGTGGTGTGTGTGTGTTGTGTGTTGTGTTGTGTGTGTGTGTGGGGTGTTTGTGTGTGTGTGTGTGTGTGTGTGTGTGTGTGTGTGTGTGTGTGTGTGTGTGTGTGTGTGTGTGTGTTTCTTTCTTTACTTACACCCTTTTCAGTCACCACATTCTTGAAATTGCGCTTCAACGTTAGGCCTGACCAAATCTCTGTGTTTGTGTGTGTGTGTGGGGTGTGTGTGTGTGTGTGAGGTGTGTGTATGCGTGTGTGTGTGTGCGTGTATGTGTGTGTGTGTGTGTGTGCGTGCGGTGTGTATGTGTTGGTGTGTGTGTGTTTTTATGTGTGTGTGTGTGTGTGTGTGTTTATGTGTGTGTATGTGCGTGTTTCTTTCTTTACCTCACACCCTTTTCAGTCACCACATTCTTGAAATTGCGCACGTCAAAGGCCATCCGTCAGATAAGAGTAATCTAGAAAAAAAAAAAAAAAAAAAAAAGCGCAAAGGGAGGGAAATTCTGTGTTGGAAAAAACCGTCTAAGGCAAGAAATGGCTCCATCCCAAACTGCCGCCAGTCTGAAACGCTTCCAAGAAAAGTTACGGAACAATAACGACCACACAATACATTTTCTGCCATCCATCCATCCTTCTCCTTCCCCGCCCCCCACCCCCATTCCTTCCTCCTTCCCTCCCTTCCTTTCTCCTTCACCCCCCTCCTTTCCTTTTCCCTTCCTCACCTCCTTCTCCCTGCCTCCTTCTCCCTCTTCCCCCGTCGGCTGCTGATAACAAAAGCGCGGTGTTCAGACTCCCATTTTTGATTTGCTGTTTTGCCAGCAGAAAATGGAAACCACGCCAACTCAGCATGTCCGCCGAGACGCGAACTGCTTCAACCTTCGATTTGACCCGACCTGGGAGAACAAGAACGTCATAGAAAGCCAGGCTATCAATCTTCCTTTCCACTCAATACAAAAAAGAAAGAAAGAAGAAAAAGAAAAAAAACTAAAGAAGAAGAAGAAGAAGGAACAAGAAGAAGACTAAGAAGAAGAAGAGAAAAGAAGAGCAAAAGAAGAAGAGGAACAAGAAGAAGAACAAGAAGAAGAAGACGAAGACGATAATGATGATGATGATGAATGATGAAATGATGAGATGAGATGATGAGATGAGATGACGATGATGATG
Organism: Monoplex corrugatus; assembly: GCA_030674185.1. Taxonomy (NCBI): domain Eukaryota; kingdom Metazoa; phylum Mollusca; class Gastropoda; order Littorinimorpha; family Ranellidae; genus Monoplex; species Monoplex corrugatus. Next base: position 23,270,851 of record JAPXFY010000031.1, on the reverse strand, counting down.
AATGATGATGATGAAGAAGAAGAAGAAAGAAGAAAGAAGAAGAAGAAGAAGAAGAAGAAGAAGAAGATAGAAAGAAGAAGAAGAAGAAGAAGAAGAAGAAGAAGAAGAAGAAGAAGAAGAAGAAGAGAGAAGATCACGAAGAAGAAGAAGAAGAAGAAGAAGAAGAAGAAGAAGAAGAAGAAGAAGAAGAAGAAGAAGAAGAAGAAGAAAGAAGAAGAGAAGAAGAAAAAAGAAGAATGCGAAGAAGAAAAGAACAGCAAGAAGAAGAAGAAAAGAAGAAAAGAACAGAAGAAGAAGAAGAAAAAGAAGAAGAAGAAAAAGAAGAAGAAGAAGAGGAGGAGGAGGAGAAGAAGAGAAAAGAAAGAAGAAGAAGAAGAAGAAGAAGAAGACAAGAAGAGCAAAAGAAGAAGAAGAAGAAGCAGAAGAAGAGAAGAAGAAGAGCAAGAAAAAGAAGGAAAAGAAGAACAAGACAAGAAGAACAAGAAGAATAAGACCAAATAGAAGAACAAGAAGAAGAACAGAAGAAAAGAAGAAGAAGAAGAAGAAGAAGAAGAAGAAGAAAAGAAGAAAAAGAAGAAGAAGAAGAAGAAGAAGAAGAAGAAGAAGAAGAAGAACAAAAACAAGAAGAGAATATGAAACCAGTCATTGAAATCAGTCACCATGGAATAGTGGTCAGCGCAACGGACTACCGACTAGAAGGTTGTGGGTTCAAATCCCCATCAGTCCCTTCAAAAACCATTGTGAGATTTTTCGGCTCCAAAACTGCTCCCACCCAGAGTTGAGCATGCTATGGATTCATTGGAAAGACTGGGACCATATAGTCCAGTCTCAACCACTTCATGGATTCGTCATTGAGGGTGCTGGCCAAATCTTGTGACCAGCACTGCAGGTGTCTGTGTCTCTCGGGCCTGGTTGACACCAGGATACATGACGGTAGTAAACGTGGAGTACAGCCCTGTCACTAAGTCTCAATCCTAGATGGAAATCCTAGCATCATGATTATCATCCTCATTGGCATTATCATCACTACATAGTAAACGTTGATACAGCTGCTGTGGCCATTAAGGTGGCGGCAGAATCGGCCAAGCCAAAACAGCATTCAAGAAGATGACAAGCATTCTTACCAACCAATGCCTGTCAATTAACATCAGGAAGAGAGTTCTTGAATGTTATATAGAACCAATATTGTTGTACGGATGCGAGGCGTGGACAGTCAACAAACCAAGCCAGAACAAGATTGAGGCAGCCGAGATGTGGTTTCTAAGAAGAATGTTGAGAGTTCCATGGACAGCAAAGAAAACAAACGAGACAGTCTTGATGGAGGCAGACACAAGTAGATCACTCATAAGGAAGATTAGGAAAAGACAAGCAACATTTATATGCCATTTTATGAGGAAGGAGGATTTGGAGCACCTGTCACAACGGGAAAACTGGAGGGAAAGAGAGCACCGGGTAGAAAATGCTGGACGGACTTGCAGAGTGGCTGGGAACGAGGAGGGTGGGGAGATGCTAGGGGCAACGAGAGATAGAGACAGATGGAAGTCCATGATCGCCAACGCCATGCGGAAGGGCACCTGATGATGATGATGATGTAAGGGGGAGGGGAAGGGGTGAGCACAGTGTGATGACCATTAAGAAAAAAAGAAAGAAAGAGACCAGTCACTGAGATGAAATGTGACTGTGATAAACGTAACCATTTGGTCAGTGGAAGCTTGTGATTTTGAATATTGGTCAGCTCAAAGCAATTAATTTGAATTATCTCCCATGTATAGCCTACTTCTCAAATCAACACAGTTTGTGCCACCCACTCAGCTAGCATAGAAGCAGATACAAAGTACAAAAACAGTAAGCACAGAACACTCCTCAAAAAAAGGAGCACCCAAGCCTACCTTTATACTCTGCAACTACCCTACACACAACTATGAGAGAGGAGAGAAATACATACAATATATTGGTCTTATGTTCAAGATTGACATAGTCTTTTATTTTTGAACTGACCAAACACACACACATAGACAAGACAGAACATATACAGGGTTTCCTTCCAAAGCATATAGGTAATACGAAAGAAATAAGAGGGAAGCAGGGAGACTTTTTATAATAAGAAGTACTACATGGGAGATAATTCTCAAGAGTTATGTCCTTTGATTAATATTATAAAAATTCTCCCTGCTTCCCTCTTATTTCTTTGGCAATTAATTGTGAGTTTGGCTATTCGTTAGTTTAAAGCAATCAAGATAGGGCTTTTTCCTTTGCCCTGTACAGGTCTTATCTGGAAAGTACAGTGCTATGAATTTTATGGAAGGACTGGGAGAGTTGCATTGAGAAATGATAAATATGATAATGAGAAATCATTCTTGTATATTGCTATTGTCCAAACAAACTCATTTGAATTCACTTTGCATTTACATGTAACCGAGATTGTTCCAAAGATAGACTGATACGATGCTAATATAAGAAATGTGGGCTAGGTAAAACATAGGCTAGGTAAAACATAGGCTAGGTAGAACCTCAGGACCTGGCCAACTCATGGGTTTATGTGCAGGCTTAAGGCTTGTGCCATGATCACCATCACATGGCACCTATGACGTTAGTGCATATGGAATTAATTCTGAGCGTGGCCACGTCATCTCAAAAAAGTGAAAGTGAGATATTGTGCATTCCACATTTACAAGGCAAGAATGCCCACAAGAGGGCTGATATCATATACACACATAACACACACAAACGCACGCATGCACGTAGGCACGCTTGCGCGCACACACGCACACACACAAACCCTATCATCATAAATCATTTATGTTCAGAATGACATAAATGTTGTATTAATATATTTTTTTAAAGTTTTCATAACTCAATTTGAACATATTTACACGAAATGCATCATGAATGAAACTGGAGAAATGTGTTAAAGATTAATTTGTTAAAATGCAAAAATGAATCATAAATAGCAAAATTATTAAACAAAAATATCTTGTCAGCAATTGTAATCTCAAAACTTTACTGAAACTTGACTCAACATTTCATGAAACACACACGCGCGCGCGCACACACACACATACACACACATACACACACACACACACACACACACACACACACACACACACACACACACACACACACACACACGCACACACACCACAAACAAACACACACACTCACAAACACACATACATTCACTTGAGTAAACACACACACTCACAAACACACACACATACACTCGCTCTCACACAGAGGCATACACACACACACACACACACACACACACACACACACACACACACAAGCAAACACACACATAAGCAAACACACACACAAGCACACACACACAAGCACACAGAAATACACACACATAAATAGACAAACAAACAAACACACACACACACACACACACACACACACACACACACACACACACACACACACACATTCCCCCTACACACACCTTTACCCACACACGAAATTACACAACCTTCCCACACCCCATACATCCAAAACTGCCTCAGCTTTCATCGATCTAAACCATTGTCTTCCTTCAATTCTTTTCCGACTGGAAAGTAAAAAGGGGTTGGGTTGTTTATTGGAGAAACATATGGCTGTTATAAACTGGAATGTTGTGAGAGATGGAAAGTGGGGGAGGGACGAGGGAAAGAGAAAGAGTGGGGATGGTGAGAGGGAGAGAGCAGTGCCAGAAATGTTATAAAGCATAAACACACACACACACACAATTTCGTGGTAGAAGTGGAATGACTGGCAGAAGAAGACAGTCAAAACATGTGAACACACCTCTTGAAAGCGCGCTGGTGTTTGTTTATGGCATAAGTACAATGATACTACGAACTACTACTACTACTACTACTGCTGCTGCTGCTGCTGCTAACTGCTACTACTACTACTACTACTACTACTACTACTACTACTACTACTACTACTGATGCTGCTAACTGCTGCTACTACTACTACTACCACCACCATCACCACCACCACCACTACTGCTGCTTCTGCTGTGCTACTGCTATTACTACTGCTACTACTACTACTGCTGCTGCTAACTGCTGTTGCTGCTGCTACTACCACTACTACTACTACTGCTGCTGCTAACTGCTGTTGCTGCTGCTGCTGCTACTACCACTACTACTACTACTGTTGCTACTGCTGCTGCTGTTACTACCACTCCTACCATCACCACCATCATCATCACCACCACAACTACTACTACATCTACTGCTGGTGCTGGTGCTGCTATTACTGCTACTGCTGGTGCTGATGTTGGTGCTACTACTACTACTACTACCACTACTGCTACTACTACTATTACTGCCTGATGCTGCAGCTGCTACTACTGCTGCTGCTACTACTACTGCTGCGACAACTACTGCTACTACTACTACTACTGCTGCTGCTGCTACTACTACTACTACTACTGCTACTACTACTTCTACTACTGCTACTACTACTACTACTGCTGTTACTGCTGCTGCTACTACTACTGCTGCTGCTGCTACTATTACTACTACTGCTACTACTACTGCTACTACTACTACTGCTGCTACTAGTACTACTGCTGCTGCTGCGACTACTACTGCTGCTGCTGCTACCACTACTGCTGCTGATGCTACTACTACTACTGCTGCTGCTACTACCACTACTACTGCTGCTACTGGTATTACTGCTGCTACTATTACTACTACTGCTGCTACTACTACTACTATTACTACTGCTGCTGCTACTACTACTACTATTACTGCTACTGCTGGTGCTGATGTTGGTGCTACTACTACTACTACTACTACTACTACTACTACTACTACCACTACTGCTACTACTACTATTACTGCCTGATGCTGCAGCTGCTACTACTGCTGCTGCTACTACTACTGCTGCGACAACTACTGCTACTACTACTACTACTGCTGCTGCTACTACTACTACTACTGCTGCTACTGCTGCTATTACTACTACTACTACTACTACTACTACTACTACTGTTACTACTACTGCTGCTACTACTGCTACTACTACTACTGCTGCTGCTGCTGCTACTACTACTACTGCTGCTGCTACTAGTACTACTGCTGCTGCTGCGACTACTACTACTACTGCTGCTACCACTACTGCTGCTGATGCTACTACTACTACTGCTGCTGCTACTACCACTACTACTGCTGCTACTAGTATTACTGCTGCTACTATTACTACTACTGCTGCTACTACTACTACTATTACTACTGCTGCTACTACTACTGCTGCTACTACTGCTACTACTGCTGCTGCTGCTACTACTACTAATACTGCTGCTACTAGTACTACTACTGCTGCTACTACTACCACTGCTACTGCTACTGCTACCACTGTTACTACTATTATTACTACTACTATTACTATTCTACTGCTGCTGCTACTACTGCTACTACTACTTCTGCTGCTATTACTACTACTACTACTATTACTACTCTACTACTGCTGCTGTTGCTGTTGTTGCTGCTATTACTAGTGTTGCTACTACACTACTGCTACGTCTACTGCTACTACTACTTCTGCTGCTATTACTACTACTACTATTACTACTCTACTACTGCTGCTGTTGCTGTTGTTGCTGCTATTACTACTGTTGCTACTACTACTACTGCTACGTCTACTGCTACTACTACTATTGCTGCTACTCCTGCTGCTGCTGCTGTTCTGCTGTGACTGCTACTAATGCTATCATTGCTGCTGCTGGTTCTGCTGCTACTACTACTACTGCTGCTGCCACTACTACTACTGCTATACTACTACTTCTACTGCTGCTGCTATACTACTACTACTACTACTATTGTTGCTGCTGCTGCTACTATTACTGCTGCTGCTGCTACTACTACTACTACTACCACTGCTACTGCTGGTTCTGCTGCTACTACTACTGCTATACTACTATTACTATCATTGCTGCTGCTGGTTCTGCTGCTACTACTACTGCTATACTACTACTTCTATCATTGCTGCTGCTGGTTCTGCTGCTACTACTACTGCTATACTACTATTACTATCATTGCTGCTGCTGGTTCTGCTGCTACTACTACTGCTATACTACTATTACTATCATTGCTGCTGCTGGTTCTGCTGCTACTACTACTGCTATACCACTACTTCTATCATTACTGCTGCTGGTTCTGCTGCTACTACTACTGCTATACTACTACTTCTATCATTGCTGCTGCTGGTTTGCTGTTACTACTACTGCTATACTACTATTACTATCATTGCTGCTGCTGGTTCTGCTGTTACTACTACTGCTATACTACTACTTCTATCATTGCTGCTGCTGGTTCTGCTGCTACTACTACTGCTATACTACTACTACTCCTATACTACTGCTGCTATACTACTACTACTGCTGCTGCTGCTACTACTACTACTACTACTACTACTACTGTTGCTGCTACTACTACTACTATTACTACTATTACTACTACTGCAGCTGGTGCTACTACTACTGGTGGTGGTGATGGTGGTGGTAGTCCTACTACCACTACTACTACTACTACTGGTGGAGATGATGGTGATGGTGGTACTACTGCTGCTGCTGCTACTGTTGCTACTGCTACTTATGTTATATGTATAGAGTAGCAAGGGTTAACTGTAAGGCGGATCCAGCGGGACCTACCGCTACCATCTTGAGTAATACCGTCTTTTTTTCTTTAATTTCTTTTGGAGTTTTCCAGGTCACTGCTGACACATTTGGATAGAACACCAGTGACCTGGCAAACTCCAAAAGAAAAAAAAATATTTGGATAGAACGACCAGTCGCTGTGGCGTAGTGGTTAACGCAACGGACTACTGACCGGAAGGTTGTGCGTTCCAATCCCCACATCAGTCCCTTCAAGAACCATCGTGGGATTTTTCGGCTCTAACCGGCTCCTACCCAGAGGTGGGCGTACTATGGGCTCATTGGGAAGAGTCGAGTCTAATCCGCTTCACAGATGCGTCATTGAGGGTGGTGCTCAAATCTTCTGACTAGCACCGCAGGTGTCTGTATCTCTTGGGTCTGGTTGACGTCAGGATATATTATGATAGTAAGCGTAGAGTACATCCTGTCACGCAGTTTTAATTCTAGATGGAACTCCGTAGCGTCATGATTGTCATCCTCATCGACATCATCATCATCGCATTGTAAAAAAAATACTGTGCCAGCTTCTGTGGCTATTAAGGAGGCCTAGAAAATGGGAAGAAAACAACAACAAACATTTGGATAGAACGAATATTGTATTCGTGACCTCCCACCAAGAAATCAGTTTTAATTAGCATTTTGGGCATTTTGAAATATACATATTACTGGAAAGTGTACATTCTGCTGATTATTTTGGTACTTGAATAAAGCTTGTACTCAAAAAAATGTAGAAGTTATGTATGTTAAAGTCATTAAGTTGTATGACGGCCATTTTGAGAAAACGGCCTCTAAAGATTTTGTGTGCTCTCCTACACATTTTCCTTAAATTTCTTTATTTGGTGGCTTTGACCCAGTTTGTTTCTAATTTTCGCTGTCATTATCTGAAAGATGCACTAAAGAGCTTTCCATCAGTATATTACATGTGCGGGTACTGTACAGGTTACGGTTCATAACAAGAGACAAAAATAGATACTTTTGGTAGGAAATTGCGTTCTTTCTGCTGCGATCAGTGCATTGAAATACCGATTAAATTAATTGATAACGTTTTTTCAAGAAACAAATTTCTGTGGGGGATAGATTATAGTCAACAGAAATCAATTTTGAGAAAAAGTGAAAACACCCCAGATAGACCCTCAGTCACCTTTTCAGCTCCTAGTGCTGTTTGACTGACTGCGAGTTAAGACTGATTTGGTGGTGGGAGGTCACAATTGGTCCGCGTGTCTTGGCTGCCTCTCTATCGGACGAACTGTTTGATAAGATTTTTGTGAGTGTAGTTTTGATCAATGGATACATGAATCCAAAGGGCAGGCAATTAGATCAAGACAATAGCAACATTGTTGTCTCCCTTGAGTGAGGGGAAGGCGATACAGATGTTTCACTGTGCAGGGATATTGATGACATTGTGTATGTGTGTGTTTGTGAGTGATGTGTGTATTTGTGTGTGTGTGTGTGTGTGTGTGTGTGTGTGTGTGTGTGTGTGTGTGTGTGTGTGTGTGTGTGTGTGTGTTGTGTTTGTGAGCGCGATGTAATGTGAGACGTGTGTGTGTGTGTGTGTGTGAGAGAGAGAGAGAGAGAGTGTGTGTGTGTTGTGAATGGCATGTGTGTTTGTGTGTGTGTGTGTGTGTGTGTGTGTGTGTGGTGGTGTGTGTGCGTGGTGTGTGTGTGTGCGTGCGCGCGTGTGTGTGTGGTGCATGATGTGTGTGTATGTGTGTGTTTGTGTGTATGAGTGTGTGTGTGTGTGTGTTTGTGTGTGTGAGTGTGTGTGCGTGTGTGTGTGTGGTGTGTGCGTGCGTGTGTGGTGTGTGGTGTGTGTGGTGTATGATGTGTGTGTGTGTGTTTGTGTGTGTGAGTGTGTGTGTGTGTGTGAGTGAGTGTGTGTGTGCGCGCGCGCGCGCGTGTGTGTGTGTGTGGTGGCGTGTACGTGTGTGATATGTGTGTGTGTATACGTGTGTGATGTGTGTGTAGTTTGTATGTATGGATGTGATGTGAGTGTGTGTGTGTGTGTGTGTGTGTGTGTGTGTGTGTGTGTGTGTGTGTGTGTGTGTGTGTCTATGTGTGTATGTATAATGTCATTTTACCCTGAGGAAGGCCAAGGGCCGAAATATTGGAAAGAATACTCAGTGCCCTTGTTGATTGTCTTGGAAAATTGAAGTTATATATATATATATATATATATATATATATATATATATATGTTGTGTGTGTGTGTGTGTGTGTGTGTGTGTGTGTGTGTGTGTGTATATACGCTCACGCGTGTGTAAAGACCAGACAAGATATAGAGGTGAGAGTGGGGGGAGTACAGGGTTTGTTCAAGAAGGATTCAGCACGGCTGGAAACATCCATACGCACTCCCCCCATATCAGCCAGACTCGTTCATCCTGTGCAAAACTCTAAAAGAAGACAAGTTTTCAAATGGCGCGCGAGCGGAGGTGGTGTGGTGGTGGTGTGGTGGTGTGTAGAGAGTGTTGGAGCTGGACTTTTGTGAAAATACGAAATGACACCATATGACATGTGCTTTAAATATTGCCGTTCGTTTCTAATATATCGTTCTTCATATCTTTTAACGTCTATTGACATACGTGCTTTTAACGTCTATTGACATAGTGCTTTTAACGTCTATTGACATACGTGCTTTTAACGTCTTAATTCACATACGTGCTTTTAACGTCTATTGACATACGTGCTTTTAACGTCTATTACATACGTGCTTTTAACGTCTATTGACATACGTGCTTTTAACGTCTATTCACATACGTGCTTTTAACGTCTATTACATACGTGCTTTTAACGTCTATTGACATACGTGCTTTTAACGTCTATTGCACATACGTGCTTTTAACGTCTATTGACATACGTGCTTTTAACGTCTATTGCACATACGTGCTTTTAACGTCTATTGACATACGTGCTTTTACGTCTATTGACATACGTGCTTTTAACGTCTATTGACATACGTGCTTTTAACGTCTATTCACATACGTGCTTTTAACGTCTATTCACTACGTGCTTTTAACGTCTATTCACATACGTGCTTTTAACGTCTATTACATACGTGCTTTTAACGTCTATTCACATACGTGCTTTTAACGTCTATTCACATACGTGCTTTTACGTCTATTCACATACTGCTTTTAACGTCTATTCACATACGTGCTTTTAACGTCTATTCACATACGTGCTTTTAACGTCTATTCACATACGTGCTTTTTAACGTCTATTCACATACGTGCTTTTAACGCTATTCACATACGTGCTTTTAGACGAAAAGAAAAGAAAAAAAGAGTCTAAACTAGTATTAACTTGATATGCTTCTGTATTGACAGACAAGAAGTTATACTATTCTTAAGATTATGTTTTATAAAACTATTGTAATGCTTCTGTATTGCGTACAGCCGACAAAGAACTCCAGTTTCATAAGACTAATTTTTTTCTTAAAAGAAGAGATCATTTAGACTGGAAAATCAGGTAATTAATCAATACAATAGCAACATTGATGTCTGCCTCGACCAATAGAAGACATAGATTTCATTGCACTTAACATTGATGTCTGCCTCGACCAATAGAAGACATAGATTTCATTGCACTTAACATTGATGTCTACCTCGACCAATAGAAGACATAGATTTCATTGCACTTAACATTGATGTCTGCCTCGACCAATAGAAGACATAGATTTCATTGCACTTAACATTGATGTCTTCTCGACCAATAGAAGACATAGATTTCATTGCACTCTGTCACATTGCCTTTTATGGTAAAACTTGAATCTGCTTCTGCAGGAGACAGACAGTTTCACTTTGACATTTTAAAAGATATTAAATAAAACAAGGTAGATTATTTAATCAGTACAAAATCAAAATTTAATCAGTACAAAATCAACACTTGTCTACCTCCAGTTTAAAAAAAAAAGAGAATAGATTTTGTTGTACTCTTTCACATAGCATTTTATGCATAAACTTTGACGTGCTTCTGCAGTGGACAAACAGTTTCATAAAAATGTTGTTAAAACAGATCATTAAATAAAAGAATGTGGATGATTTTCATGCCAGACAATAGCAACATTGATATCTGCCTTGAGCATGTGGAAGGAAAAAGAAAGACGTGGAGTTGTTGTGTTCTGTCACATAGTCTTTTATACGTAAAACTTGGATGCGCTTCTGCAGTGGACAGGTAGTTTCATTAGAATTTTTTAAAAAATATTAAATAAAACAAGGACAAGTTATTTAATCAGTACAAAAACAACACTGTTGTCTACCTCCAGTATTTGGAAGAAAAAAAAGAGACATAGATTTTGTTGTACTCTTTCACATAGCATTTTATGCTTAAACGTTAATGTTCTTCTGCAGTGGACAAACAGTTTCATAAGATTATGTTTTAAATAGATCATTAAATAAAAAAATGTGGATGATTTTTATGCAAGACAATGGCAACATTGATATATGCCTCGAGCATGTGGAAGGAAAAAGAGACATGGAGTTGTGTTCTGTCACACTGTCTTTCATGCGTAAATCTTGGATGTGCTCTTGCAGTGGGCAGTTTCATAAGAATGTTTTTTTCAAAGAAATCATTTAATAAAACAAGCAGGTAATTTAATCAAAATAACAGCAATAGGGTTGTTAGCCTCAAGTATTGGAAGAAAAAGGAGACAAAGATTTCATTGTACTCTTTCACATAGCAAAAGAAATAAGAGGGAAGCAGGGAGAATTGTTACATGTATAATATCAACCAAAGGACAACTCTTGAGAGTCACGTAGGAATTATCTCCCAACGGAGGAATGTTCTGAGATTACTGTTTTTGTGCTTTGTATCTGCTTCTATGCTAGCTGAATGGTAGCGCAAACTGTGTTAGATTTGAGAAGTTTCACAACATGGGAGATAATTCCTACGTGACTCTCAAGAGTTATGTCCTTTGGTTGATATCTTTCCAATAGCGTTTCATGCGTCAACGTTGATGCGCTTCAGCAGTGGACGAACAGCTTCATAGGAATATTTTGAAAATAGATCATTAAATAAAAGAATGTCCCCGTGGGGATGCCGGGGGCTCTTTCAGTATAAATAGTATCCCCACCTTCTGGAAATTCTGTGCTAGAAATTTGCTCTTTTCTGTCGCTGTCTTTGTTTCTACCTTGTTCCTTTGCTTTCTGTCATTTCTTCCCATTATTTTCTGCCTTCCTGGTCCATTCACCTGTATGTGTTTGATAAAGTTTGACGTAATTCTCTTGATCGAACACTCTTCTCTACGTCCATCCCAGTCCTTGTACCTGAACAACATCACAAGTGTTACGGCACAGTGCAATCAATATGTCGCTTTCGTCATTGCTCGAGGCAGACAACACTATTACTATTGTCCTGATGAAAATCAGCTGCCTTCTTTTATTTGTTGTTGTTATTATCATCGTTGTTTAAAGCCCAGCCGACTGCGTAGCCCCACACTAAGGCCATAACCGCTTCAAACCATACAAAACTTCAACAGGAAAAAAAAAGAAAAGAAAATTAAGTGTACATATCAATGCATTCGCACGCACAATCTAAGGACATGCCCCTGGTGTTGACCACTCCGTCCAATTTATCACACAGGGGATTCAAAAAACACACCTGAATACAAATATAAGCATACCTAAAGACACCAAAACATATTATAAAAACAGGCATAAATTACCTAAAATTGCATCCGCATATCTCACCTCCTTAGAGCCAAAAAAGCACTTAATACATGTACCCAATTACAGTCCGAAGAAAAAGTACGTAAGACTTTATCGAAAAAATACAGGTGAATGGACCATTAAGGCAGAAAATAAGTAGAAATGACAGAAAGCAAGAAAACAAGGCAGAAACAAAGAGAGTGA
>JAPXFY010000031.1:23205853-23245853 GCA_030674185.1 Monoplex corrugatus | reverse complement strand
TGTAAATGGATATTGACGATTATGTCATTGGTGTGAAATGTGATATTGACACGGATTATGTCATTGGTGTGAAATGTGATATTAACACGGGATTATGTCATTGGTGTGAAATGTGATATTGATACCGGATTTGTCATTGGTGTGAAATGTGATATTGACACGGATTATGTCATTGGTGTGAAATGTGATATTAACACGGATTATGTCATTGGTGTGAAATGTGATATTGACACGGATTATGTCATTGGTGTGAAATGTGATATGATACCGGATTATGTCATTGGTGTGAAATGTGATATTGACACGGGATTATGTCATTGGTGTGAAATGTGATATTGATACCGGATTATGTCATTGTGTGAAATGTGATATTGACATGGATTGTCATTGGTGTGAAATGTGATAGTGATACCAGATTATTTTCATTGGTGTGAAATGTGATATTGATATTGGATTATGTGACATACCAGATTATGTCATGGTGTGAGATGTTAATATTGATTGGATTACGTAATTGGGTGAAATGTATGCTGGTTTATGTCATTGGTGTGAAATGTGATACCGATATGAATCATGTCATTGGTGTGAAATGTGATACGATACTGAATCATGTCACTGGTGTAAATGTGATATTGATACTGGATTATGTCACTGCTGTGAAATGTAATTGTACATGAAGAAATTTTCTCATCAGCGCGCAGAGCTTATTGTTAAGTTCACAGGTCTGTCAGGTTATACATTTCAACCTGTATTGATTGACATATGTGGCATAGCATGAAATGCGTTCAGTCAGATACTTGGCTCCTTCTTAAGCAAATTGAAAATTGTGGAAAAACTTTCTATCAGAAATGTAAACTTTCAGCGTGAGCAACATTCTCCCTTTTCCTATTGCTCTATCATCTCCCCCCCCCCCCCCCCCCACCAACCTTCCTTTTTTATTTTTTTTTGTTTGTTTTTGTTTCTTTTCTTTATTTGTTTTTGTTTTCTTTTTCGTTTTTGGATTTGTTTTGTTGTTGTTGTTGCTCTGTGTGTGTGTGTGTGTGTTTGTGGTGGTGTGTGCTGTGTGTGTGTGTGTTGTGTTGGTGTGTGTGTGTGTGTGTGTTCGTGTGTGTGTATGTGTGCGTGCATGGGTGTGTGTGTATGTGCGTGTATGTGTGTGTGTGTGTGTGTGTGTAGTATGTGCTTGTGTGGTGTGTGTGTGTGTGTTTGTGTGTGAGTGTGTGTTGTGGGTGTGTGGTGTGTGTGTGTGTGTGTGTGTGTGTGTGGGTGTGTGCGGCGTGTGGAGTGTGTGTGTGGTGTTGTGTGTGTGTGTGTGTCGGTGTGTGTGTGTGTGTGTGTGTTGTGTGTGTATGTTGGTTTTTTGTTGTTGTTGTTGTTGTTATTGTTTTTTCTAGTCGACACGTTCCTAAGGAATTTCTGCTCGTGAAAGATTTTCCTTACGATAAGACTGATTTCAAAACAAAAGAAAAAAAAAACAAAAAATGAGGTGAAAGGAAAGAACGTCTGTTGGGAAGAAGCCAAGTGCTTCCAGAAAAGTGCAAGGGGGATTCCATCTCCACTCTGCCTTGCAGTTGACACGCTTCCAAAACAAGTTACGGAACAATAACGACCACACAATACATTTCCGCCCACCAACCCGCTTTCCTCCTTCTCCTTTCTCCCCCCCCCCCAACCCCCCATTTCCTCTTCCACAATCTCCCACCTCCCTCCCGTCCCTCCCTACCTTCTTCCCTCCTTTGTTCTTCCCCTCCTTCCTCTTCCTGTCTGGCTGCTGATAACAAAGGCATGGTGTTCAGACTCCATTTTCTGACTTGTTCGTTTGCAGGCAGAAAATGGAATCTCCACAGCTCATCATGTCGAGACGCGCGAACTGTTTTACCTTCCATTTGACCCGACCTGGGTGAAACAAGAAAATCGTTTTGTAAGGCCATACTAAGAATGTTGTTTTTTACATCCTGAATAAGATTTGAAATTTACGGTACATCGTGACTCTTCTGGTTTCCTTTAGCTGGGGTGGGGTGGTGGGGGAAGGCTGATTTTTCATATCACAGACACACACAAACACAGACATAGACAGGCAGACACAAAACTACACACACACACACACAAACACACCACCCCCCACACCATACACACACTCATACACCACGCACCCCACCAACCCGCCCCCCTCCCCCACACATATCACATCATGCACCCACCCACCCACTCATACACACACGCACCCACCAACCCCCCCCCGCCCCACACTCACACATATATATGCACCCATCCACCACCACCACCCTCACACCGACCAACCTGCCCCTCCCCACAGACCTATTGCTAGTACAAATTAATGTCCCTATTCGGAGACAAAGGGAGACAAAAATAGACGACGGTAGGGGGAAAACGCACCACAAAGAAGAAGGTGCTGGAACTGTAGAGCTTTTTTTCCCCTTTTATTGTTGTTTAAAGCCCAGCCGACTGCGTAGAGCCATATCAGGGCTATAACCGCTTCAAAACACACAAAACTTCAACAGGAAAAAAAAAAAAAAGAAAAGACCATTAAGTACTACAGTGCATTCGCGCACATAATCTAAAGACATGCCCCGGCGTGGGACCATTCCGTTCGATTTATCGCACAGGAGAGATTTAAAAAAAAACACACCTGAATACAAATATAAGCATACATAAGGACACCAAAACATATATAAAAACAGGCATAAATTACCTAAAATTGCTTCCGCATATCTCACCATCTTAGAGCCAAAAATGCACCTAATACATGTACCCAATTATCAATTCGAAGAAAAAGCACGTAAGACTTTATCGAAAAAATACAGGTGAATGGACCATTAATGCAGAAAATAAGTAGAAATGACAGAAAGCAAGGCAACAAGGCAGAAACAAAAAGAGTGACAGAAAAGAGGAAACTTCCAACACAGAATTTCCAGAAGGTGGGGATACTATTTATACCGAAAGAGCCCCTGCAAAAATAGGGGACGGTAGGGGGAAAACGCACCAGAAAGAAGAAGGTGCTGGAACTGTAGAGCTATATCACTTATGCGTCACAAAAAGAGAACAAGAGAAACAACATGCTCATCAAGCCATTCCAATAACATTTTTGTCTCTACGACGACCGTCTCCCCCACCCACCCCGCCAAATGAAATAAAATAAAATAAAATAAACTAAACTATTTTCTATAACATGACATAACATAACATAACATAACATAACATAAAACGAAATCCGAAACAAGTGTGACTGCCCGCGTTCAAGTAAACAGGAACCAGAAAAAACACGAAAGAAGAATAAGAACGTGTATTTAATACAAGGCAAGACAAGACAAGACAGGCGCAAATTTTCGGCCAACTGGCCTTTGTCAAGCGTAAGATTATAAACAAACACCACATACAAAAATTAGGAGAAAATGACATGACATGATACGACACGACATGAATTAAATTAAATTAAATTAAATCAAATTTAATCAAATTTAATCAAATCAAATTTAATTTGTTTAATTTAATTATATTTAATTAAATCAAATTAAAAAGAAAGCAAACACAAGAACAAAACACGCTATAAAAAGACACACAAAAGCAAACAATCAAACAAATACACATGATATCAGAACACAGGTACTGTTGAAACTCCGCCCAAGTGACACGGCAACAATGCAGTATCTTCTCTGGTGGGTGGCTTCATGGTGGCTTAGCGCTGGCTGTGGCTCCCATGGGCTTTCTGGTACTAGAACTTAAGACTAATTCAGCCAGGGGCAGATGGAGTATAGAAAAGCCTGAATTAGAGACATCGAATTGGCGCCACAGAAATGGCTGAGAAGTTTGGGCGACAAATATCACACAGCAACAGCATTAGTATTAGCAGTTGCAGCAGCAGTAGTGGTAGTAGTAGCAGCAGTAATAGCAGCAGCAACAACAACAACAAGAAGAACGAAAACAACAACGACAATAATAGCAACCATAGCAAATAAATGGAATTGTTACATCATGAGAAGTGATTGTTACGGCTCTAGTGATAGCAACAACACCAATTAATTAAATGGAATTTTAACTTCTTCAAGAATGATTCATTTTGCTTGAGCAGTTTTTCTTTTATTGTTGTTTAAAGCCTATCCGACTGCGCAGAGCCATATCAGGGCTTAAAATCACTTAAGTGAATAGACATTAAACCAATGACCACACCACACAAACAGGCATATACACACACACCACAGCACACAACACAAACACACATACCATACAAACACACACCACAGCACACAAACACATACAAACACACACACACACCACCACCACCACCACAAACAACACACACCAGCAGCCTCAACCGTAGAATATCTTAAAACCGTTCCTCTCCACATACGCACATACATTTTTGTTCTGACTGGAAACTTTAGAGGGCTGGGCTGTTTATTGGGCAAACATGTTCCTGTAATAAACTGGAATGTTGTGAGAGTGGGGAATGTGGAGATGGTAAAAAAGGGGTGTGAGTTGGGGGAAGTGAGCGGAGGGGGGGGGGGGAGGTTGAGAAGGGGGAGGAGGAGGAGGAGGAGGAAAGAGGTGCCAGAAAATCTAGTGTACATACAAAAAAGTTTTACAAGAGCGGTAGAGTGAGAGGGGTGTGTGTGTGTGTGTGTGTGTGTGTGTGTGTGTGTGTGTGTGTGTGTGTGTGTGTGTGTTGTGTGTGCGTGTGTTTGTGTGTGTGTGTGTGTGTGTGTGTGTGTGTGTGTGTGTGTGTGTGTGTTGTGTGTGTGTGTGTCACTTATTTTGATATCGTTTTACGTTTACTGTGATGTGTTAAGAGATAAACAGATCGATAGGTGAATGTATCAATAAACAATTGATCATTATGTGAATGTATAAATAATCAACTGTTCAGTAGGTGAATATATAAATCGACTGATCAATAGGTGAATGTATAAATTGATATGTATACACGATCATCGATCAATAGGTGAATGTATCAATAATTAAACGGTTTATGTTTGAGCACCGAATCACTTAGATTGGTTTGGATTTGACTGGAATCAGTTTTTTCCTGAATCAAATCTTTTTACGTGAAGTGAGGGTGGTTGTGCTCTAAAAAAAACAACAAAAACCAAGTGGCTATACATAGCCATAGTATGGCGCCACCCCGGTTTTCTTCTTGTATGCATGTGTATTTTTGATGGGTTCAGTTACAGTTCAGTTCAGTTCAGTTCAGTTCATATTGCTTATAGTCCAGCCGACTACTTTTTGATAGGTTTTTACATATATAAATATATATATATATATAGGGTAAGACATGAAGAATTGATCAACCAAATAGAAAGACTCAATGTTGATGGAAAAGATCTACGAATAATCAGAAATATGTATTGGGAACAAATAGCTGCAATGAGAATAAAAAACGATATAAACTCTTTCCAAAACATCAAAAGAGGAGTCAGACAGGGCTGTGTTTTGTCACCAGATCTGTTTTCACTTTACAGCGAATACATCATGAGAAACCTAGAGGAAGACCCTGGATTAATTTACAAGTTGGAGGAAAAATGATAAGCAATATTTGATACACAGATGACACCGTGCTAATTGCAGAAAGTGAAAGGGACCTACAAAACCTTGTGAATATACTAGAAATAGAAAGCAAACGTAAGGGGTTGGAACTAAACAGCAGGAAGACTGAAGTCATGGTGATCAGTAAAAAACATGAAATCCCCTCATGCAAAATAACAGCAAATGGCACAACCTTGACATAGGTTGGTAAGTTTAAATACCTGGGAACGATCATTTCACCAGACGGCAGATGCACATCACAAATAGCCAGCAGAATCGGCCAAGCCAAAACAGCATTCAAGAAGACGAAAAGCATTCTCACCAACAAATGCCTATCAATTAACATCAGGAAGAGAGTTCTTGAATGTTATATAGAACCAATACTGTTGTACGGTTGCGAGGCGTGGACAGTCAACAAGCAAAGCCAGAACAAGATTGAGGCAGCCGAGATATGGTTTCTTAGAAGAATGTTGAGAGTTCCATGGACAGCAAAGAAAACAAACGAGACAGTCTTGATGGAGGCAGACACAAGTAATCATTCATAAGGAAGATTAGGAAAAGACAGGCAACATTTATAAGCCATTTTATGAGGAAAGGGGAATTGGAGCACCTGGTCACAACGGGAAACCTGAAGGGAAAGAGAGCACCAGGTAGACCCAGGGAGAAGATACTAGACGGACTTAAAGAGTGGCTGGGGACAAGGAGGGTGTAAGAGATGCTTGAGGCAACAAGTGATAGAGACAGATGGAAGTCCATAATCGCCAACGCCATGCGGCAAGGCACCTGATGATGATGATGTTGATGACATATATTATATATATATATAATTGAAGCAGCATGTGCACAGAAAAGGCAACAAATCGATGTAAAATTTTCCCAAATTTTCGGTGGTACACCGGCATTCCTCAAGGGGACTTTAGTCACCGACTACGACATGCTACACAAACACATCAGAATATTTTACGTAGGCTACATTACGTAGTCTTGACTCGATATTGTTGCGACGTCAGGCCGAGAAGAAATATGGTCCTCATTTTGTTCATCCAAAAAAGACTCCCTCCTCAGTCTGGTGTCCAGATTCTCAGAGTGCACCTTCTCCACTGCGATACATTTTAAATTTTGAAGTGAATGGCCAGTTTGGTTTAAGTGTTTGGTGACCTGAGTGCCTGTATTTTTTGGGGATGTTTGACCAGTGTTGGTAGAAATCTGGTTTTGAGAGGTTTTTTCGTTTGTCCTATGTATTGAGTTTTAGGGCAGATATCGCAGTGGAGGAGATACACTACGTTGGTAGATGAACATGTCAGTTTGTGCCTTATTTGGAAGGTTTCACTCGTGTTGAAACTGCTGAAAGTTACACCTTCAATCAAGTGTTGTTCACAAATGATGCACTGTTTAGCTGAACACTTGAAACAGCCGGCATCAGGGTCAGGAGGGATTGGAAGGCAGGGTGGCATGAGGAGGTTACGCAGGGAGCGACATCATCTCTCCCCAAGGATGGGTGGGTCGGGAACAGCCTTATGCATTTTGCTGCTGTTGTGAAGGATTGTGGATCATGGAGTGGAGTTTCCTGAGCCACTGACGGAGGGGTGGGTTAGATGGATGGTGGGTGAGATGAAGGGGGTTCTGGTGGCTGGCTGTTTGGGTTTATATTGAAAGATCTGTGATCTGTATACATATATATATAAGCTACGCACAAAAAGTTAAGGATCACTATGAGAAAACCGGTGCGTAATAAACTCAGTTCGCTACTGTGATTTATTTCTCAGTCCAGCCAAATTGTTATGAATTCTTGTTCAGCTGTAAGTGGGCGATGTTGTGTTAGTGCGAAAATTGCACGGGATTCTCTACTACTGAGCTTGGCCGCAAACGGAAAAGCGGAAACTTGCGAAAAAGGACCTTGTTTTGGACCGTTCTGCCTGAACACATTGCACAAGCCAGATAGAAAAACCATTATGCACGTGCAAGCACTGCTGTTTATGTGTGAGATGCTGTCTCTTGCTTGGCTTTATAAGAAGACATTCCACCAGTAGTAGGCCTGATCTGACAATGCCTCCACGACGAAAATTGAGCGAGTTTGAGAGGGGACGAGCTGTTGCATGGTTCCAAGATGGTGTTCCCAAGCGAGAAGTGGCCAGGCGACTTCAGGTGTCCATCTCTGTCATTGTCAGACTGATTCAACGCTTCACAGCCACTTGGGAGGGTCCATGAAAGACGCAGATCTGGTCGACCGAAGAAGACAAACCCACGTGAAGATCGTCTCATTGAACGACAAGCCCTGCAGACAAGAACAGCCTCTTCCAGCATCATTCGAAGGCAGCTGAGGGTGGCTACTAACATCAACATCAGCCAGCAGACTATACGGAACCGCCTTCATGGGTTTAACCTCCGTTCTCGTCGCCCAGCTGTACGGCCACGCTTAACTCCAGCCCATAGGGCAGCACGCGGCGCCTTCTGCAGACGTCACGTGAGGTGGACACGTCAGCAATGGTCCCAGGTCCTGTTCAGTGATGAATCACGCCTCACCATGAACCACAACGACGGCCGACTGAGGGTCTGGAGGCGCCCAGGGCAACGCTTTATTGACCCACTGTCCAAGAAAAGGTGGCCTTTGGTGGAGGTTCTGTAATGGTCTGGGGGGCCTTCAGCCTTCACCACAGAACACCCTTGTATCATGTACAGGGTAACCTGACTGGCCTCCGATACCGGGATCAGATCCTTCGACCGCTGGCTGTGCCTACACTGCAGCCGATGGGACCGACGGCTGTCTACCAGGATGACAACGCTCGCCCCCACAGGGCAAGGATGGTCAACGACTTCCTGCAGCAGTCTGGAGTCAACAGAATGGAGTGGCCAGCATGCAGTCCCGATCTCAACCCGATTGAGAACCTCTGGGATGAGCTGGATCGCAAAGTGAGGAGCAACCACCCCCCTCCCAGGGATGCCCAACACCTCTACCAGATGCTGCAGGCTGAGTGGCAGGCGCTTCCACAGAGGATCTTCACCAACCTGGTCAACTCGATGAGGACTCGCTGCGTCGAGTGCCAGAACAGCCATGGCGGTTACACGCATTACTGAACTTTTGGGAGCATCAGAATGCCCTGTCTTGTGATTTCAATGACTTTGGGAAATCAAATTTCGATACGTACCCACTTTGATCAAATGTACACACCAAACGATTGCTCGAAATTGAAGGCAATTGTGTATCGTTATCACTAAAGCATGGAATTAAATGTTTGCCAAACTTCAACGCATTGGCTTTCTTATTTTGAAAGTTATGAATTTTTGTGCAAGTGATCCCTAACTTTTTGTGCGTAGTTTATAAGATACATAAGGACACCAAAACATGTATAAACAGGCGTAAATTACCTAAAATTGTTTCCGCATATCTCACCTCCTTAGAGCCAAAAATGCACTTAATATATGTACCCAATTATCAATCTGAAGAAAAAGTATGCAAGATTTTATCGAAAACATAGATGTGAATGGACCATTAAGGCAGAAAATAAGTAGAAATGGCAGAAAGCAAGGCAACAAGGCAGAAACAGACCGTGACAGAAAAGAGGAAATTTCTAGCACAGAATTTCCATAAGGTGGGGATACTATTTATACTGAATGAGCCCCCTGCAACCAACGGAGGGACATAGTACATGAGCTCGTGACATTATCATATTTATACATGATAGCACACTTCTGTTTAAAACAAACAGTGCATGAAATACACTTTACTTAAGGATGACTAATGTTGATCACTCCATCGTGTGGATGAAATTTGTCTTAACTCTTTAGCTCCTTCGCTGAAAAAAAATCGTGAATAGCGTGGGGGAGTTAAAGTTTTAATTATGACGAGAGAGAGAAAAGGTTAATTAAAGAGTATTTTATTTTTTGACGTTATGGTTGTCTATTTGTACATAATGTGGTGTATGTGTCTGTGTATAATTATTTGTATGTGTGTATGTACATGTGTAGGTATTTGTGTGTGTGTGTGTAGGTAATTTGTGTATGTGTAGGTAATTATGTAAGTGCGCGCGTTTGTTGAACTGTGAAATACATGAATAAACATGCAACAGTTCACATGCCTGTGCGCGCGCGCGTGCATGTCTATGTATGTGCGTGTGTGTGAGCAAGTGCATGCGTGAATGTATGTGCGTGTGTGCTTTTCTGTGTGGGTGCCTGTGTGTATGTGTGCATGTATTTATGTACATCCCTGTTTATGGATGTGTGTGTGTGTGTGTGTGTGTGTGTGTGTGTGTGTGTGCGCCAGCAAACTAAGGAGGGATCAAACAAGCCAGCCAACCATTCACACGTCAGCAAGCACTCTGAAGTTATAACAATGAATTCTGGTTGCATTTTGGCTTAGTATGAAGTTTCTCTTTCTTTTATTGTTGTTTAAAGCCCAGCCGACTGCGCAGAGCCGTATCAGGGCTATAACCGCTTTAAAACACACAAAACTTCAACAGCAAAAAAAAAAGAAAAAATTAAGTACACACATCAATGCATTCGCGCACATAATCTAAGGACATGCCCTCGGCGTAGGACCATCCCGCTCGATTTATCGCACAGGGGAGATTTACAAAACACACCTGATTACAAATATAAGCATACATAAGGACACCAAAACATATCAAAACGGGCATAAATTACCTAAATTGCTTCCGCATCTCACCTCCTTAGAGCCAAAAATGCACTTAATACATGTACCCAATTATTAATCCGAAGAAAAAGTACTAAGACTTTATCGGAAAAATACAGGTGAATGGACCATTAAGGCAGAAAATAAGTAGAAATGACAGAAAGCAAGACTACAAGGCAGAAACAAAGAGTGACAAAAAGGAGGAAATTTCTAGCAGACTTACTATAATACCATTGTCCATACTTGGCTCGAGCCATTAATAGTATTATCAATAATAATAATAATAATAATAATAATGCTGATAATATTGTTATTATTATTATTACTGTGTGAATGGTCAACGCCAGGGGCATATCCTTAAGATTATGTGCGCGAATGCATCGATGTGTGTACTTTTATTTTCCATTTTTTTTCCTGTGTAAGTACATGTATTGTGTATATTTCTTAAATGGTTATAGCACCGATATGGTTTCACGCAGTCGGCTGGGCTGAAAGCAAATATAACAGCGATATAGAACCCAGCCGACTGCGCAGAGCCATAACAGGGCTACAAACATGAACTGAGTCATATAGATGGTTTCTATAACATTTGAGCTTTCATGGTTTAAATCCTGTGTTTGTGGGCGAACATAAAGTCTCAACATTATCTGTTATTGTTTAAAGCCCAGCCGACTGCGGAGAGCCACGACATCAGTGTTACAACCGTTTCAAAACATACAATATTTCAACAGAGAAAACTTAATTATGCATATCAATGCATTCGCCCACATAACCTGAGGTCATGCCCCCGATTTAAAAAACATCTGAACACAAATTTACGTATACCTAAGGATACCAAAACATACAAAAATGGGCATAAATTACCTAAAATTGCTTATTGTTATTCTTGTTTAAAGCCCAACCGACTGCGTAGAGCCATATCAGGCCTATAACCGCTTCCAAACGTACAAAACTTCAACACAAAAAAAAAGACAAAATTAAGTAAATATATCAATGCATTCGTGCACATAATCTTCGGACATGCCCCCGGCGTTGACCACTCCGTCCAATTTATCGCACAAGGGATTTTAAAAAAACACATCTGAATACAAATTTAAGCTTACACAAAGACAGTAAAACATAAAACTAATATTAAAACGGGCATAAATTACCTAAAATTGCTTCCGCATATCTCACCTCCCTACAGCCAAAAATGCACTCAATACATGTGCCCAATTATCAATCCTAAGAAAAAGTACGCAAGACTTAAATCTAACATACAGGTGAATGGACCAGCACGGCAGAAAATGATGGGAAGAAATGACAAAGCAAAGGAACAAGGCAGAAAGAAAGACAGAAAAGAGGAAATTTCTAGCACAGAATTTCCAGAAGGTGGGGATACTATTTACACTGAAAGAGCCCCCGGCATCCCCACGGGGGTATGTGAGAATTGAAAATCCTAATAGAAATACAGGCAAAAAACATGACTTTAAGAAACACAAATATAAAATCAACTCAGAAACTCAAGGCAAAAAGTACTTTCAAGAGCGTAGCACTGATAGAAATGAACATCTGCTCCCATTCCACAACTCATCTGACAATTCCGATTCCAGCTCTGACCAAAATACTGTATTGCACGTGCTTGAGAAAGAGAGACAGAAAGAGAGATTCAATTCATATTGCTTATAGCCCAGCCGACCACTAGAGCCATATCAGGGCTAACACCACGTCAAAAAGAAAGAACAACCCGTTAAGATAAAAGACAACAGTTAAAAACCATGCTCACCGTCAACCTTGCAAATCTATTATGCCATTAAAGAAAAATACGTAAAATCACATCAAGTGAAATCTATTGATCTCTTGTAAAAACTGGAAAATTGCATCAGGATGGACGTCTCGGAAGAGCTTCTTTAAGGAATCTGCCATGTAGTGCTTTTGTCTCACGTCGTAGAAGTCCCAGCAATCGAGGAGGAGGTGTCGGATGCTCAACGGCTCATTACACGGTGTACACCATGGTGCTTCATTTTTCAAAAGGTACGAGTGAGTGTAGGATGTGTGACCCGTGCGTAACCTACATAACACTGTCTCTTTCTTACGGTTTCCTGCAGCAGATGGGAGAATTTCTTTCAGGTTAGGGCGGATTTGGAAAAGTTTTTTATCTGTATGTTCATTCCAATTCTCCTGCCACAGATTTCTTACGTAACTGCGTACTTTCGATTTGACATCTGTGTAAGGGATCAAGGACTTAGACATATTTGTCATTGTAGCCTTCTTGGCCAGGTAACCTTCAATCTCGTAACCTCCATTTGCAAGAGTAGAATACAGTTCAAAGAACGTCACAAGTTCAGGGTGACTAATGTTTCGGCAAGCGATTGCCTGCAAAGCAGAAAGGGATTCAGAAAAAATGAGAAACTCTGTGTTTAGATTGGGACACCAGTTTTAGTGCCAAAACCAGAGCAGTCAGTTCAGCAGTATAAACAGAACTTTCAGATGGAATACCGTTTTGAAAATGCTCGATTGGGAATCTCGGAGCAGAAGCGGCAGCAACACCATCACACTTGGACCCATCAGTTAAGATTGTGCGGGATGGAGATTTTTCTTACAATTCCGCATACAACGATTTGTACGCCAGTGCACTGCTATTGTCTTTACGGAAGGAAGCAAGATAAAAACAAACCCTCAGTGTTTTCAACGTCCATGGTGGACTATCTGGAAACTTGGAGAAGTCGTTAACAACTGCTAAATTTATATCTGCCTTTTCCAAATGGGACGGACACACAGCCCCAAAGGAGGAGTCACGCATATCTCACCTCCCTTGAGCCAAAAATGCACTTAATACATGTAACCAATTATCAATCCTAAGCTAAGAGAAAGTATGCAAGACTTTATGGAACACATACAGGTGAATGGACCAGCATGACAGGAAATGATAGAAGAAATGACAAAGCAAAGGAACAAGGCAGAAACAAAGAACGACATAAGAGGAAATTTGTAGCACAGATTCCCAGAAGGTGGGGATACTATTTACACTGAAAGAGCCCCCAGCATCCCCATGGTGGGGTGGGGGGGGGGGGGGCGGGCGGAGTTCATTTATAAGATGCAGGACTATAATTGCAGGACACTGCTGCTACTTATCAATTAAACATGCAATTTTTTGGTCAGAATTTTTTTGTTTATGTATTCCTAGAGTTGCCAATTATTACAATTGTATGCACTTTACTGGTTTTTCATTGTGTTCTAACTATAATACGAGGTATGTGTGTGTGTGTGTGTGTAGGTGGGGGGGGGGGGGGGTCAGGTAATATGCCCAGTGTTGAGAGCTTGTGTGCACTTTATCGTCGTGTAGGAAATCGGTTTTTTCGTGTTCTTTCATGGATATTATCTAAAAGTGCCTTTGTAAGACGCAATTTGCACTTGAACGTATATTCGGGCATGTCATTTGTCTGCTTTTCCATGTATTTCCGCACTTTCTTTTGAAAGTACCGTGGAAAAGAAAAACCCAACATAAAGAAAAATGATAAATGCATATAAAAGCCAGTGTCATACGCAGTAAACCATATCAAAGAGCATAATTAACCAAACCAGCTTCACTCTATCGTTGGTCCACATTCCTTTAGCCATCCATGGCTCTTGTGTGACTTGGTTTTAAACCGTGGACATAGGGTCTGATATCTCGTATCGAGTTCAGTTGCAGGCCTCAACATTAAAAACTGGTCTGTTTGCTGCCCATCTTACCGTTTCCATCATTCTGATGGTGTCAGCTTAGCGTTTCAAAGGTCACCTCCCTGTCTCTTTCCACTCCTTAGTTATCAATAAGTAATTACAGTATTATTAATGTGCACATAGGGTTTTGCACTGATCAGGTAGTCTGCCAGATAATTGCTCAAGCAGATTTGGGTTGAAAAGTATATGGAAATGCCTGAATGCGATGAAACTTCGTTGAACAAACTCCAACCACACTCCAACCTGTCGCACGTTTCGAACATGACCTGTTCGACCAATGGGGTCTCTCCACTAAGCAGTGTCTGATCTCTCTCAGGCCTACCTGGATGACTTCAGCATATATCATACAGCCCTATCGCGCAGTCTATCCGAAATGGACCTCCACAGCATCTTCAGTATCATCCCGATTTTATTCGCGGGCTACTTGGAAGAATCATGGACTCGAGATCGATTACGTTTGTTCAATCCAAGCCCACAACATTAACTCTATTGTGACTGCACTTGCCACAGCTGAGCTCTCCTGCTGGCCTAAGGCTGCCACAGTGAAATCACTGAGAACCGGGTGCAAGCGAATTTATCCATCGATTTTAGACAAAGAAACTGGCATAACGTAGCTGAAGGGTTCAACGGAAGTTCCCTCCACAAGGGAAGCAACTGTCAACTACTAAATCATTAGCATAACAAAAGTAGAGCTATATACCCTAGACCGTCTGTTATGATCGAAGTAGCCCTTCCTCAGTAAGAGCTCAGCTGTTACTTCGAAGTAGCCCGTCGTCAAGTGAGTTAAAAACTGGCCTGCTTGCTGCCCAGTTTAACCCTTTGGTTCCTGCAGCCTGTTCACCAGCATCCTTCATTGTCAAACCATGCTAACAAGGCAAAAATAATAAGATTGTGCCTATTATAATTTCCCCAAAACAATGGTCATAAAATTAAGGCAAAAATAACCCAGCAGAACTGGCCAAACCTAAACAGCATTTTTTCTTTTATTGTTGTTTAAAGCCCAGCCGACTGTGCAGAGCCATATCAGGGCTGTAACCGCTTCAGGACACACAAAACTTCTAACAGGAAAAAAAAATCAAGTACACATAATGTACACATAATGCATTCGCGCACACAATCCAAGGACATGCCCCCGGCGTATGACCATTCCGTCGATTTATCGCAAAAGGGAAATTTAAAAAACACACCTGAATACAAATATAAGCATACATAAGGACACCAAAACATATCTATAAACAGGCATAAATTACCTAAAATTGCTTCCACATATCTCACCACCTTTGAGCCAAAAATGCACGTAATACATGTACCCAATTATCAATCCGAAGAAAAAGTACGTAAGATTTTATCAAAAAAATACAGGTGAATGGACCAGTAAGGCAGAAACTAAGTAGAAATGACAGAAAGCAAGGCAACAAGGCAGAAACAAAGAGTGACAGAAAAGAGTAAATTTCTAGCACAGAATTTCCAGAAGGTGGGGATACTATTTATACTGAAAGATCCCCCAGCAACCCAAAGGGGGGATTCAAGAAGATGAAAAGCATTCTTACCAATACATGCCTATTAAGTATCAGAATAGCACTGGGGGAAATGTCCAGTATTCTAGAGGAAAAGAGTGTGGCAGACCAGAACGTCCGTGTGCTGGGCGAGCTGGCCTGTGTGTCTCGCGTGTTGAGCGTCACAAAAATGACGATACTACACACACACACCACGATGGGCAATGAAAGCAGGTGAACACGCTGATGTGAATTTAAAATTGATGTCAGTGGATCCCAGCCAGCTTTAGCTGACCAAAGTGGATGGCCACATCTACTGAAGGTTCAGGGAAACTATCCCTGACATGAAGGTGGATATTGTGGATGATGCCGAAATGGTCAGACAAAAACAAACATGGCGAGAATTCACTGAATTTTATTGTCGTTTAAAGCCCAGTGGACCGCGTAGAGCCATATCAGGGCTATAACCGCTTCTAAACAGGAAGAAAAAAAAGTACACATATCAATGCATTCGCGCACACAATTTAAAGACATGCCCCTGGCGGTGATTACTCCAACAGATCGTACAGGATTAAAAAAAACCCACCTGAATACAAATTATAAGCATACCTAAGGACACCAAAGCATAAAAAACGGGTATAAATTACCTAAAATTTCTCGAGCATATCTCACTTCCCTTGCGCCAAAAATGCACTTAATACATGTAACCAAGTATCAATCCTAAGCTAAGACAAAGTACGCAAGACTTTATGAAACACATACAGGTGAATGGACCAGCAAGACAGGAAATGATAGGAAGAAATGACAAAGCAAAAGAACAAGGCAGAAACAAAGAGAACGACATAAAAGAGGAAATTTGTAGCACAGACTTCCAGAAGGTGGGGATACTATTTACAATGAAAGAGCCCCCAGCATCCCCATGGGGGGGGGGGGGTATGCTGGGAGGACTGGCCTGTGTGTCGTGTGTTGAGCGTGATTGAGGACTCCATCCCTGCCATGTCGTCGGTCATTCCTCTTAAGTCTCTGAGCCTGGGATGCGATGTGTTTCGCCTGGCCTGCAAAGGGAACTTTAACTCCTGTCGCTACACCCTCTTCAGTAACAAGATTGGTGTGCTGGTCGACAACTTCATTCCCCGATTGTCTGTAATGATCCCCTCAGACCAGGCTGTGAAATTAAGCAGCAATGGTGATCATAATGCAGGCTTGCGCTATGATGGGGTGGCAGCCAGTCTGATGTCGGTGCTGACCACGGTACACGCGGTGCTGTCCTGTCTGGCCAAACATAACCCTGCCTCCATCAGCAGCGAGGCCAGCTTGGAGCGTATGAGTGCCATTGGTGACACTATGGCCCTTCGCAGCAATATCATTAGGTACATCATCAGTGTTGGTGCGATGCACAAGCTGAGGTTGTACTTTAGTGCTGTGCTGCGCGGAGCCCCCCTGTTGATGGAGACAAGAATGCCCAGGAGTTTCTGCGAAGTTCCCTGGGACTGCTTGTGTCTATGACCATGTTTATGTCTAAACGGAACGGCAACATTTTTGACAAGCAGCTGGATGACCCCACACAGCTGATTATGACATTTGAGGTGACAGACTTGGTGGGCATTGTCTCCCTCCTCCTTCAGTGTTGAGGGCCCATAATCAAACGATTACTCTGGCACCTATAGCTGGGGGGGGGGGGGGGGGGTTTGCAGCAGATAAATCTGGGTAGGGACATGTCCTTAGAGTTCAGTTTTAATCGTGATGGTGGGGTGGGTGGTGGGGAAAGGAGATAGGAGGGTGAAGGGGTAAAGAGGGCAAGAGGGGGTGGTGGTGGGTGAAGAGGGCAGCAGGGGTGGGAGGGGCTTTGAGGGGAAGTGGAGGGATGGAAGGGGGGGGGGTCGGTCTAGTCTGGGATTTTGGAGGCCCTTGACACGAATGTGTCAAGTGTTGTGGCGTCAGCTGTTCCCTGGAGATTGTTCCAGTTCTTGACAGTTCTAGGCAGAAAAGCAGCTCTATACTGGGTCCTTGATGCGATCAAGTGGAACCGTTTCATGGTCACGTCGCTTACGGTCAGGTAGAGGGACTAGTTTTGCTTTTAGGCTGGGACAGTGAACAAGGCCTTGGTGCACTTTTGAACTGCATAGTCTTGCTACTTGCCGTCGTTTCTCCAATGAGGGCCAGCCCAGTGTGTCCAGCATGCTGCTAACACTAGAAGTGTTCTTATATCTGTTAAGGACGAAGCGTGCAGCTCGTCTTTGAACTTCTATTTTGGTTATGTTTTTCTCTGTGTGAGGGTCCCAGACGGAAGACGCGTACTCCAGATGGGGGCGAACTAGCGCTTTGTAGGCTCGTTCCTTGATCTCCGAGGAGCCGATTTTCAAGTTCCGTCGGAGGAATTTGAGTGTTCTATTTCCTTTGAAAAACAGGGTGTTTATGTGTTTGTCCCAATTCATGTCTTTGATTACGGTGACACCAAGGTGTTTTGCAGATGTTATGGTGTCGAAGGTGTGTCCGTGAAGGGAATAGTCATGGTGAAGTGGGGACCTACTCCTTGTGACACGAAGGGTTTGGCATTTCGCAGGATTAAACTCCATATCTCAGCTCCTCTCCCAATCGGCTAGGTGTTGGAGATCATCTTGGAGCCGTTCTTGGTCTTGGCTGTTGGCTATCATCCTGGATACTGCTGTGTCATCTGCGAACATCCGTGCCTTTGCTAAGAGCTTCTCAGGGAGGTCGTCAATATAGACTAGGAACAAGCATGGACCTAGCACAGACCCCTGAGGTACCAGATTTGACGCTCACTGCAGAGGACACTCCACCCACTACCACTGCTTGCTGCCGATCCTTGAGAAAGTTGGAGATCCATGCTCCTGTAGTTCCTCTGATGCCGTATCTCTGGAGTTTATGCATTATCAAAGAGTGATTGACCCGGTCAAATGCCTTTGAAAAGTCCATTATGAGGACATCGGTCTGTTTGCCTCTTTCCAGGTTTGCAGTCAGTTCTTCAGTGAACTCAAGGAGTTGGGTCTCACATGATCTTCCTTTTCTAAACCCACGCTGGTTGTCGCTCAATATCTGGTGGTTCTCAAGGTGTTTTCATTACTGCGCTAACTACGATGTGCTCCAACATTTTGCACACAATGCTGGTAAGGGAGACTGGCCGGTAGTTGGCTGGGTTGTACTGTTCTCCCTTCTTGAATATTGGTGCTACATGTGCTGTTCTCCAGTCTGTATGGTCCTCCTGTATGGTATGTTGCTACACTGGCGTCCCATCTCGTGGAGACAGTGGCCCGCCAGAGATGTCTGCTCAGACATTGGCTATTGCCATCAGTGGGCTGAGGATGCTGAACCATATGGCTCTTGTGGACCTGGCTATGCTGCAGCGTACCTTGGGTAAGGAAGGGATGTCATTGGAGTTCCGTGTTATCGCCAGTTTCCCGATTTGGTGCAGTGGTCATCTGTATGAGGACTTGTTGCATGAGGTTATACTGTGTGTCGGCTATTTCACTGTCCTGCATCCTGATAATCAGTTGCATGAGGTTATACTGTGTGTCGGCTATTTCACTGTCCTGCATCCTGATAATCAGGTAATCCTATAGCTGGGCCAGCCACTTACGTTGCTGCAGCAGTTGTGCTCCCTTCCCTTCTGTAATGTTCAAACTGATACTGATAGATCTAGTAGCAGACAACTCAAGGAACGTAACTCTTAAGTCATTAGGACCGGAAGATAGGGGGCGGTAAATAACAGGTAGCAACGGAAAAAAACAAACAGCTGATGCTTCGCCACT
Source organism: Monoplex corrugatus (assembly GCA_030674185.1). NCBI lineage: Eukaryota > Metazoa > Mollusca > Gastropoda > Littorinimorpha > Ranellidae > Monoplex > Monoplex corrugatus. Next base: position 23,226,714 of record JAPXFY010000031.1, on the reverse strand, counting down.
AGATCTAATCTATCAACATATTAATCCTGAAGTAAATCTTAAAAGTAAATATTACATTGGCGACGAGGATATGGCAGAAGGTTTTTCTTTACCGCATTATCCTCCGTTTGACTGCCGAAGCGAAGGTAAGGCAGTTAGATGGACTAAATGGATCTCCCATTTAGACAACGTTTTTTGTTGGCTACAATGTGAACAACGCAGCCAGAAAAAAAGCTTTGATGCTCTCGTTTGGGGGAGATGAACTAAACGATATTATCGAAGCATTACCTGAAGAACAGTTAGTTTCTGGCAAAATGAAGTTTTGAACACTTTTTGCAAGACTGATTGAATGCAGGACAGTTTGTTTGTCCACCATCATGGGGCCAGTCACGAAGACCACAGTTGCGACACTGCTTCTTCAAAGGCATTCCACGCTGATGATTCTGTGATGAAGATGACGATGCTGGGATACCAGATGATGAAGCTGCATAATGAGATTGTGATCCATAAGCAGATGAGGATGACCCAGGGCTAACATGTCGATTTTGACCAGCAACAGGATGATAATACTGACGTCTGACAGCATTCACGGTCGGCTCAGTACACTTCATCAGCTTAGAATGGGTGTCTGCGAGTTCAAGGATACGAGCAAATTTTAGAAGATCTGTGAGAGTTAAAGCTGGATTACTCAATCCTTTTTCACGAACTCTACTTGACTTGCAGCCTGATATGAGCTGTGACTTGATTCGCTGTTGATATCTGCAAAATTACATGTTGCTGCTAGCTGTTTCAATTCCGCATAGTACTCTTCAATACTGTCCGTTTTCTGGAAAGAATGCCTAAATGATATTCTGAAATTCAAGGTTTACTTCAGGATTGAAGTACTCAGTAACTGCATCTCTACATCTTGTAAAAACGTCTTCATCTTCACCAGGAACTATCAGACAGATGCTGAATGGCCTGAAAGGAGTTAACTCCAGTGAATGATATTCTGGTATATGGCAACAACCAGGAAGACCATGATCGCAATCTTTATGCTGTGTTCAAGCGTCTGAGAGAAAAAGGTCTGACACTAAATGGAAAGAAATGTGTCTATAATCAAGACTCTCTTGAATTTCTTGGACATATCTTTGGCAAAGGAGGCATCCGTCCGAGTCCTGAAAAAATCAAAGCAATCATTGATCTACCAAAACCTCAGAATCCATCAGAAGTCCGCAGCTTACTTGGCATGACCAACTTTTGTGGCTCCAAATTTATCCCCAATTATGCAACGTTGACTCATGATCTTCGTGTTCTGACACAAAAAGATGTACCTTGGTCATGGACTGAGAAAGAGGACCAGTGTTTAGAAAATTTGAAAGCTGCTCTCAGTAAACCAACAACACTCACCTACTTTGACCCAGAAAAGAGCACAGAAATCTATGTTGATGCCAGTCCTTTTGGTATATGCGGAGTTCTTACTCAGCGGAAAGCTTCCAGTGAACCTCCACAAGTTGTGCAGTTTGCAAGTCGAGCTCTCACTCCGACTGAACAACGCTATTCCCAGACTGAACGTGAAGCATTGGCCATCACATGGGCATGTGAACACTTTCATGTGTACATTTTTGGTGCTCCCTTCAAGATCTTCACTGACCACAAACCCTTGGTCTCCATCTTCAATAACCCCAGATCACAGGTTTCACCACGGATTGAGAGATGGTTGATGAGAGTTCAGCCATACGACAAAACAGTCATCTATAAAGCTGGTGCTGAAAACCCTGCAGATTACCTCAGCCGACATCCCGTTCAGCAAACACGAAGCAGTCGAGAGGAGAAGATTGCTGAAGAGTATGTACAATATGTGATGGAAACAAATATTCCAAAAGCCATGACACTGCAAGAGATAGCTGAAGCGACAAACAAAGATCAAACGTTGTCATCTATCATCTCATGTCTCGAAACTGGACACTGGAATGTTGACATGCGAAATGTTGACAAAACCCTGTTTGACATTCTCTCATCTTGCCGTTCTGAGTTGACAGTGGTTTCTCCAGGAATCCTCCTCAAAAGCACCAAACTTGTGATTCCAGAATCACTGATCACCAAAGTTGTTAATCTTGGACATCAAGGTATTGTAAAGACACGTCAACTTCTACAAGAGAAAGTCTGGTTCCGAGGTATGCATCAGACTGTGGAATGTATCGTCAAAAACTGTCTTGCATGTCAGATTGCTACACCACAATCATCGCGTGAACCCCTAAGCATGTCACCGCTTCCAGATTATGTATGGTCCACCCTTAGCGCAGATTTTGCCACCGTTGAAAACATTCAGCTGCTAGTAGTGACAGATGAATACTCACGATATGCTGTCGTTGAAGAAATCTCTTCCACGTCTGCCCGAAGTGTAATTCCCAAGTTGGACAAGATCTTCGCAGAATTTGGTATACCTGACAGCTTAAAGACAGACAATGGACCACCTTTCACAAGCTATGAATTCAAAAGATATGCTGAAAACATGGGATTTACACACCGCAAGATTACACCTCTATGGCCACGTGCTAACGGTGAAACCGAAAGATTCATGAGAACACTAAAGAAGACCATAAAGGGTGCAAGAGCCACTCATCAGTGCTGGAAACAACAAATGTACCATCTCCTGCTGGCATACAGGTCAACGCCACACTCCACAACCGGTGTACCTCCAGCCACTGTTTTGTTTGGCAGGAATTTGAAAACTGTTGTTCCAGAACCTCCACGACAACAACCAAACAATGAACAGATGAGAACTAGGGACACGCTGCAAAAGAACAAGATGAAGAAGTATGCTGACAACAAACGTTACGTCAAACCCAGTAATTTGCGAGTTGGTGATTCTGTTCTTGTCAAGGACACCTCAACTTCTCATGCTCACCCGCCTTATGAACCACGACCGCTGATAATCACTCAGAAGAAAGGATCCATGATCACAGCCCAGAGGAGAGAACAGACTGTGACCAGAAACAGCAGTTTCTTTAAGAAATCTCCAGAAGCTCTCAACCATGCACCAGAAGAAACGTCCTTTGATGCTGATGGCGATCTCAGTTCTTCAGATTCAGTGTCACCCAACCATGATCCGAACCAGTCCTCCCAAGACACTGATCATGCCTCCATGCGTTCTCCACGTCCCATTCCCAATGATGATGCTGATCCTATTGGATGTCCGCATTCCAATGTTTATCAACGGTCTGATGTCAGTGACAACCCACGACGCTCACAGCGTACACGCAGTGTGCCAAAGCGTTACAATGACTTTATACTTTATAGATAACTGTTATTATTTGTGTTAACTAAACTGCAGAACATTAACTGACTATTGTCCAACATGTCACCATGCAGCAAAATCTTCAAGAGGAATACAAGGATCTATTCACTGGACTAGGCAAACTTAATGATGTTCAGATCAAACTTCACATTGACAAGGTTTCCCCATTTGCTCAGCGTTATCGTCGTGTACCATTTCATGTACGTAAGCACATTGAAGATCAAATCAAGAAAGATGAAGCATCTGGAGTAATCGAGAAAGCTACTGGACCAACTCCATGGGTATCTCCTCTTGTTGTGGTGCCCAAGAAGAAACCAGGAGAAGTTCGGGTCTGTGTAGACATGCGTGCTGCTAACACAGCTGTCCGTCGTGAACGTCATGCATCTCCAACACTTGAAGAGCTAACAACTTTACTTTCTGGTGCTAAAGTATTCAGCAAACTTGACCTTAACCAAGGCTACAATCAGCTTGAACTGACAGAAGATTCTCGTTACATCACCACTTTTGCCACACATCTTGGCTTGTACAGATATCGATGTCTGAATTTTGGTATCATTTCCTGAAACAAGTGCTGAGCTATCCCTGATTGATGACTTACGATGTGAACAGATCTAGATTCCATGTTAATGGGAACTTGTGACAAGTGCGATGATATACATTATATGTTTGCACTTAATCACCAGAATGTACAGTATGTAGATTATTGATCGTTAAAAAGAAAAGTTCTAAACGTTTAAAGTTACCTTCGGTTTTACCAGTTAAGAAAACTTGTTTTGTTGATACTGTTATCAAAGTTGATGATCTTGAATTATAGGTAGTTGTTCATTCAAGGAAAGGAGGGATGTAATGTTCAAACTGATACTGATAGATCTAGTAGCAGACAACTCAAGGAACGTAACTCTTAAGTCATTAGGACCGGAAGATAGGGAGCGGTAAATAACAGGTAGCAACGGAAAAAAAACAAACAGCTGATGCTTCGCCACTAGATCTAATCTATCAACATATTAATCCTGAAGTAAATCTTAAAGTAAATATTACACCTTCCAATACTTCAGCGACCCCCGCCTGAACAACGTACTCTTCACCACTCATCACCTGCTGCTACAACAATTATTCCAATAGACATCCTGGAGCAGGAGCTGAGCTGTGTGATTCTGGCCAACTTCATTGAGGAAAAACAACTTGAGCAACAACAGGCCAAAATATCGCCATCAACTGTCAAGAAAAGTTGTACAAAAGGGAACTAGACTTTACTATGAAAAAATGAAATTGGATGATAGCTCATTTCAAAGGCCTTCTCTCGGATCTGCTGCAAATATTCTTCATGCCGCTGGGTTGTTTCGTCTTAATTTAAAGTCAAAAACTTTCAAGGTGGCTTTGTGAGCTTGCCATGAGATGAAGGGACACACCATTGTTGACCAGTGCCCTTTCTTCATGACTCTCAATGCCTCTCAGGGAATTACAAGATATGGTGGGGGAGTGGCGGGCGAGATTGGGATGCTGTACTTGAACAAACCTTACAAGCTGGAGAGACTGCTGTTGAAATGATTTTGATCTGTATTTGTGTGTATGTGTGTGCATGCGTGCGTGTGCACGTTTGTGTTTGTGTGTGTGCGCGCATTTTGTTACTGTTGTTTTATTTAAATCTTTTGTTTGTTTTTGGTTTTGTTTCATCAGTGATCTGGTCGGTATGACTGAATGTTACGAGTCACAGAAACGTGATGTACAGTATGTGTATGTAGGAGATGCCCCTGGCGTGACCATGCCATTCAATTTAAGTGAAAAAGAAAACAGACTTCAATACAAACATACTAAGAACTTAAACGTATAAAAGAAAAAAAAACGGGCCTGAATTTTCTAAATTTAATTTTTAAAAATTTTTCCTGTTGAAGTTTTGTGTTTTGAAGCGGTTATATCATTTCCCCAGAGCCAAAAATGCATTAAAAATATGGTTATTGATATTTTGTTTAGAGCCCAGTCGACTGCGTAGAGCCATATCAGGTCTTTTTCTGTTATTGTTTAAAGCCCAGCCGACTGCGCAGAGCCATCATCAGGGCTATAACCGCTTCAAAACACAAAACTTCAACAGGAAAAAGAAAAAAAGAAAATTAAGTACACATATCAATGCATTCGCGCACATAATCTAAGGACATGCCCCCCCTTAGAAAACAGTAAATTTCTAGCACAGAATTTCCAGAAGGTGGGGATACTATTTATACTGAAAGAGCCCCCGGCAACCCAACGGGGGTACACTACATATCAGGGCTATAACCACTTCAAAACGTATACAATACTTCAACAGGAAAAAAAGGAAGAAAATTAAGTACATGTATCAATGCATTCGAGCACATAATCTAAGGAGATGACTCTAGCGTTTACTGATTTATCGCACAGGGGATTAAAAAAAAATACCCGAATACAAAGTTATACATAAAAAAAGGCACAGGCCTAAATAATGTGAAACTGCTTCCGTATATCTAATTTCCCTAAAGCCGAAAATGCACCTAGTACATGTGCCCAAACAACAATCCAAAGAGGAAGTACATAACGCTTTACCGAACACATACAGGTGAATGGACCAGCATGGCAGAAAATGATGGGAAGAAATTAACAAGCAAAGAAACAAGGCTGAAACAAAGAGTGATAGAAAAGAGGAAATTTCTAGTACAGAAATTCGATAAGGTGGAGATACTATTCTATACTGAAAGAGTCCCAGGCATCCCCATAGGGGATGCACTTAATATATGTGCCCAATTAACCCAAATAGGAAGTAAGACTTTATCGAACACATACAGGTGAAAGGACCAGCAAGGCAGAAAAAAGACGGGAAGAAATTTACTTTACTTTTATTGTTGTTTAAAGCCCAGCTGACTGCGCAGAGCCATATCAGGGCTAATACTGCTTCAAAACACACAAAACCAACAGGGGGAAAAACAGAAAATTAAGTACACATATCAATGCATTCGCGCACATAATCTAAGGACATACCCCCGGCGTAGGACCATTCCGTCCGATTTATTGCACAGAGGAGATTACAAAAACACCTGAATACAAATATAAGCATACATAAGGACACCAAAACATATATAAAAACAGGCATAAATTACCTAAAATTGCTTCCACTTATCTCACCTCCCCAGAGCCACAAATGCACTTAATACATGTACTCAATTATCAATCCGAAGAAAAAGCACGTAAGACTTCATCGAAAAAATACAGGTGAATGGACCATTAAGGCAGAAAAGTAGAAATGACAAAGCAAGGCAACAAGGCAGAAACAAAGTGACAGAAAAGAGTAAATTTCTAGCACAGAATTTCCAGAAGTTGGGAATACTATTTACACTGAAATGGACCCTGGCATCCCCATGGGGCAAGGATGAGGAGGGGTGGTGTATATTCAAGTGTCCTGCCCTCCTTGACCTCAACCGTCACACAGCAGTAGGTCTGTCATCACAGTAACTCATAGGTTCAGGACATGTAACCAACCTTATTTCTTGAGTTCGCTACCAATCGTAATGTTGCCATCATTCTGGTGGTGTCAGCTTAGTGTTTGATGGGTCCCTTCTCCCCTTTCTCCGTTTTAAGACCTTGCCAACACACAGGGCTCAGGGAGACATAACTGCTGGCAGGTTTGGGTGGGGCACATATGGAGTTTTCTGAGCACAGTGAATCCCTCTGAAATCACCAAAATGTCATTGAACATTGGGTCTGCAATCACCTGAGTTGAAATGGTCAAGTCACGTTATTAATCCTTTCCTGCAATCATTATCCTTAAGCGCTACCGAGTATGGTGGGTTTTTGCTTTAGTGATTCGTTTCCCCAATAGAACGAAACTGGATGTGTTTTGGCTTGACACCGGTTCAGAGGTAGTTGTAATCAAAAGTTCTACTCAAAAGGTCAATGAAGACACACCCTCCAGCTAAGAAAAAAGATGGCCTGAATGCAACCTGTTTGATTATGTATACACACATGTATATCATATATTATGCATATCGTATATATACATATATATATGTATATATATTATATATATATATATATATATATATACACACACGTATACATATGTATATATATTTCAAACATACATGTGTGTACAGATATACATACACATTGTCAGGACGCAGTCGTCTGGATGCTGACTTTGTTCTTGCTAAGCCTTGACCAAATTATCGTTCTGGAACCAAGGTTGTTTTTGTGGCCCATGTGGTTGCCTTGGTTGCAGGTAGAGATTTCATTGATGCTATCTTGGTAGTCAAAGGAGTCTAATTTCTGTTCGAGAAATTTTTCTCGGTAGGGCTGGTTTCCCATGCTGTTTCACCTCATGCGTGTGAAGGTTGAATCTGTAGGCCTGTGTTCCGAGGGGCGAGTCACTCTGTCTCTGTTGGTCCTGTGAATCACGCTTTTCAGGCGGATTCGGTGGATTGTGGGGGCCAACCTGAGTTCAGGTCTGAGTTCGAGTTCTCGATATACTGCCTTGGAAATTTCTGGTCAGTTGGTGTGGGGCCTTCCTTCTGAACGGACGGTTGCAGATAGGTGGGGTCTGGCCAGTTTCTGGTCAGATGCTCGTGTTTTTTTTTAAGATGTAATAGTTTAGGTTCGGGAAGATGTAGTTTCATGTTGTAAGGAATACAGTTGGTGGCAGGCCTTCCTTCTGCACAGACGGTTGCAGCTTAGGGGGTATGTACTGTCAGTTCCCACTTGTAGTTGGAGTTCATGTCCTAGAAGTGGTGGAAGTCTGTGTTGTGAGTTCAGTCGATGTTTGTTTCCCTTCCTGCAACAGTCGGTTGTGGATTGGGTGTATATTAGGTTAGTTCCCACTTGTAGTTGGATTTCATGTCTCAGAAGTGGGTAGAGGTATCGGTGTGTTGTTGGTTTGTGTGGTGGTGTAGAGCTTTGTGGAGGTCTTTGTCCTCAGCGTGAAACCGGGAGCGACTCGACGCCTGTAATTTCTTCCGCTACGGACGGTATGTGGAGTTTAGGGGTCAGTCATTTCGTGGTTGGTCTGTGTAGTTGCGGTGTGTCTGTTTCGGGAAAGTTTGGGTAGTGGATGTCTACACCTAGTGAACAAGAGAGACTTCAATCCTTACGTCCGTTACCGCACAGAAAGAAAATGGCGACGGGAGGAAAGCCAAAGACTGAAATGACCGAGATGGAGGTCAAAACCAAAGCAAAGAATGAGGGAGAGTCCTTAGGATTCACTGGTCACGAGTTGATCCTATACACTATGGAGGAAGTACGGTTATTCAGAGAGGCGGAAAGCCGACTCAAGAGAGACCGCCTTGATAGGGAAATGCGCAGGAGGAGACTGGAAAACATGACTCCAAAGGAAAGACAAGAGTGGGAAAAGAGAAAAGGAGTTGGAGGAACGTGCGAGGGAAGAGAAAGCCGAAAAGGGACGAATCGATCGACTTAAGAAAATGGAGGAAGAACGGATCCAGCAAGAGCTAGATGCAGTCAAAGAGCGTAGGGCGATGTTGAAGCGTGAAGAGGAAAGTGCGCGCCGCAAGAAACTTCTAGAGCAGGCTGAGGAAGACGGAAAAGCTGAGGCTGCGCGCCGCAAGGAGTTAGATCTGCAGAGGGCAAAAATGGAACTTGAGGTAGCTCACATCAGGGCTGCAGAAGCTGCCAGAGAGACTGAAGCCAAAATGAGGGAAGAGGAATTCAATATGAACACGGCAAGGCGTGCTGAAGAGCAAGCTAGAGATGAAAGGCAGCAATTAGAGGAAAGCAGAGACAGCTGACCGCAAAAACGTCAAATTGCCACCGCTCAGATGATGACTGCGACGAATATTTGCAACATTTTGAGCAAGTAGCAGAACTGTGTGGTTGGAATAAAAATGCATGGGCTTGTCAGCTGTTGGCATTACTCCAAGGGAAAGCAAGAGAAGCAGTGCTATGGATGTCAGCAACAAGCATCAAGAATGACTATGACGTTAAGCAAGCGCTACTTAAGCATTTCCGTTTGGATGCTGACTCTTACCATCAGAAGTTCAGGAAGATGGAGAAAAGAACTTCGGAAACTTTCTCCCAACTGTTAGATCGGTTACGTGCTTGTTTCGTACAGTGGTGTCGATCAGCAGAAAAGGACGAAGACCAGGTTGAGGACATTTTAGATTTGTTTATGCAGGAGCGCCTGTATGACCGGTTTAACCAGGAGATTTGTCTCAAAGTAAAGGAACACAAACCCAAGACTGCAAAGGAGGTAGCCGAGCTGGCAACCACGTTTGTAGAAGCGAGGAGGGCAACCAGGGAGATCCAGCGAGATCGTCGGACGGGACAGTCTCAAACATCATCTGGACCTCATCAACAGCGTCGGACGGCCGGGAATTTTTAAGGCCTACCCAGGAGACCAGTCAAGGGCTTAGGGGTCAGAAATCCCAGGGCGGGCCCATTTCCGATCCAGGGAGTGGATTGGGGAGGCGGGGACCAGTGAATACCAGGCCAAACTGTTGGATATGTGGCAAGGAGGGCCACTTGCAAGCTGAATGCCCCACAAGGAGTGAAGCTGTAGCAAAGAACAAAAGTTCGCAACCAACAAAGCTTTCAGCGTTCAGAGCAGCGGTACGGGAAAGGGAGAAGGAGGAATTGGAGCCGGTGGGACCACCAACTTTGTGTGTAGGCTGTGCCAGCAAACCATACTCGCCTCGTTGCACGGTACGAGTTAATGGGAAGCAGGCAGAAGGACTTCCGAGATACTGGAGCATCCCATACTGTGGTGTCTAAATCGTTAGTTAGGCCTGAAGACTACACAAATCAGGTAGATGTGACAATGGCAAGTGGAGCAATCTGTTTGGTTCCAGTAGCCGTCGTTGACTGAGTCACCGTTTGTCAGTGGGAAAATTGCTGCGTTGGTGTTCGAGAAACCAACCCAAGAAGTACTGATCGGGAACTGGGCAGCCAAAAACTGGCACGATGAATCTGTGAAAGTACCTGTGTACGCCAACCCAACCAAAGTGCTTGGGGTGCAAACACAAGCGCAGAAAAGGAGAGAAAATGAACCCACACCGAGGTTACCGACCTGAGTACTCGTTGCTGGGAGAGGACCAGCTGAGTTCCTGCGGCTGCAAAACGAAGACCCATCTTTGGATGCGGCAAGGAAAGCTGCAGACGATTTTGTGCAAATCAAGACTGCGGGAGGAACAGTGACGTTTGGGTACGACCAAAGAGGTTTCCACGTATGCTTCAGTGACTTGTGACTGGTAACCATAGTACCGGAACATACTTCGGACCCAAAATTTTGGGTGGACTAAGACGTTGCTGTGAGTGCGTGAGTGGGCTATGTTTCTATGTAAATTCTGTCATTAAAAAATTTCAAATGTGTTGATTTGAGGTGCCACGTATGGCAAAACACATGTGAATTCTGTTTCAAGAGTTCGAATGTGTTGGTTTTGAGGTGCCACGTTTGGCCAAACAATGTATTCTACGTTTCGACGTATTCTATGTTCACCCCAGATGCCACGTTTGGCAAAACAATGTTTATAAGTGAATCTAAAATGTAGCTCCGATTCGTTTCGAGATTGATCTAAGCTACGCACAAAAAGTTAAGGATCACTATAAGAAAACAGGTGCATAATAAACTCAGTTCGCTACTGTGATTTATTTCTCCGTCCAGCCAAATTGTTATGAATTCTTGTTCAGCTGTAAGTGGGCGATGTGTTAGTGCGAAAATTGCACGGGATTCTCTACTACTGAGCTTGGCCGCAAACGGAAAAGCGGAAACTTGCGAAAAAGGCCTTGTTTTGGACCGTTCTGCCTGAACACATTGCACAAGCCAGATGGAAAAACCATTATGCACGTGCAAGCACTGCTGTTTATGTGCGAGATGCTGTCTCTTGCTTGGCTTTATAAGAAGACATTCCACCAGTAGTAGGCCTGAGCTGACAATGCCTCCACGACGAAAATTGAGCGAGTTTGAGAGGGGACGAGCTGTTGCATGGTTCCAAGATGGTGTTCCCAAGCGAGAAGTGGCCAGGCGACTTCAGGTGTCCATCTCGGTCATTGTCAGACTGATTCAACGCTTCACAGCCACTGGGAGGGTCCATGAAAGACGCAGATCTGGTCGACCAAAGAAGACAAACCCACGTGAAGATCGTCTCATTGAACGACAAGCCCTACAGACAAGAACAGCCTCTTCCAGCATCATTCGAAGGCAGCTGAGGGTGGCTACTAACATCCAACATCAGCCAGCAGACCATACGGAACCGCCTTCATGGGTTTAACCTCCGTTCTCGTCGCCCAGCTGTATGGCCACGCTTAACTCCAGCCCATAGGGCAGCACGCCGCGCCTTCTGCAGACGTCACGTGAGGTGGACACGTCAGCAATGGTCCCAGGTCCTGTTCAGTGATAAATCACGCTTCACCATGAACCACAACGACGGCCGACTGAGGGTCTGGAGGCGCCCAGGGCAACGCTTTATTGACACCACTGTCCAAGAAAAGGTGGCCTTTGGTGGAGGTTCTGTAATGGTCTGGGGGGCCTTCAGCCTTCACCACAGAACACCCTTGTATCATGTACAGGGTAACCTGACTGGCCTCCGATACCGGGATGAGATCCTTCGACCGCTGGCTGTGCCTACACTGCAGCAGATGGGACCGACGGCTGTCTACCAGGATGACAACGCTCGCCCCCCACAGGGCAAGGGTGGTCAACGACTTCCTGCAGCAGTCTGGAGTCAACAGAATGGAGTGGCCAGCATGCAGTCCCGATCTCAACCTGATTGAGAACCTCTGGGATGAGCTGGATCGCAAAGTGAGAAGCAACCACCCCCCTCCCAGGGATGCCCAACACCTCTACCAGATGCTGCAGGCTGAGTGGCAGGCGCTTCCACAGAGGATCTTCACCAACCTGGTCAACTCGATGAGGACTCACTGCGTCGAGTGCCAGAACAGCCATGGCGGTTACACGCATTACTGAACTTTTGGGAGCATCAGAATGCCCCGTTTTGTGATTTCAATGACTTTGGGAAATCAAATTTCGATACGTACCCACTTTGATCAAATGTACACACCAAACGATTGCTCGAAATTGAAGGCAATTGTGTATCGTTATCACTAAAGCATGGAATTAAATGTTTGCCAAACTTCAACTTATTGGCTTTCTTATTTTGAAAGTTATGAATTTTTGTGCAAGTGATCCTTAACTTTTTGTGCGTAGTGTATGTATTCTGTTTCACCCCGTAGTCCAGTTGAAAACTTGGCAAGGGTGATGTGGCGTCTGTATCAGTTCTGTGCTGTTCATCTATGTATTCTGTTTCACCCCGTAGTCCAGTTGAAGGAACTTGGCAAGGGTGATGTGGCATCTGTACCTGTTCTGTGGTTCAAATCTATGTCGTTTCGAGGGAGTTGCGTTGTTGGTCGTTGTGTGGTGGTGTGTTGTTCGCGTTTGTTTTAATTTCTGGTTTCCCCAAGTTCCAAACTGGTTTGAGAGGCTTTCCCAACTGGTTTGTGTGGCGTCGTAACTTAGGTTTGGATTAGGTTTTATTCGTCGTCGTTGAGATGTAAATTAGTGAATATTTTGATTCTCTGTGCCTTTGGTGGCTGGATGGGCCTAGCGTTGGGAACCCAACCCATGACGTTAGGGATAACCAATTTAGTTTGCTCAACAAGTATTTGTGTTTACTATTTGAGGATAGACCTAGATGAGCTTACCATTTGGAGATGATTATTGTGTGGCAGACTGACAGGCAGTTGACGAAGTTAAAGATAAAATGGATATTGTAACTTTATTATTGAGTGCCAGTATGAGTGTGTGGCTATTGTCAAGGGCCGGTTGATGTTTTGTATTTTGGGCCCATGTGGTAACGTTCTATGGTTTTATTTTGTGATTCTACTATGTGGGCCTTGTGATGGGTATTGAAATTGTTACCTTCATATCTTCATAAATTTGATCGGGGCTAAGTTTAATCATTTGCCTTGCCTTGGGTAATGCGATGGTTACTTATACCCGATTCAAAATCCACTTCGATTGAGAGTCTAACAAAACTTTTGGGTAACGAAATTACCTCCGTGTATTCATAAGCTTTTGTCGGGGCCAAGTTTAATCATTTACCTTGCCTTGTGCAACGTGATGGTTACTTATACCCGACTTCAAGTTCATTTTGGTTGACAGATCAGCAACATTTTCAAGGGTTATGATTTTTTTGTAATTTGACTGTGCCCTCGAGATGCCCTGTGGATGATATTGTATACTTGTCCTCGAGATGCCCTGTTTCACACGAGTTTATTTTGTGATGATTTTTGTGTCTCTTTTAGATGACCCGGGGATGAATTTTGTACAAGGTATTTGAGATGCCTTTGACTGTGAAGTGATGTGGAATATACAACGTTAGTACGTGTGTATTTGATGGGATCTGTGGCGTTGAGCTGTTTTGAGAACCGTTCGTGGGGTTTGGCCAGTCTGGGACTGCCAAGCTATTTTGGACAGTGTTCCAGTTGAGACTGCCGATGGCGGACGCTATCGTCAGGTCGACCATGCAGACTGGTAGCTCTGTGCGTTCGCCGTTAGAGTCCGGGTGCTGTGGTGTGTTTGGATGTAGTATATTTTTTGTGTCCAGTGAATACTGTTTAAGGTACATGTTAACGTAAATCGTGAACTGCTGTATTGTTGGATGACAGCGATTAAATATGGGTGAATGAAAAAAATAGTTTTGTTGACCATTACTGTGTTTGGGGCGATAGGTAGATAGGTCTGTAAATTGTCTATCCCTCTTAGCAAGATCAGGTCTTAGCGAACCTGACACACATGTCTATACACACACACGCATATATATATGCATGTATGTATGTGTATATATACATATATATATACATGTATACATATATATATATACATGTATATATACACATATACACAAAAACACGTACAGATATACAAACAGATACATATCAATTGTACATACACACACACATATATATATATACACACACATACATATACTACACGTCATTATTGAAGGGCCAGGAACGTTTTCGAGTCAATTTTTGAAAGGAGAAATAACCTATTTTCTCTTACTCTTTTCTCCAATTCGTTGCCGTAACTGAATGGATAAGAGCTCAGACAACATTGCAGTTTCCTTTTGGCACGTGTTTGGGGATTTGCCGATTTGCAATGGGCGGCCCAAGGAAGACAATTTCCACACGAAATTGTCGAATCTTCAGCAGGGTCTCTCTGACGACGCAGGCAAGGTAGCGACAAAATTCGCTTTGCACGTGCAAGGCAAGCCCTTTTTGAACACTACTCCAGCCAAAGTTGCCCGCAGACGAGGATAAAAAGGACCCGTTCTTGGTTCGTTTTAACCATGCTTGCAAGACGACGGATGACGGATGAGCAGCGGGGGAGAGCCCTCGCTCTGCTTGATGAAGGCCTAGCGCAGCGGGAAGTTGCTAGACGACTTGAAGTGTCGCATTCCACAATCCAGAGACTGCTGGAGCGCTTCAAAGGCGTCACACGGGTCGACCCAGAGTAACAGCAAGACCGCTACCTTGCCCTCTCCGTCCTGAGGGAAAGGGCATCCACTGCGGTGACCTTGAGGGGTCAGCTGAGGGACGCAACAGGTGCTAACATCAGCTGCAGCACGGTGAGAAGACGGCTACATGAGGCAAACTTGAGGTCACGGAGACCGGCCGTCCGACCCGTGCTGTCACCGGTCAACAGAGTGCGCCGCATGACCTGGGCCAGGGAGCACGTGACCTGGACAAGGCAACAGTGGGCCCGGGTCTTGTTTTCGGATGAGTCCAGGTTCACCCTGACCTTTAACGATGGCCGGGCTCGGGTGTGGCGACGTCAAGGGGAGAGGTTCGCTGACGCCACTGTCCAAGAGCATAACCGGTACGGCGGCGGGTCGGTGATGGTGTGGGGTGGCATGAGCCGTGGTACCCGGACCCCCCTGCTCCCCATTGACGGCATCCTGAACGGGGTCCGGTACCGGGACGAGGTTCTGGCGGCCGTGGCACTGCCTGCGCTTGTGGACCTTGGTCAAGGCGCCATCTTCCAGGACGACAATGCACCTGCGCATCGAGCACGCCTTGTGACCGACTTCCTGGAGCAGCATGAAGTCGTCCGTATGGCCTGGCCAGCGTGCTCACCTGACCTGAACCCAATTGAACACCTCTGGGATGTGCTCGGGAGGCGCATCAGGGACAACCACCCCCCACCGGGCACCCTGGCCAGGCTGGTCGACATCCTGCAGATCGAGTGGGCGGCCATCCCTCAGGACACACTCCGTACCCTTGTGGGGTCGATGCATCGGCGCTGTGAAGCATGCATCCAGGCTCGGGGCGGACACACGCGATATTGAAAACAGATTGGCCAAATCTGACACTTTCTGTTTTTTGAAAAGGGGGGGATGTTCCTTTAAATGCATGTGCTGTTCACTAATGGGTCATTGTGCTAATTTCTTTTTCCAAAACAGGTGTGGAAATGATGAAATAAAACATAGAATCAATTCTAAACATTGTCAATTATTTCAACTTAAAATTAGAGAGGAAGGAAGAAGTGGCCCTTAAATTATGATTAGGAGTATATATAGATGAAGCAGCATGTGAACAGAAAAGACAAGCCGACGTAAAATTTTCCCAAATTTTCGGCGGTACACCCGCCTTCCTCAAGGGGACTTTATTCACTGACACACACACACATATATATGTGTATATATATATATGTATGTGTGTGTGTATATATATATATATACTCCTAATCATAATTTAAGGGCCACTTCTTCCTTCCTCTCTAATTTTAAGTTGAAATAATTGACAATGTTTAGAATTGATTCTATGTTTTATTTCATCATTTCCACACCTGTTTTGGAAAAAGAAATTAGCACAATGACCCATTAGTGAACAGCACATGCATTTAAAGGAACATCCCCCCCTTTTCAAAAAACAGAAAGTGTCAGATTTGGCCAATCTGTTTTCAATATCGCGTGTGTCCGCCCCGAGCCTGGATGCATGCTTCACAGCGCCGATGCATCGACCCCACAAGGGTAGGAGTGTGTCCTGAGGGATGGCCGCCCACTCGATCTGCAGGATGTCGACCAGCCTGGCCAGGGTGCCCGGTGGGGGGTGGTTGTCCCTGATGCGCCTCCCGAGCACATCCCAGAGGTGTTCAATTGGGTTCAGGTCAGGTGAGCACGCTGGCCAGGCCATACGGACGACTTCATGCTGCTCCAGGAAGTCGGTCACAAGGCGTGCTCGATGCGCAGGTGCATTGTCGTCCTGGAAGATGGCGCCTTGACCAAGGTCCACAAGCGCAGGCAGTGCCACGGCCGCCAGAACCTCGTCCCGGTACCGGACCCCGTTCAGGATGCCGTCAATGGGGAGCAGGGGGGTCCGGGTACCACGGCTCATGCCACCCCACACCATCACTGACCCGCCGCCATAACGGTTATGCTCTTGGACAGTGGCGTCAGCGAACCTCTCCCCTTGACGTCGCCACACCCGAGCCCGGCCATCGTTAAAGGTCAGGGTGAACCTGGACTCATCCGAAAACAAGACCCGGGCCCACTGTTGCCTTGTCCAGGTCACGTGCTCCCTGGCCCAGGTCATGCGGCGTACTCTGTTGACCGGTGACAGCACGGGTCGGACGGCCGGTCTCCGTGACCTCAAGTTTGCCTCATGTAGCCGTCTTCTCACCGTGCTGCAGCTGATGTTAGCACCTGTTGCGTCCCTCAGCTGACCCCTCAAGGTCACCGCAGTGGATGCCCTTTCCCTCAGGACGGAGAGGGCAAGGTAGCGGTCTTGCTGTCTTGTCGTTACTCTGGGTCGACCCGTGTGACGCCTTTCCTGGACTGCTCCAGTCTCATTGAAGCGCTCCAGCAGTCTCTGGATTGTGGAATGCGACACTTCAAGTCGTCTAGCAACTTCCCGCTGCGCTAGGCCTTCATCAAGCAGAGCGAGGGCTCTCCCCCGCTGCTCATCCGTCATCCGTCGTCTTGCAAGCATGGTTAAAACGAACCAAGAACGGGTCCTTTTTATCCTCGTCTGCGGGCAACTTTGGCTGGAGTAGTGTTCAAAAAGGGCTTGCCTTGCACGTGCAAAGCGAATTTTGTCGCTACCTTGCCTGCGTCGTCAGAGAGACCCTGCTGAAGATTCGACAATTTCGTGTGGAAATTGTCTTCCTTGGGCCGCCCATTGCAAATCGGCAAATCCCCAAACACGTGCCAAAAGGAAACTGCAATGTTGTCTGAGCTCTTATCCATTCAGTTACGGCAACGAATTGGAGAAAAGAGTAAGAGAAAATAGGTTATTTCTCCTTTCAAAAATTGACTCAAAAACGTTCCTGGCCCTTCAATAATGACGTGTAGTATATATGGAACCATCATGGTCCACACTTTGTCAAAATTAGTCCATAAACGACCAAAACTTGACTGTTGTTCTAATTGTACCTCCTATATCTCAGTTACAAATAGTGAAAAACATATGTTGGTACTGTGGACCAACCTAATACTTAACACAATCACCGTTTGTTCCTATTTCTCTGGTGTCGAAAGTTTCTCCAGTGTCGTCGTTTCCCTGGTACATGGTGTCGTTTGGTGTTTCTCTGGTGACGTTGTCGTTTCCCTGGTGACGTTGTTTCCCTGGTGACGTTGTCGGTTCTCTGCTGAAGTTTATATTACATAATCACCAAAAATGCTGTTATTACATAACCAATTATCACAAAACAAAGGGACAAAGCGAAAACAAAGTAATAGAACTCAGGAAATTTCTACCACAATTTCCAGAAGGCGGACATGTTTATACTGAAAGATCCCCCAGTATCCCCACACAAAAACGGGTCTAAGTTACCTAAAATTGCTTCCGCATATATCTTTTCACTTAACCAAAAATGCACTCAACATATGTACCCAATAATCAATCCTAGGAGTAAGACTTTATGGATCACATGCAGGTGAATGGACCAGCAACACACACAAAAAAAAGGAATAAATGACAAAGCAAAGGAGGAAGAAAGAAAAAGTGACAGAAAAATTCTAGCACAGACCTTCCAGAAGGCGATATAACTATTTATACCGAAAGAGCCCCCCCAGCATCCCCACAGCCTTGGGGCAGGGAGGTGAGGCGACAATGTCAATAATGAACCTAAGTATTGATTAGGCCTAATCTGTGTGCTGGGAACGCAGCGCGAAGGAGAAAAGTTAAAAAATAAAACAAGAAACTTGTTTTTATCATTAGCAGCAATATTTGAAGTCCTATCGATCGCACAGACCTGTACCATATGATATGAGGACTACAACCATCACAACACTCGGTTTTACCTTTAGCAAATTTATACATCGAAACAAAACCCGTTTACAATATTTACATCTTGGCCTGTCAACACTTTACAAAATAAACGACGGTCATTCATTCTGTCTTCGAAGCAGAACTAACAAATAAAACGGATTAGCTACAAACAACTTACCCGCTGTTGGTTTAAGTTTTCGCTGTCAGCTCAACAGCGTCTGCCGTCTGTCTTCTCCGAACGCGAAATGCAATTAAACAAGAACTTTACCGGATAGGTGTAACGGAAATGGCTAATGGCCAACGTGGTGAACACTTTTCACGTGCATCCAGTGACATTTGTCGTCTGTAGTCAGCTTTCTAGTGGCCAGACAGAGACTGAGCGACACTTAACACGTGGAATCCGAGAACAAAATGCTGCAGTCAACGTCTGCACATCGCTGTCAGTTTGTTGTGTTTAATTAAAATGGTGACCCCAAGTGGTATATAAACTATCCCTCTCCACTACCATACTTTACCCAGATGTAAATGGTTACCTGTCCCTTTTTAAACGATGAAGAAGCTAAAGGTGTGAGGCAGGGGAATGGGCACTGTCCGCATACTGATGACTCAGACGCAGTTTGATCTGTGCCACCTTACTGTCCAACGATTCATAAAGTCATGTGAACAGTGTTTTTTGTGTTTGTTTGTTTTTTGTTTTGTTTTTGCCCCATTTTCTCATCATCATCATCATCATCAAGATCCCTGCCACATGGCGTTAGCGATCATGGCCCTCCATATGCATCTATTCCTTGTTGCCGCAAGCACATCTTCCATCCTCTGTCCTCAGCCTCTGCAAATCCGTCCAACATTTTTTTCTCTGGGTCTTCCTGATGCTCTCTTTCCCTCCCATTTTCTACGTCATCCAAATGGCCACAGATGCAGGGACAATGTTTACAATGATATGATCATAGATGACTGTGGACACGAGAATCATGATGCTATGGAGTTTCATCTAGGATTGAGATAACATTTCCTGGTGTTAACTAGGCCCCAGAGATAGAGACACCTGCGGGTGCTGGTCTGCTGGTTTGAGCAACACTCTTAATGACACGCGTCCGTAAAATTGATGAGACTCGAGTGTGCGGTCCCATTCTTCCCGGTGAGACAAACTGATAAGTTTAAATATTTGGGCACAGTCATCTCAGCAGACAGGAGATGCACATTAGAAATATCCAGCAGAACTGGCCAAGCTGGTTGACTTTGCCATCCTGTTTTGTAGTGTCTCATAAAGATTTTTTTTGGTGGATTTTGCCATAGCTATGTTGTTCATTCTATGTTACGTTTTCCTCTGATGGATGTTGTTAATATCCCGTGGTCATTCTATCATTTATTTTTCTTCTGGTGGATTTTGTAATATCTCCGTTGGTCAATCTATCATTTAGTTTTCTTCTGGTGGATTTTGTAATATCTCCGTTGGTCAATCTATCATTTAGTTTTCTTCTGGTGGATTTTGTAATATCTCCGTTGGTCAATCTATCATTTAGTTTTCTTCTGGTGGATTTGTAATATCTCCGTTGGTCATTCTATCACTAGGTATCTTCTGGGGGATTTTGTAATATCTCCGTTGGTCAATCTATCAATTAGTTTTCTTCTGGTGGATTTTGTAATATCTCTGTTGGTCATTCTATCATTTAGTTTTCTTCTGGTGGATTTTGCAATATCTCCATTGGTCATTCTATCATTTAGTATTCTTCTAGTGGATTTTGTAATATCTCCGTTGGTCATTCTATCATTTAGTATTCTTCTAGTGGATTTTGTAATATCTCCATTGGTCATTCTATCATTTAGTATTCTTCTAGTGGATTTTGTAATATCTCCATTGGTCATTCTATCATTTAGTATTCTTCTAGTGGATTTTGTAATATCTCCATTGGTCATTCTATCATTTAGTATTCTTCTCGTGGATTTTGTAATATCTCCATTGGTCATTCTATCATTTACTATTCTTCTCGTGGATTTTGTAATATCTCCATTGGTCATTCTATCATTTAGTATTCTTCTAGTGGATTTTGTAATATCTCCGTTGGTCATTCTATCATTTAGTATTCTTCTAGTGGATTTTGTAATATCTCCGTTGGTCATTCTATCATTTAGTATTCTTCTAATGGATTTTGTAATATCTCCGTTGATCATTCTATCATTTAGTATTCTTCTAGTGGATTTTGTAATATCTCCATTGGTCATTCTATCATTTAGTAGGCTATTCTTCTAGTGGATTTTGTAATATCTCCATTGGTCATTCTATCATTTAGTATTCTTCTGGTGGATTTTGTAATATCTCCATGGTCATTCTATCATTTAGTATTTTTCTAGTGTATTTTGTAATATCTCCATTGGTCAT
>JAPXFY010000031.1:23193353-23195853 GCA_030674185.1 Monoplex corrugatus | reverse complement strand
AAACAAGCAAGCAAGCAAACAAACAAACAAACAAACACACACACACAGACACAGACACAGACACACACACACACACACACACACACACACACACACACACACACACACACACACACACACACACACACACACACACACACACACACACACACACACACACAAACTTCCTCAAACGCACAAACAGAAAAAAAAAAGGCAACGCCAGTAAAGTTACCATGACGACAATACAGACAACTCTTGCTGAATCTATCACCAAGTAATCTCCCCTCCGCACACACCTGTTTCCGAAAAGGAAGTCTTGGTAAATATACATAACGAGCGACATTTTGCACACAAGGAAAGCGCTTTCATTGCAAAAACCAAAGATTCAAACCTCGCACTATCATCACAAAGGGTAAGTACACTTTCATTCTTCACATCTTGTGCATGATTAAAAGGTTTAACTGTAATGCACTGATAGAAAAATGATAATCATTTAATTTCTCTCTTTTATGTAAGGAACAGATCACATCTATGCGGGTTGTACTGTAATAGTTCGTTCGGTTGGCTGCGAATGGGAACAGCTTGTGTTAATTGTCGCGGCAAGTGGCGTTTCTCTCTGTCTCTGTCTCTCTGACTCTGCTCTCTCTCTCTCTTTCACTCTCTCTCTCTCCCTGTTTCTCTTTCTTTCTCTCTTCTTCTTCTCTTTCTCTCTCTCTCTCTCTCTCTCTCTCTATATATATATATATATATTATATATATATGTGTTGTCTATTATTATGTGTTTGTCTCTTCTCTCTCTTTCTCTCTCTCTTCTATCTTTCTCTCTCTCTCTTTCTCTCCCCCTCTCTCCCTTTCTCTCTCTCTCCCTCTCTCTTTCTGTCTGTCTGTCTGTCTGTCTCTCTCTCGCTCGCCTCTCTCTCTCTCTCTTTCACTCCTGTTTTCTCTGTCTGTTTGTCTGTCTGTCTGTCTGTCTCTCTCTCTTTCTTTCACTCTGTCTGTTTGTCTGTCTGTCTCGCTTTCTCTCTGTCTGTCTCTGTTCTTTCTTCCTATCTCTGTGTCTCTGTCTCTCTGTCGATCTGTCTATCGGTCTCTCTCTCTACTTTTGGTCGGTCTGTCTGTCTGTTTGTCTATCTGTTGTCGCTGTCTCTCTCTTTATCTCTCTGTCTCTCTCTTTGTCTCTCTGTCTCTGTCTGTCCATTGCTGTCTCTGTCTTTATCTCTCTGTCTCTCTCTGTATCTCTGTCTCTGTCTCTGTCTGTCTGTCTGTTCTGTCTCTGTCTGTACATGTATCTCTGTCTCTCTGTCTGTCTGTCTGTCTCTCTCTTTGTCTTTTCTCTTCTCTCTGTCTCTGTCCTCTCTCTCTCTCTCTCTCTCTCTCTCAGTGTTGTGAATGCCTACACTGGTTGCTGGAGCAGGTTAGTACGGACAAAGTGAAATCAATAACGAACAACAAATGATGGCCTTGGCAATTGTACGGTTCAGATTTTTATCGCTCCAGCATATTTCGTGCATGAATAGAGGGCCAGACTTTATTAATATCATATTTCACAATATTTAACCCTAACCCTAACACTAACCCTAACCCCCTTTACCCTCTCTCTATATATATCGGCCTCTCTCTCTTTTTTGTTTCAACTTTTTGTTCAACTTTTTAAATTAATGTAAGTTTATCTCCAGTGAAGATATTACTTTATACTGTTCTTATGTTTATTTGCCGGTTTTGGGTCTTCCTCTTACTTATATGACTAATTACGTCGGGTGGTCAACTGTTTCTTCAACTTTTTGTTAAACTTTTTTCCTTCAATTTTTTTCTTCATCATTAGGAAAAAAAGTTCAAATGGATGTATTTATAAATCTTTATTTCCCGAAAACGTCGCCGTAAAATTTAATGACTTTGTTTTATGCTCCTTGCCACAAGGACAAAAATGTCAATCGGCAATAAACCATTTCAGTTTTCAGTTTCATTCTCTCTTCTTCTCTCTCTCTCTCTCTCTCTCTCTCTCTCTCTCTCTCTCTCTCTCTCTCTCTCTTTCACTCTGTCTGTTTGGGATAGCAATTTTCTACATGGAGAAAACCGGACCCCAAGGGTGAGGGTCTTTAGGGTCGGAGCTAATGTTAGGATTCGGACTAATTGCATGTGTCTCTACGGAATATCGGTTGAGAAGGCAAAATTGTACACTGTGAAGACTTCCTCCTGCATTACCTGCATTAAGTGCTACCTGTGGTGTAAGTAGCACTGGGTGCTGGGTTGATGCTTTGAAAGATTTCGTGGGAGGTAAGGACTGAGCGTGAGTGCTGTACTGTATGTAATGCGGCATTAGACATCATGATGATGGTGATGATGGTGATGGTGATGGTGATGGTGATGGTGATGATGGTGGTGTGGTGATGGTGATGGTGATGATGGTGGTGGTGATGGTGGTGATGGTGGTGGTGTGATGGTGGTGATGGTGATGGTGATGATGGTGGTGGTGATGGTGGTGGTGGTGGTGATGATGGATGATGGTCAAAATGATCGA
>JAPXFY010000031.1:23155853-23165853 GCA_030674185.1 Monoplex corrugatus | reverse complement strand
CTGAAGCATTTAGTTTCAAACGTCTGGATTCTCTTGGTGGTCTCTGCTGTCATGGTCCAGCTCTCGCATCCATACAGCAGGATGGGGAGCACCAGGGACTTGTACAGCTTCATCTTCGATGGAAAGCCGATCTCTCTGCTCTTCCAGATCTTGTTTAGCTTTACCATTGCTGCTGTTGCGATCGCTAGTCTGGTCTTGATTTCTGTTGTAGAGCGACCGTCTTTGGTGAGAGTGGCGCCAAGGTATTTGAAAGCGTCCACTTCTTCAAGCTGTTGCCCGTTCATGTAGATTTCAGCATGGGTGTTGGTTGTGCTGTTGACCAGGACTTTGCTTTTTTCTGTGCTCACTTCCATTCCGTGTGCACCTGCACTTTCTTCCAGTCTCATGGTCAGGTCTTGTAGTTCTTCGTTGCTGCCTCCCATCAGGTCGATGTCATCTGCGAACCTCAGGTTGTTGATGGTTCTTCCTCCGATGGAGACAGTGGAGTGGAAGTCATGGAGGGCTTCACGCATGATGTTCTCCAGGAAGAGATTGAACAGCACGGGAGAGAGTAGGCAGCCTTGACGGACTCCAACTGTGGTCTTGAAGTAGTCCCCTATCTGGTTGTTGAGGAGAACTGCGCTGCTGGCAGTGTTATACAGCGCCTGGATGGTTTGGACGAGACCTTCCTCTATGCCAAACTTTCTTAGCACCTGCCACAAACCCTTATGCCACACCCTGTCGAATGCTTTTTTAAAGTCTATGAAGTTGTGGAACAGGTCTCTCTGATGCTGCAGATGTTTCTCCATCATTATCCGGCAGGTGAAGATCTGTTCTACTGTGCTTCTGCCCGCCCTAAATCCAGCTTGTTCTTCCGCAAGGTGTTCTTCCGCTTCTTTCTTCAGTCGATTCAATATGACTCTGAGCATGATCTTGCTGGTGTGGCTAATGAGACTTATTGTTCTGTAGTTCTGGCATTGGCGCATATTTCCCTTTTTGGGCAGGGGGATGATGAGTGATTGAGTCCATTCTGTGGGCCACTGTTTTGTCTCCCAGATCTTCTGACAAATCGATGTTACACGAGTGACCAAATCATTCCCTCCATGTTTGAGCAGCTCTGCTGGGATATTGTCTGCTCCAGGTGATTTCCCTGCTGGTAGGCTGCGGATGGCTTCTTCCACTTCTTCTCTCATCACTGGTAGCGGTGAGGATTCCCTCAATGGTGCTGAGTCCCCCTGAAACAAACTGTCATCTGGCTGTATTGGGAAGTTGTATAGTTCTTGGCAGTACTGCGTCCATCTGTTCAGAACAGCGGAGCTTTCTGTCAGCAGCTCGCCTGAGGTATCCTCGATGACTGACGATCTGTTTTGCTGCGTCTTGGTAAGGTTTTTCAGTGTGGTGAAGGCATGTTTGCTGTTTCCTTTTTTCATGCCTTTCTCGATGTTCTCACACTGGTTGTTGATCCATTGTTCTTTGGCTTCAATCATTTTCTTCTTTACAAGGTTGTTGGTTTTACGATACTGTGCGGCTTCTTCAGGGCTGGAGTTTTTCGTCTTCTTCAGTGATCTTCTGTTGTCGCAGAGGTCAAGGATGTCATTTGAGATCCATGCTTGGTGTTTCTTCCTCTGTCGCCCCAGTACCTCCTCTGCTGTTTCGCGGACTGCCTCACCAAAGTTGTTTGTGAGGTCGTTGATGTCGCTGTCCAGGAAGTTGAGTGCCGCGAACCGCCCCCCGAGCTGTGCCTGGAATGCCTCTTCTATCTCTGGATCTTTTAGCTTTTCCAGGTCAAACTTGATGCGTGGCTGCGCAGCTTGGTACTTCTTTTTCAATTTGATCTTCATTGTGAGCAGCACGAGGTCGTGGTCGCTGCCTATATCAGCTCCAGGGTATGTCCTCGTCTTTGCTTTATTAATGCTTGATTTGAAGCGCCGCGGTGTGAGGACAAAGTCGATCTGGTTGTGAGTCTTTCCGTTCGGCGCATGCCAGGTTGTTCTTCTTGACAGTTTGTGGGGGTAGAGGGTGTTGGCAATGGTGAGCCGTTGGGTGCAGGCAAACTCCAGAAGGCGAAGTCCCCTGTCATTAGTTTCCCCTGTGCCAAATTGACCCACTGTTCCAGCCCAGTTTTTGTAGGCATCTGGGCCGACTTTGGCGTTGAAGTCCCCCTGAACTATGATGATGTCTTTCCTGGGGGCTTTTCCGATGGTGTCTTCTATTTTCTCATAGAATTCTTCAACCACCTG
Organism: Monoplex corrugatus; assembly: GCA_030674185.1. NCBI lineage: Eukaryota > Metazoa > Mollusca > Gastropoda > Littorinimorpha > Ranellidae > Monoplex > Monoplex corrugatus. The sequence goes on along the minus strand of JAPXFY010000031.1, from coordinate 23,163,634 downwards.
GTCTTCGTGGCTGGTAGTTGGAGCATACACTTGTATGATGGTGATGTTCTTTGGTTTGGCTGACACCCGAATGCTGATGATTCTGCTGTTGACAGGCGTGCAGCTCATGATGCATCCAATGACTTCTTTGCGTACGATGAAAGCTACGCCATTTTCATGTAGTGACTCTTCGCCACTGTACCACATCTTGTGTCCTTCCTCTGTGATTGCTTCTCCGAAGCCTGTCCATCTTACTTCTGATATACCCACAATGTCCCATTGGTAGCGTCTCAGCTCGTGTTCTAGTTCTTTTACTTTGCCGCACTGATGGAGTGTACGGACATTCCAGGTTCCAATGGTAGCTTTTTCCGTTGGCAGTTTGAATGATGTCTTTGCCCCAGTAGCTGACTTTTCACTTCCACCCTGGTGCTTGTCAGTGGTAAGCGCGGTCGTTTGTAACCCGGGCCCCGACCGATCCGGTATGTTGTTGGCTATAGTGTCTCTCATATCTTTTCTGTGGGCTTAGGTTAATCCTTGGTGGCGCCAATCCCCTCTCCAAGTCTCCTGCTGTGACAGGTAGTACTGGGCTACAGCTTGCCAGTAGCAGACCTATTTGTCTGACCTGACACTAATATATATATATATATATATATGTGTGTGTGTGTTTGAGTGTGTGTGTGTGTGTATGTTTGTGCATGTGTGTATGTGAGCGTGCGTGCGTGCGTTGTGTGTGTGTGTGTGTGTGTGGAGTACGTGTGTGTATGTGTGCGTGCGTGCATGCTTGCTTGCGTGTGTGTGTGTGTGTGTGTGTGTGTGTGTGTGTGTGTGTGTGTGTGTGTGTGTGTGTGTGTGTGCTTGCTTGCGTGCGTCGAGTGTGTATGTTGCGCGTGTGTGTGCGTGTACCTGCGCGCGCGCGTGCGTGCGTGTGAGTGTGCCTGCTTCCGTGTGTTGCGCGTGTGTGCCTGTGCGTGCGTGTGTGTTTGCGCGCGGGCACATCACGCGCGTGAATTTGTATGCGTGTGTGTGGAGGTGAGTCCAAATTGGTGTGGAGAATTGCACTACACAAGAATAATTGATTATTGTCATTATTAAAGTCGGAGAGAGTTGTCGGACTTCAAAGGACCACAGACTCTAAAGTGAAGGATGGACTGTGTGCCCTAGTGGGTAAAACATCCTTCTAAGACGTGAGGAACTCGGGTTTGATTGCTGGTTACAAGATGATGATGTTCTCTTCCAACTCCCCCCACCCCCACCCCCACACGCACAGGCACACACACAGACGCAAGCACGCACAGGCACACACACACACGCACACACGCTTGCACACACGCACGCACAAGAGAAGACAAGAGAAGAGAAGACAGAGAAGACAAGAGAAGACAGAGAAGAGAAGAGAAGACAAGAGAAGACAGAGAAGAGAAGAGAAGACAAGAGAAGACAGAGAAGAGAAGAGAAGACAAGAGAAGACAGAGAAGAGAAGAGAAGACAAGAGAAGATAGAGAAGAGAAGAGAAAACAAGAGAAGAGAAGACAGAGAAGACAAGAGAAGACAAGACAAGAGAAGACAGAGAAGACAAGAGAAGACAGAGAAGAGAAGACAAGAGAAGGGAAGAGAAGAGAAGAGAAGAGAAGACAAGAGAAGACAAGAGAAGAGAAGTCAAAAGAAGAGAAGACAAGAGAAGAGAAGAGAAGACAACACAACACAACACAACACAACACAACACACAAACAAACACAACACAACACAACACAACACAAACACCACAGAACAGAACACTACAGGAACGAAACGAAACGATACAAAACAAAAGAAAACAACACAAAACAAAACAGAACAGGACAGAACAAACAGAACAGAACACCCACAGAATAGAACAAAACAAAACAAAACAGAGCAGAACAACGAAACGATGCGAAACAAAACAAAGCAGAACAGAACAACCAGAACAGAGCAGAACAATACAAGACAATTATTCTCGTCTGCAGACTTATAATGATAATGGTATACTTTATCTTCTGCACGGTAAAAGTTAGTATTTGAAAGCCAATTTTTATCTTCGTCAGGCTTATAATGATAATGGTATACTTTATCTTCTGCACGGTAAAAGTTAGTATTTGAAAACCAATTTTTATCTTCGTCAGACTTATAACGATAATGGTTATCTTTATCTTGTACATGGTAAACGTTAATAGCTAAAAGTCAAATTTTTTATCTTCTTCAAACGTATTATGATAATGGGTATACTTTTATCTTATACACGGTAAACGTTCATAGCTGAAAGCCTATTTTATCTTCTTCAGACTTGCTGTTGTGTCCATAACAGGTGTTTTCATATTTTCCCTAAGCTAGCCGCTGACATGACTGACAGAATGTTTAACCTGCATAGTTGCTATTCTAGCATATATGTACACACGAAAGGGGAGGAAGGGGAGGGAGGGTTAGACGCTTACAGGCCTGCATACGTGTTGACCCCAGAGATCTGAACCCCCACCCCACCCCAACCCTACACGCCACCAGACGGACGTGCTTTTAGGCGATCTGAAGCCCCAGGACATTCCGACGAGGAGTGGAATGGACTCTTTTATTTAATGTCTGTTCACTATAGTGATTTTAGACACGCACGCGCGCGCGCGCGCCACACAACACACACACACACACACACACACACACACACACACACAACACCCACACACACACACACACAGAGAAAAAAAAAGGGTGGGGGATGGGGATGGGGAGGGTAGTGTAAGTTTGAATGTATGAAGGGGAACAATTACAATTAATAATTCAGAACAATGAATTAACAGTGTCAAATGATAACATACAACAATTAACTAACTCTTCATAACAATCTGCCAACAGGGGATCTGAGAATTAGCTGGACTACCGAAATAATATCATTAAATTTGTTGTAAAGGATATTTCTAGAGTCAGTGCATGAAAAAATCGAGATTGTTATTTCTATATGTCGAAATTAAGATAGGACAGATGCACATCAGAAATAGCCAGCAGAATCGGCCAAGCCAAAACAGCATTCAAGAAGATGACAAGCATTCTTACCAACAAATGCCTGTCAATTAACATCAGGAAGAGAGTTCTTGAATGTTATATAAAACCAATACTGTTGTACGGATGTGAGGCGTGGACAGTCAACAAGCAAAGCCAGAACAATATTGAGGCAGCCGAGATGTGGTTTCTAAGAAGAATGTTGAGAGTTCCATGGACAGCAAAGAAAACAAACGAGACAGTCTTGATGGAGGCAGACACAAGTAGATCACTCATAAGGAAGATTAGGAAAAGACAGGCAACATTTATAGGCCATGTTATGAGGAAGTGAGATTTTGAGCACCTGGTCACAACGGGAAAGCTGGAGGGAAAGAGAGCACCAGGTAGACCCAGGGAGAAAACGCTGGACGGACTTGCAGAGTGGCTGGGGACGAGGAGGGTGGGGGAGATGCTGGGGGTAACGAGAGATAGAGTCAGATGGAAGTCCATGATCGCCAACGCCATGCGGCAGGGCACCTGATGATGATGAAGATAGGACATTCAAAGCTGACGCTTACCCACTCAACCAAAGAACCACTATCAAAGAACAACAGCATCAATGCCGCAGGTCGTCTAGGAAACTTGGAAACCTATTCAAGATCAACATCACAACTCCTCCACCTCATCCTCCACCTCATCCTCCATTCTTACGGCCAGTGCCGATCGACAGGCGGTGATTGAATTGATCTTCAGGCTCAGCTCACAGACGTTTGACGCCAGTCTCAGGACATTTGGGGGGTGGGGAGGTGGATATGCGTCAGGCGTCTCTTAAGATGTTCGTCTGGCTACTACAAACCGCCCTAGGCACCGATACAGCTATTGTTATTGAAACGGGAAGAAGACAATGGATGAGAGAGTGAGTGAGAGTGAGAGAGAGTGTGCGTGTGTGTGTGTGTGTGTGTGTGTGTGTGTGTTGTGTGTGAGTGTGTGTGTGAGTAGAGGGGGGAAGAGAGAGAGAGAGAGAGTGTGTGTGTGTGTGCGTGTCTGTGTGTGTTATGTGTGTATGTCGATGTGTGTATGAGTGTGTGTGGTGTGCTTATGTGTATATGTGTACACGCGTGTAGTGTGTTGTCTGTGTGTGAGTTTGTGTGTATATGTGTGTATGTGCGCATGTGTCTGAGAGAGAGAGAGAGAGAGGGAGGGAGAGAGAGAAAGGGAGAGAGAGGAGGGAGAGAGAGAGTGAGAGAGAAAGAGAGAGAGAGACAGAAACAGAGAGATTCAGAGAGAGAAATACAGAGACAGACAGACAGAGAGGACACAGGGAGAGAGGAGAGAGAGACAGACAGACACAGAGAGAGACAGGCAGACAGACAGAGAGAGAGGACACATACAGAGATAGAGAAAGAAAGAGAGAGACAGACAGACAGAGAGACAGACAGACAGGCAGACAGAGAGAGGGAGAGACATTAAAACTGAAAGTAAGCTAAGGATCTTGATTGATAGAAACCTTATGTTTGCGTGAGCAGTGTTGGAAAGAACACACTTTCGAATACACACACACACACACATATAAATACACACACACACACACACACACACACACACACACACACACACACACACACACACACACACACACACACACACACATACACACACACACACACACACACACTTCAAGAACTCCGCTGATGTTCAGGATAAATCCTTCACCTCAAAAGTGCACAGAATGTGAAATCTTCCAGTCTTCCTGGATGCATGTAAGAATGGATGGCCTCTAAGGCTGCCCATCGATCAGGATTAAGCTCCAAAGTTCCAGATTGGAATAATAAATCAACCACCCTGGTACAGTGGTTCAGACAACAGGCTGACACCTAAAAAGTTATGGTTCGAATCCACATCTGTTCCAACAGCCGAGATGTGTTTTTTTTTAAGAAGAATGTTGAAAGTTCCAAGGACAGCAAAGAAAACAAACGAGATAGAGGCAGACACAAGAAGATTATTCATAAGGAAGATTTCCTGACCAACTCTGCAGGTGTCTGTATCTCTCGGGCCTGGATGGAAGCCGGGCAGAATATGTTCTGAAATGAAGACTAGATTCTATAGCCATCTCACGCAGGTTCGATTTAGAGCGTAACTCCACAGCATGATTTTTTTTTTTATCACCATCATCATTGTCGTCGTTGTCGTCGTCATCATCTTGTCATTGTCATCGTCGTCGTCATCATCATCGCCACCATCATCGCCACCATCATGTCAATCACCATCGTCATCAACATCATCATCTCATCGTCGTCATCTCTCATCATCATCATCATCATCATCATCATCATCATCATCATCATCATATCAACATCATCAGTCATCATCTCTCTCTCATCTCTCGTCATGTATCATCATTCATCATCATCATATTACCACCGTCGTCGTCATCGTCTCAGTCATTTAAAAGCATTGTCCGAGGTCTCTCGCCACTAATGAATCGAAAGAGATCCCCCCACAATAAATAAATAAATAAATCAAATACATAATACATAAATCATATAAATAAATAATAATAAATCTAACAAATGAATAGATAGTAAGTATATCATATCATAAATATCATAACAAATTACGAATAGACGGTTACAAACTGAAAATAAAATCCAAATCTTGACTATACACCCACACCGTGTCTCTGGTGTATTGAAGTTGTCGAAAGTTCTCATTGCACTAAATGAAGTACGAAAAGGTAGTTTATTATGTAATCTGAATCATAAATGATACGTAAGTTTAAATAGTAATCTGTCATTTCTGTCGGTCTGATATTCCGATTCTTTTCTGTCGTATTCCTTTCTTTCTTGGTCTGTATTCATGCTTCGACTGTCTGATTCACTTTTTGTACGTAGTCTGTTTTTTTCTATCTGTCTGCATGATTGTTCTTCTGTTGTTGTATTGTCTTTCTTTCTGTCTGTATTTCTTTCTTTCTGTCTGTCTGTATTTCTTTCTTTCTGTCTGTCTGTTTCTTTCTTTCTGCTGTATTCTTCTTCTGTCTGTCTGTATTTCTTTCTTTCTGTCTGTCTGTCTTTCTTTTTCTGTCTGATTTCTTTCTGTCTGTTTCTTTCTTTCTTTCTTCTTCTTTCTTTCTTTATTTCAGTCTTTCTTTCTTTCTGTCTGTCTATCTGTCTGTTGTTTGTCTTTCTTTCTTTCCTTCTTCTTTCTTTCTTTATCTATTTCTGTCTTTCTTTCTTTCTGTCTGTCTGTTTGTCAGTCTTTTTTTTTTCTTTTGTTCTTTCTTTCTTGCTTTCATTCTGTCTGTCTATCTGTCTGTCTGTCTGTCTTTTTCTGTTGCTGTTGTTGTTCTTCTTTCTTGCTTTCTGTCTTACTTACTTCTTTCTATCATTCTTTTCTCCTTTTTCTTTCATTCATTCATTTCATTCTTCTTCTGTCTTTCTGTCTGTCTTCTTTTTTTCGGTCATTCTTTCTTTCTTTCTTTCTTTCTTTTTTCGTTCTTTCAAAAGCTGATCATTGTAGCTCAAGATGGAAAAAATCAGTTATAAATCTGAAAGTGAGACACGGATCTTGATTGATAGAGACATCATTGGAGAAAGCAGTGAGGATGAAAAGAGCTTTTGAAGTGTCTGTATAGATATTTTTGTCTCTGTTTCTTTCTTCTTCTTTTTTTCCAATTGTCTTTGACTTCTCTTAACACCCCCCCCCCCACCCCACCTTCCGTCTCTCGCTGTCTCTGTCTATCTGTCTGTCTGTCTGTCAGTCTCTGTCTGTCAGTCCCTGTCTGTCTGTCTCTGTCTGTCTCTCTGTCTGTCTCTGTATCTCTGTCTCTCTCTGTCTGTCTCTGTCTATCTGTCTGTCTGTCTGTCTCTCTCTCTCTCCTCTCTCTCTCTTTCTTTCTCCGTGTCTTCTGTATGTTTGTATATATTAATAGATTATGATTATCATCTTTATCTATCTATCTATCTATCTATCTATCTATCTATCTATCTATCTATCTATCTATCTATCTTCTATCTATCATCTGTCTGTCTGTCTGTCTATATGTATCTATCTATCAATCTATCTAGCTAGCTTGTTAGCTATCTATCTAGCTATCTGTCTATCCATCCATCTATCATCATCTATCCATCCATCTATCTATCTATCTATCTATCTATCTATCCATCTATCTATCTATCTATCTGTCTGTCAGTCTATCTATCTGTCTGTCTGTCTGTCTGTCTACATGCATCTATCTGTCTATCAGTCTATCTATCTAGCTAGTTAGCTATCTATCTATCCATCTATCTATCTTTCTGTCTGTCAGTCTGTCTATCCATCCATCTATCCATCCATCTATCCATCCATCTATCCATCCATCTATCTGTGTATCTATCTGTGTATCTATCTATCTATCTGTCTGTCTGTCTGTCTATCTGTCTATCTATCTATCTATCTATCTATCTAAGTATTATTATCATGATGTATTACCAAAACATAACCTGGCTTTTATTATCTTCATTTCCCCCTGTGCCTGCAGAAAGCTGGTGGACAGGGTGAGGTAGTCAAAGGGTTAAGTTCTTGCTTGCTATGCTAGCCTGGTTTGACAACGCAGGATGTTGGTGGACAGGGTGAGGCAATCAAAGGGTTAAGTTCTTGCTTGCTATGCTAGCATGGTTGACAATGCAGGATGCTGGTGGACAGGGTGAGGCAGTCAAAGGGTTAAGATGTTGCTATGCTATGCTAGCGTGGTTTGACAATGCCAGATGCTTGTGGACAGGGTGAGGGAGTCAAAGGGTCAAGATATTTTTTGCTGATATGGTTTGACAATGCAGGATGCT
>JAPXFY010000031.1:23130853-23150853 GCA_030674185.1 Monoplex corrugatus | reverse complement strand
GCGTGTGTGTGGTGTGTGTGTGTGTGTGTTTTCATACGCCAGCTATATGATCGCCTATCTGATCGACTATTTCAACACATCCTCCGTTTTCCGCCCCCTGGCTGTTCGACCACAAAATTAATACAAAGTATAGAAAGCAGCCATGTATATACGACGTAGCGCAATCGGTTTTACGATATTCAGAACTACAAAAAAAACCAAGTACATGTTTTCAACATTTCAAAAACGCTAACCCTTCAATCTCATTGACAAGAAGTGATTTTCGAAGTTTAGTTGTTTGTTTGTTTGTTTGTGTGTGTGTGCGCGCGCGCGCGCGCGTGTGTGTGTGTGTGTGTGTGTGTGTGTAGTGTGTGTGTGTATTTGTTTGTTTGTTTGTGTGTTTGTTTGTTTGTTTGTTTGTATTTTAGAGGCGCGTAACTGATCATAATCCTTATCCATGTATTAAAAACAGCTCCGTTTAGAATCGATGTAAAAATCAATAGCTTGACGTTTGCTCATGTCGGGTACTGGACAGAGCAAATTGAAATCACTTTATTTTGTCATGCTTTATCTTAAATCCTGAATATTAGAGTTTGATCAATGTAAGCAAACCATATTTGTGCATTTTCAAGGATATTAGAGTTTGTAGTTTGCAGCTGTTTTCAAGAGGGGTCGGCTAGTTATTATCTGTAAGACTCCTTGATCCTGCACAATTATCCCGTGCGCTGGTGGCATGATCTTGAAATGAGGAGTTCGGGGAGAGGGGGTGGGGGCTGGGAGGGGAGCAAAGAGACCTGTGAGACACTAAGCTGACACCACCAGAATGATGAAAACATTATGATGGGCAGCGAACAGGTCAGTCTTTAATGTTCCAGGCTGGGATTGAACTCGAGATATCAGATCTTGAGTCCACGGCTCTATCAAGAGAGAGAGAGAGAGAGAGAGAGAGAGAGAGAAGATAGAGAGAGAGAGAGAGACAGACAGACAGACAGAGACACACACACACACATACACACACACACACACACACACACACACACAGAGAAAGACAAAGACAGAGAGACAGAGAGAAATAGAGAGAGAGATACAGAGACAGAGACAGAGAGACAGACAGACAGAGACAGAGAGACAGAGACACAGAGAGACAGAGACAGAGACAGAGACACAGAGAGACAGAGAGACAGAGACACAGAGAGACACAGAGTGACAGAGAGAGAAATAGGCCATTGTACAAATTATATGAGACAGTGGTTTATTGATCGCGGTATGACATCATGGTCCTAGTTATTGCACTTCCCGTAATAATTTAAGTACGAATGAACATTTTATTTTGTATTTTTTAGTAACATTGTTGCGGCATGATGTCATCGTGTTTATTGTTGTACCGGATGCTTGACGTGTTCATGTTCATTTTATCTCTGTTATGGATAATGATCAATAAGCATGTCCTGATTCAGTGTATGGACAATCCCCACCTCTCTCTCTCTCTGTCTGTCTGTCTGTCTCTCTCTCTCTCTCTGTCTGTCTGTGTGTCTGTCTGTCTCTCTGTCTGTCTGTCTCTGTCTGTCTGTCTGTCTGTCTCTGTCTGTCTGTCTGTCTGTCTCTCTCTCTCTGTCTCTCTGTCTGTCTCTCTGTCTGTCTCGTCTTCTGTCTGTCTGTCTGTCTCTGTCTCTGTCTGTCTCTTCTCTCTCTCACTGTCTTCTTCTTCTCGTCCCTGTTCTGTCTTTCTCTCTCTCATCTGTCTCTGCTCTCTTCTCCCCTCCCCCTCTCTCTCGCTCTTCTTCTCTGTCTCTCTGTCTTGTCTCTCTCCCCTCTGCCCCCCTCTCTCTCGCTCTTTCTGTCTCTGTCTCTCTGTCTTTGTCTTTCTCTCACCCTCTGTACCCCTCTCTCTCGCTCTTTCTGTCTCTGTCTCTCTGTCTTTGTCTTTCTCTCACCCTCTGCCTCCTCTCTCTTCTCGCTCTCTTCTTCTCCTGTCTCTCTGTCTTTGTCTTTCTCTCACCCTCTGTACCTCCTCTCTCTCGCTCTTTCTGTCTCTGTCTTCTTGTCTTTCTCTCACCCTCTGCCCCCTCTCTCTCGCTCTTTCTGTCTCTGTCTCTCTGTCTTTGTCTTTCTCTCACCCTCTGCCTCCCTCTCTCTCGCTCTTTCTGTCTCTGTCTCTCTGTCTTTGTCTTCTCTCCCCTCTGCCCCTCTCTCTCGCTTCTGTCTCTGTCCTCTGTCGTCTTTCTCTCCCTTGCCCTCCCTCGCTCTTTCTGTCTCTGTCTCTCTGTCTTTGTCTTTCTCTCACCCTCTGCCCCCTCTCTCTCGCTCTTTCTGTCTCTGTCTCTCTGTCTTTGTCTTTCTCTCGCCCTCTGCCCCCCTCTCTCTCGCTCTTTCTGTCTCTGTCTCTCTGTCTTTGTCTTTCTCTCACCCTCTGCCCCCCTCTCTCTCGCTCTTTCTGTCTCTGTCTCTCTGTCTTTGTCTTTCTCTCGCCCTCTGCCCCCCTCTCTCTCGCTCTTTCTGTCTCTATCTCTCTGTCTTTGTCTTTCTCTCATCCTCTGCCCCTCTCTCTCTCGCTCTTTCTGTCTCTGTCTCTCTGTCTTTGTCTTTCTCTCACCCTCTGTACCCCCTCTCTCTCGCGCTCTTTCTCTCTCTGTCTCTGTCTCTCGCTCTGTCTGTCTGCCTGCCTGCCTGTCTGTCTGTCTGTCTGTCTCTGTGTCTCTGCCTCTCTCTCTCTCTGTCTCTCTCTCTCTGTCTCTCTCTCTCTCTCTCTCTCTGTCTCTCTCTCTCTCTGTCTCTCTCTCTGTGTCTCTCTCTCTGTCTCTCTCTCTCTGTCTCTCTCTCTCTGTCTCTCTCTCTCTCTGTCTCTCTCTGTGTGTCTCTCTCTCTCTCTGTAAGCTTATACAAGTTAAAATGCAAATGCTTTGACACAGACCGTTTGCACTACGCTAGTCAAATGACTATGATGCTAGTGCTGCTGCTGCTGATGATTATGATGATGGTGATGGTGATGATGAGGAGGAGGAGGATGACGATGATGACGACGATGATGATGATAATGATGATGCTATTTTTGTTCTTGTTGTTGCTGCTGCTGATAATGATCAGGATGATGAAAATGACGAAGAAGATGATGATTCTTTTCCTTCCTCCTCCTCCTCTTCCTCTTACAATTATCATTATACTGCATACTATGCAGTATTTTGTGTCACCGTACGTTCGTCCGACTAGCGTGAATACCAAATGGGAAAGAACTTTAGCCACCAGCTAAGTTGGCGAAGTGGTTTGACAGAAAGAAAGAAAGAAGGAAAGAAAAAAAAAGAAACACATACAGAAAAAAGACAGAAAGAAAGAAAGAAAGAAAGGAAGGAAGCAAGAAAGAGAGAAAGAAAAGAAAGAAAGAAAGAAAGAGAGAAAGACAGAAAGAAAGAGAAAGACAGAAAGAAAAGAAGAAAGAAAGAAAGAAAAGAAAGAAAAGAAAGAAAGAGAGAAAGACAGAAAGAAAAGAAAGAAAGAAGAAAGAAAGACAGAAAGAAAAGAAAGAAAAGAAAGAAAGGAAGAAAGAAAGAAAGAAAGAAAAGAAAAGAAAAGAAAAAGAAAAGAAGAAAGAAAGAAGAAGAAGAAGAAAGACAGAAAAAGAAAGAAAGAAGGAAGAAGAAGAAAGAAAGAAAAGAGAAAGAAGAAAGAAAAGAAAGAAGAAAGAAAGAAAGAAAGAAAGAAAGAAAGAGAGAAAGACAGAAAGAAAAGAAAGAAAGAAAGAAAGAAAGAAAAGAAAGAAAAGGAAAGAAAGAAGAAAAAGAAAGAAAAGAAAGAAAGAAAGAAAAGAAAAAGAAAGAAAGAAAAAGAAAGAAAGAAAAGAAAAGAGAAAAGAAAAGAAAGAAAAGAAAAAGAGAAAAGAAAGAAAAGAAAAGAGAGAATAACAAGATGCAGAAAGAAGCTTACGAGCCAAGCCCTGGTGTGAGCAACAGACACTGGTCACTGGGTGAGGCCTGGCTGACATAGGGGTTATAGGCTAACTGTCGTCTGCCTGACTGTATGGGTGACGTGGACCTCCCGTACGTTGCAGCCAGTACCTTTAAACTCACTCATCATCATCATCATCATCAAGTGCCTTGCTACATGGCGTTGGCAATCATGACCTTCCATCTGTTTCTATCCCTCGTAACCGCAAGCACATCTTCCACTCTCTCTGTCTTCAGCCAGGCTGCAAGTCCGTCCAGTATTTTCTCCCTGGGTCTACCTGGTGCTCTCTTTCCCTCCAGCTTTCCTGTCGAGACCAGGTGCTCCAGTTCCCCTTTCCTCATAAAATGGCCTATAAATGTTGCCTGTCTTTTCCTAATCTACCTTACGAATGATTTTCTTGTGTCTGCCTCCATCACTCGCTACGTACAATTATTCCCCTTGCCGCTCCCCTGATACGCACCATTTGTGTAGATCACGAGAAAAATTCTCGCTACGTACAGTTATGTCCCTTGCCGTTACCCTAATACGCACCACGATCATGAGAAAAATTCTCATACAGACAAATGAAATCAGATAGCTTTGAAATTTGGCAGGTTACAATTATATTAAACAATTGGTGTACACCATGCTGAAATTTCATGTGTCTAACCCTCATGGTTGTTGAGTAATGGTACAAGTAAAATTAGAGAAATTTTCAGGTGAAAAATGTCTTACAAAACACAGACAGGTCAATATATTAGTTCCTACAGTCACATTTTCAATGAAATTTCATAAAATCCAACTTGCACACACTCCAAGTGCACTGAAGGAAGAGATTGTCTTGAAGAGCGCTGAGATGTCGAGCGTTGTTCGGCCATTTGCTTTTCCGTCGTCTGCTTCGCTGTAGGGCTAGTGGGTCATGAACTTTGCACTGTCTACAAAAATGACGAAGCACCGTGGTGTATACCATTTGATGAGCCGTTGAGCATCAGACACCTCCACCTTGATTGTACGATGTGAGACACAAGCACTACACGGCGGACTCCTTAATTGAAAAACCTTTCCGAGACGTCCCTCCTGATGCGATTTTCAAGTTTTTACAAAGAGATCAATAGATTTCACCTGATATGATTTTACAGCTGTTTTTCTTTAATTGCATTTTTTAGACTAACAAGGTTAACGGTGAGCATGATTTTTTTAAACTATTGTCTTTAATCTCAACCGGCTTTTCGGTTTTGACGTGGTGATTAATGTTAGCCCTGATATAGCTTTTAGTAGTGGCCAAGCCAAAACAGCGTTCAAGAAGATGACAAGCATTCTTACCAACAAATGCCTATCAATTAACATCAGGAAGAGAGTTCTTGAATGTTATATAGAACCAATATGTTGTACGGATGTGAGGCGTGGACAGTCAACAAGCAAAGCCAGAACAAGATTGAGGCAGCCGAGATGTGGTTTCTAAAAAGAATGTTGAGAGTTCCATGGACAGCAAAGAAAACAAACGAAACAGTCTTGATGGAGACAGACACAAATAGATCACTCATAAGGAAGATTAGGAAAAGACAGGCAACATTTATAGGCCATTTTATGAGGAAGGGGGATTTGGAGTACCCGGTCAAAGCTGGAGGGAAAGAGAGCACCAGGTAGACCCAGGGAGAAAATGCTGGACGGACTTGCAGAGTGGCTCGGGACGAGGAGGGTGGCGGAGATGCTAGGGGCAACGAGAGATAGAGACAGATGGAAGTCCATGATCGCCAACGCCATGCGGCAGGGCACCTGATGATGAGTCGGCTGGGCTGTGAGCAATATGAACTATGAACTTGCGGCTGGTTGGCTGTGTTGATAGAACCCTGGATCAAAATCTAATGTCTCGAGTTCAATCCCGGCCTGCAAGATTGGAAAAAAAATCTGGTCTGTTTGGTGCCCTCTGTAATGTTTTCATAACACAAACGAGACAGTCTTGAAGGAGGCAGACACAAGAAGAACATTGAACAAAAAAGATTAGCACAAGACAAGCAACATGTATAACCATTCTAACAATATTTTGTCATGCAGATATCATTAGACAAAAATCCAGATTTTGCACTTTTCAAGGTGACTGTGACCTTGAAATAAATTTGACAGGCATCGAGAAAAAGAACATAATGAAGAAGATTAGGAAAAGACAATCAACATGTACATAGGGCATTTTATGAGGCAAGAGAAAATTACAGCACCTAGTCATAACAGGAAAACTGGAGGGAAATAAAACACCAGTTAGACCCAGAGAGAATATATTTAGACGGACTTGCAGGGTGGACGAGGACAGAGAAGGGTGGGAGATGTAATTGCACACAGGGACAGATCGAGGAATAGGGCACAGTTGACCCAGGAGACATTCGACAGTCAGGGGCGAGACAAGAAGTGGGAGATGTAATTGCGCGACAGGGACGATTGTATGGAGGGCCATGATCGCAACGCACGCTGCAGGACATGTGTGATGATCATTCTGTGGGTGTCAGTTAGAGTTTCATGCGTTCCTTCTGCGCCCACTTCCCCATCCCCCACCTCCCTACCCTCCGTCATTTTTTTCCGTTTCAAGATCTTGCCAGCGCATAGGATTTTTTGCATTGACTCAGGGAGTCTGCCAGACAATTGTTGGCAGACGTGGGTGCGGAGCATACAGAATTGTCCAGATACAATGAATCCATTATAATCAAACTTCCAATTCCCGACTATGTCTGACTGCATGGGTGACGTGGAGGTTATTGCATGAGTGTGCTCAGGTTCCAATCTCACCCAAGATAAAGAAAGGAAAAACAATCCAAAACCAGGCAAGCAACCAACCAACCAACCGATCAACCAACCAACCAAATACAAGATGAAAAAGATCCAAATGCAACCAAGCAACCAACCGACCAAGCAACCTACCAACCAAACCAACCAGTTAACCAACCAACCAACCAGCCAACCAACCAACCAACAAACCAACCAACCAAACCAACCAACCAACCAACCAACCAACCAACCAACCAACTAAACCAACCAACCAACCACCAACCAATTGACTGACCAACTGATCAAGCAAGCAACAAGCAAGCAACCAAACAACCAAACCAACCAACTAACCAACCAATTGACCGACCAACTGACCAACCAACCAACCAACCAATCAACCAACCAACCAACCAACCAACCAACCAACCAACCAAATCAACCACCAACCGACCAACCAACCAACCAACCAACCAACCAACACCAACCACTGACAACCAACCACCACCAAAACCAACCAAACAACCAACCAACCAACCACTGACCAACCAATCACCAACCAACCAACCAACCAACAACCAACCAACCAACAACTGACAACAACCAACAAACAACCCATCAACAACCAACACCAACCAACCAACCAACCAAAACCAAACAACCGACCAACCAACCAACCAAACAACCAATCAACCAACCAACCAACCAACCAAACAACCAACCAACCAACCAACCAACTGACCAACCAGAAACAACAACAACCAACCAAACAACCAACCAACCAACCAACACCAACATCAACCAACCAACCAACCAACCAAACAACAACCAACCAACCAACTGACCAACCAACCAACCAACAACCATCACCACCAATGACCACAACCAACCAACAAACACAAACAAACCCAACCAACCAACCCAACAACCACACCCAGAACAACATCACAACCAAACTCTTCTCACATTCATACTAACAAACCACACTCCATGCACAGCGGTGAAACTGTCATTCCAACCAACAGCAATTTCCAACTACACAAAACGTTGTGATCAATAATTCGTCTGGCATCTGGCTGGGATCAGACCCAGTGACAGCAATTTTGTTTGCCCTCCTCCTTCCCCCCCACCTCCCTCCCTCCCTCCCTCCCTACCATCGCCACCACCTTTTACCCCCCCCCCCTATATTCATAGGCCATTTTATGAAGAAAGGGGAATTGGAACACCTGGTCAAACAGGGAAAGCTGGAAGGAAGGAGAGCACCGGGTAGACCCAGGGAGAAGATACTAGACGGACTTGCAGAGTGGCTGAAGACAGGGAGGGTGGAAGAGATGCTTGAGGCAACAAGAGATAGAGACAGATGGAAGTCCATAATCGCCAACGCCATGCGGCAAGGCACCTGATGATGATGATGATGATGATGATAGTAAATACGTGTTGTGTGTGTGTGTGTGTGTGGTGTGTGTGTGTGTGTGTGTGTGTGGTGTGTGTGTGTGTGTGTGTGTGTGTTTGTGTGTGTTTTGTGTGTGTGTGTGTTTGTGCGTGTGTTTTTGCTTGTTTGTTCTGTTTCTTTTTAGTTGTCTGGTTTATTTTTATTTTTGTTTGTTTTTGTTTGTGTGTGTTGTGTATAGTGTGTGTTGTGTGTTGTGTGTTGTGTTGTGTGTGTTGTTTTGTGCAGTGCATGTGTGATTGTGTTGTGTGTAGTGTGTTTTGTGTGTATGTGTGTGTGTGTGTTTGTGCGTGTGTGTGCTTGTTTGTTCTGTTTCTTTTTAGTTGTCTGGTTTTATTTTTATTTTTTGTTTGTTTGTTTGTTTGTGTGTGTGTGTGTGTATGTGTGTGTGTGTGTGTGTGTGTATGTGTGTGTGTGTGTGTGTGTGTGTGTGTGTGTGTGTGTGTGTGTGTGTGTGTGTGTGTGTGTGTGTGTGTGTGTGTTTCTGTCCTTCTCTCTCTCTCTCTTCAGGTTTCTTCAGGTTTCTTCGAGCGGCGACTTGTTTTTAACAGTCTCCTTACATTTCTCCTTGCATGGACACATTCTTGATCAAACCAATCACCAGGTACTCTCTTACTGTTTAAGACTACACGTTTCTTCATACAAGCAGCACTTTCTTTTATACAGTCATTAAACATATTCAGTGCCATATTCACGTTAAGATCTATCAAACTTATAGCATCATCAAAGAAACCTGAAGATCAAAATAAATATGTAATTGCTAGTCGTGAATATAAAAATTTCCAAAAAAGAAAGAAAGAGCATTTTGATAAGGCGATAGTTGACAAATTAGTCCACTCTGTTAAAAGCCAAAAAGAATTCTGGAACACAGTTAACAAATTGACTTCAAGAAGAAAACAACCTATAAGTAATATCACGATGGATACGTGGTTCCACCACTTCAAAGCTTTGTTAGAAACTGATATCAACATTGATAACACACAGAATCAGGACGTACTAGTTGAGAGAGTTAGGGCTATATGAACCGCCCAATATCAAAAGAGGAAGTACAATTTGCAATCAGGAAATTGAAAAACTGGAAAGCTGCTGGTCCAGATGGCATTACAGGTGAACTTTTTAAGAATTCATGTGAGCAAGTAATGCAGTTTTTCTTAAAGTTATTCAATACTTTATTTGATAATGGTGAATTTCCCCAAAACTGGACTGAATCTATTATATTACCACTTTTTAAAAAAGGAGAGATTAATAATCCCAATAATTATAGAGGAATTTCGATTAGTGACATAAGTAGTAAACTATTTAGTATAATAATCAACAATAGAGTACAAGAATGGATAGAAGAAAATAATATCACAGGTGACCATCAAGCTGGTTTTAAAAAGGGATACTCAACTGTTGACCATATGTTTACTTTGCTAGCTCTTGTACAGAAACAGTTTGCCAATAATCGAAAACTATTTATGGCATTTATTGACTTTGAAAAAGCGTTTGGTTCCATTAACAGAAATATACTTTGGCCTATTCTTCTCAAAAACAATATAAAAGGTAAACTGTATCGATGTATCAGAAGCATGTATGATCAGGTAAAATCCAGGGTTCGATGTGGTGTTAAAACTTACAGACTGTTTTAAATGCACTGCAGGAGTGAAACAAGGTGATCCATGCAGTCCAGTGTTATTTTCTCTTTTTATAAACGAATTGGCGATTGAGGTGATTAATAATGGAAGACACGGTGCTGTTCTATCTCGAGATGCTTTTGAATTATTCATTCTTTTGCTGGCAGATGATGTTGTTTTGATGGCAGAAACAGTCACTGGACTTCAAACACAGTTAAACAGTCTGCAACGCGCAGCAGCTGCGCTTCATTTAAAGGTCAATATGTCAAAAAGTAATATCATAGTATTTAGAAAAGGTGGGTACTTGGGTGCAAGGGAAAGATGGGTATATGGCGGATATGCAATGCCTGTTGTAAATGTGTACAAGTATCTTGGAATACTGTTCTCTACTCGTTTGAGCTTTGTTGCAACATGCAAAGAGTTATCCAGCAGAGCTAAAAATGTTTTGCTTTTCATTATGCAGAAGATGTACCTTTTTAATATCAATTCTTTCGATGCGTTTGTTAAATTATTTGATTCTCAGGTACAACCTATTGCACAATATGGGTCTGAGCTATGGGAATTAAGTAAAGCTACAATTCATTGTGAAGCAGTTCATACTTTTGCTTTGAAAAATTTTTTAGGAATTAATATGCGAACACCTAATGATCTTGTATATGGTGAAACAAATCGCCATCCCATATACATAAACCCTGCAGTTAATTGTGTTCGCTACTGGCTTAAATTGTTGCATATGAAAGACCATAGAATTCCAAGAAAAGTATACACTATGTTATATGATTTAGATGCTAAAGGTAAGCAAAACTGGGCATCCAATGTACGTATTTGCTTGTTTAAAAATGGTTTTGGTGTTGTATGGTTTTGTCAAGGTGTTGGCAGACTGAAGCAATTCATTCGTGTTTTTCGTCAAACGTTTAATTGATTGTAGGTAGCAGGAATGGAACGAACATACTCAAAATAGTGAGAGGTATAACATATACAGTACTTTTTCTGGTATGCATGATTTGAAACCCTATTTAAAGATAGATATGGATAGACATCTAAAATATATAATGACACGATTTAGGTTAGGTATATCGGAAATCACAGTTCATTATTTTAGATACAGAGCACATAGTGATAGTGATCTATTATGTCCATTGTGCAAAATATCAAAAGAAGATGAAGTACATTTTGTATTATGTTGTCCAGCACTCCATTCTATTCGTGAGAAATACATCAGCTCAAAATATTATAGACAACCTTCCTTATTTAAATTTACTTTATTGATGTCATCAACTTCTACTAAAGTTGTTCGAAAGTTAGCTTTATTTCTATATAAAGCATTTAAGTTTAGATAGACAGCAATTTCTTGAGTCTTTTTAGAATTAATTCTACCCAACGGATGCAAGGCTCGAACATGAATAGAATGTTTGTATCTTATGTTCTTTTCGCTTATTTGTTATGCTTTTGTACAAAATATTTCAAATTAGAAATATGGTTATTGCTTTGTTAATGTTTATATGATTGTGAGAATGCATAATTATGTGCATCCCCCTTCTAAGGGGCTGTGGCCTATATGAATAAACCATCTGAAATCTCTCTTTCTCTCTCTCTCTCTCCCCCGTCTTCTCTCTCCCCTCTCTGTCTCCGTCTCTCTCTCTCTCTTCCTCTCTGTCTCTGTCTCTGTATCTCTCTCTCTCTCTCTCTCTCTCTCTTCTCTCTCTCTCTCCTCTCTTCTCCCAAGCCTAGGAAAAGATGGATAGAAGGTGTGAAAGACACAACTGAAAGAATCAACCTAACTACTATAGCAGACGTTACCTCATACCCACCTGACCTCGTGTCCAAAAGCTGCATCTGCATCTGCATCTGCCCGCGACGACGCTTAACGGGATAAGACGACAGTAAAAGTAAACCAATATAGTTGTGCAGTTATCACCTGCAGCTCCATGCAACAAGCGGATGAAATTCTTGTCAGCATTCAACAACAACCTTACAGCGTGAACGTTTTCCAACCCATTTCACACAAAAACGTTGTGATCAATAATTCGTCTGGCAAACTTAGCTGGGGAATCAGACTGTGACAGCAATTCTGTTTTCCCTCCTCCTTCCCCCACCTCCCTCCTTCCCTACCTACCTCCCTCTCTCCCTCCTTTCACCACCACCTTCTCCCCCCCCCCACCCTTACACCCTCCCCCATCGCCCTGCAGAAAACGTTGGACCTGTTGTCATGGTATGCTATCTCATTCCAACAGGAGAACAGCCACTTGTGTTCTTTTTTTGGTCTTTTGTATGTGGTTGTGTCCTTTTTGTTATTTTGTGTGTTTAATCCGTTTTCTTTGGAGCGATAATGAAGATAATGATTTGTGAAATTTAGGCAAGGCTGTCCCGGGGATAGTGTGTCGCCACAGCGTTGCGCCACCCTGTTTTTAGTGGGGTTTTGTTTTATGTGTGTGTGTGTCTTAGTTTTGTTATTCTTTGCGTGTTCATGTGTGTGTGTGTGTGTGTGTGTGTGTGTGTGTGTGTGTGTGTGTGTGTGTGTGTGTGTGTGTGTGTGTGGTATGTGTGTATGTGTGTATATGCATAAATATATATATGTATATATATATATATATATATGTGTGTGTGTGTGTGTGTGTGTGTGTGAATGTGTGTGTGTTCGTTCGTTGCTTGATTTAATGTCTTTTCACTATAAGTGATATTAGACAGTGTGTGTGTGTGTGAATGTGTGTGTGTGTGTGAATGTGTGTGTGTGTGATTGTGTGTATGTGAATGTGTGTGTGTGTGAATGTGTGTGTGTGTGTGTGTGTGTGTGTGTGTGTTTAAGGTCTACAGTAGGATGGGTGGTTGGGCTAGTCTTTTTTTTTGGGGGGGTAGGGGGGGGGAGGAGGGGTTAGTTAGTTGCAGGAACAAGCAGCGATACCAGCAACGATGCCTTTATACACATATATACATATTTCATGTGTATATATAGAATCAATACTGTTGTACGGATGTAAGGCGTGGACAGTCAACAAGCAAAGCCAGAACAAGATTGAGGCAACCGAGATGTGGTTTCTAAGAAGAATGTTGAGAGTTCCATGGACTGCAAAGAAAACAAACGAGACAGTCTTGATGGAGGCAGACACAAAAAGATCATTCATAAGGAAGATTAGGAAAAGACAGGCAACATTTATAGGCCATTTTATGAGGAAGGGGGATTTGGAACACTTGGTCACAACGGGAAAGCTGGAGGGAAAGAGAGCACCAGGTAACCCAGGGAGAAAATGCTGGACGGACTTGCAGAGTAGCTGGGGACGAGGGGGGTGGGAGAGATGCTAGGGGCAACGAGAGATAGAGACAGATGGAAGTCCATGATCGCCAACGCCATGCGGCAGGGCACCTGATGATGATGATGGGTAGGGTTGTGTTGGGTTGGGATGTGGTTTGGTTTGGGTTGTGTTGGGTTGGGTAGGGTTGCGTTGGGTTGGGATGTGGTTTGATTTGGGTTGGGTTGAGTTGGGTTGTGTTGGGTTGGGTAGGGTTTTGTTGGGTTGAGATGTGGTTTGGGTTGGGTTGGGTAGGGTTGCGTTGGGTTGGGATGTGGTTTAGTTTGGGTTGGGTTGGGTTGGGTAGGGTAGGGTTGTGTTGGGTTGGGATGTGGTTTGGTTTGGGTTGGGTTGGGTTGGGTTGGGTAGGATTGTGTTGGGTTGGGATGTGGTTTAGTTTGGTTTGGGTTGGGTAGGTTTGCGTTTGGTTGGGATGTGGTTTGGGTTGGTTTGGGTTGGGTTGGGTAGGGTTGTGTTGGGCTGGGATGTGGTTTGGTTTGGTTTGGTTTGGGTTTGGTTTGGGTTGGGTAGGGTTGGGTTGTGTTGGGTTGGGATGTGGTTGGGTTTGGTTTGGGTTGGATTTGGGTTGGGTAGGGATGAGGTTGGGTTTGCTTTGGGTTGGGTTGCGTTGTGATGTGATTGTGGTGTCGATGGTGTGGTGTAGTGTGGCATATTTTTGTGGTGTGTTGTCTGGGTGTGTTGGGTTGGGTTACCTTGGTTTGCGTTGGAGTGGACTGATTTGGGTTGGATTGAGTTGTGATCAGAGTGGGATTGGGGTGGATTAAGTTTTGTCTTGTAATGTTGAATTTGTTTACACTTGGTTATGTTGATTTGGGTTGTGCTGGTTTGTCTGCTCACAACACAAGATAACACAACTCAACCCAACATTTTACAACACATTACAACACATCATAACACAACATAACACAACACAACACGACAACACAACACAACACGACACGACAACACAACATAACACAACACAACATAACACAACACAGCACGACAACACAACACGACACGACAACACAACACAGCACAACGCATAGAACAACACAACACAACACATAAAACCCAGCCGACTGCGTACAGCCATATCAGGGCAACAACCTCTTCAAAACACACAAAACTCAAACAGGAAAAAAAAAAAGAAAAGAACATTAAGTAGACACATATCAATGCATTCGCGCACATACTCTAAGGACATGCCCCTAGCGTTGACAACTCCGTCCAATTTATCGCACAAGGGATTTAAAAAAAGACACCTGAATACAAACTTAAGCATACTTAAGGACACCAAAACACATCTAAAAGCAGGCATAAACTACCTACAATTACTTCTGCATATCTCACCTCCCTAGAGCTAAAAATGCACGTAATACATGTACCCAATTATCAATCCTAAGAAAAAGTATGTAAGACTTTATCGAACACACACAGATGAATGGACCAGCAAGACAGAAAATGATAGGAAGAAATGACAGAAAGCAAAGGAAAAAGGCAGAAACAAAGAGAGTGACAGAAAAGAGGAAATTTCTAGCACAGAATTTCCAGAAGGTGGGGGATACTATTTATACTGAAAGAGCCCCTGGTACCCCCACAGGGGGGAAATAAACAAACTGAAATATTCTAAAAATCATCATTTTCTGAGGAAGACGTATTAACTGAACAGAGGGTTGTCAGGAACTTTTGTGAATATCCAAAATCAGTTTTCACTGTTGTGACAGTCTACAGGTATCGTCGATGTCTTATCATCATCAATTGCCTTGACGCATGGCGTTGGCGATCATGGCCCTCCATACGAATCTACCCTTTCTCACTGCAAGAACATCTCCCACACTGTCTCTCTTCATCCATGCTGCAAGTCCCTTCCAGTATTTTCTCCTTGAGTCTACTAGTGCTCTTTTTTTCACTCTATCTTTCCTGTTGTGACTAGATGCTCTAATTTCTCTTTCCTTATAAAATGTCCTGTGAATGCTGCTTGTCTTTTCCTAGTCTTCTTCAGTAACGTTCTTTTTCTCCGATCCCTGTCAAATTTTATTTAAATGTCACAGTGACCTCGAGAGAGGGTGGAAGATGTGCTTGCGGCAACAAGGGATAGATACATATGGAGGGCTATGATCGCCAACGCCATGCGGCAGGGCACTTGTTGATGATGATAATGATGATGAGTGACCTCGAGGAGAACGAAATTTGGATTTTTCTGTAAATATTTCTGCAAGAAAAAAATACTTCGAATGGTTTGACCATCTCGTTGTAGAGCTGAATTATTGTTTATGACAGCCCTCAAGGGAACCAAGTGCAGTTCTACAATTCTTCGATTTTTTTTTCAGCGAGCAAGAAAGTTTTGAAGTCCATAATACTCACAGAACACACAGACTAGAACTTTCTGTGTTGTGTCTTCTTATATATTGATGTTACGAGCGTACATCCATTCTTCCCCCCAGAGGGTGAAATTGTATTGTGTGTTCTCTTCTTGGGTTGGTTGGGTTGGGTTGGGATGTGGTTGAGTTTGGTTGGGTTGGGTTTGGGTTTGGTAGGGTTGCGTTGGGTGGGGATGTGGTTTGGTTTGGGTTGGGTTGCGTTGGGTTGGGATGTGGTTTGGTTTGGGTTGGGATGGTTTGGGTAATGTTGTGTTGGGTTGGGATATTGTTGGGTATGGTTTCGGTTGGGTTTGGGTTTGGGTTGGGTTGGGTAGGGTTGTGTTGGGTTGGGATGTGCTTTGGTTTGGGCTGGGTTGGAGAGGGTTGCGTTGGGTTGGGCTGTGGTTTGGTTTGGTTTGGTTTGGGTTGAGTTGGGTTGGTTGTGTTGGGTTGTGTTGGGTTGGGATGTGGTTTGGTTTGGGTTGGGTTGGGTTGGATAGGGTTGTGTTGGGTTGGGATTTGGTTTAGTTTGATTTGGGTTGGGTTGGGTTGGGTAGGGTTGTGTTGGGTTGGGATGTGGTTGGGTATGGTTTCGGTTGGGCTTGGGTTGGTTTGGGTTGGGTTGGGTTACGTTGGTTATGATATGGTTGGGTGTCGATGGTTTGGTGTAGTGTGGCATTTTTTGTTTGATATTTTGTTGGGTTGTGTTGCCTTGGTTTGCGTTGGAGTAATTGAGTTGGGTTGGGAATGGGGTTAGGATTAGGGTGGATTAAGTTTCATCTTGTAAGGTTGTGTTGTGTTACACTTGGTTATGTTGGTTTGGGTTGTGCTGGTTTGTGTGCTCACGACACAAGATAACACAACACAACACAACAACAACGACAACGACACGACAAGACACAACACAACTCAACGCATAGAACAACACAACAGAACACAACAACAACAACAACGACGACGACGACAACAACGACAACAACACAACAACAACACAATGCAACACAAACACAACACACAACACACAACAATAAAACACAACAACAACACAACATCACAACAACACAAAACAACACAACAACAACACAACACCACCACCAGAACAGCTCAACCACAACCACAACAACAGCACAACACAACATAACCGCCACCACCACAACAACAACAAAATAACACAATACAACAACGAGAACAACATGAGCAACAACAACACAAGGACACACCATACCACCACTACCACCACCACAACAACAACAACAGCACAACAGAACACAACAACAACACAACACACACCACACCACATCCACAACAACAACAACAACAGAACAAAACAACAACACAACACAACAAGAACAACAACAACAACAACAGAACAAAACAACAACACAACACAACAAGAACAACAACAAGAACAGCAACAAGGACAACAACACAACACAATACAACACACCACAAAAACACACCTCAACAACACACCACAACAACACACCACAACATTACCACAACACACCACAACAACACAACACAACACAATACAACACACCACAACACTACAACAACACAACACAACACAACACTACAACACCACACCACACCACACCACACCACACCACACTACACACACCAACACCACAACACAACACAACACAACACAACACTGCAACAACACACCACACCACACCACACACACCACACCACACCACACCACACCACACCACACCACAACACAACACAACACACACACCACACCACACCACAACACACCACACCACACCACACCACACACAACACAACACAACACAACACACACAACACAACACAACACAACACAACACAACACAACACAACACAACACAAGTAAAATAATTGGCACCGTGTGCTTGCAGGACTTTGATATTCTCCACAGAAATGCTCACGTCTGTCACGTCCAGAGGCAAAGGCGTGTGTGTGTTGGTGTGTGGTTGTGTGTGTGTGTGTGTGTGTGTGTGTGGTGTGTTGTGTGTGTGTGTGCGTGTGTGTGTGTGTGTGTGTGTGTGTGTTGTGTTTGTGTATGTCTGTGTTGTGTGTGTGTGTGTTGTGTGTGTTGTGTGTGTGTGTGTGTGTAGTGTTGTGTGCCTGTGTTGTGTTGTGTGGTGTGTGTGTGTTGTGTTGTGTGTGTGTTGTGTGTGTGTTGTGTGTGTGTGTGTGTGTGTGTGTGTGGTTGTGTGTGTGTGTGTTGTGTGTGTGTGTGTGTGTGTGTGTTCTGTGTGTGTTGTGTGTGTTGTGTGTGTGTCTGTGTGTGTTTGTGTGTGTGATGTATGTGTGTGTTGTGTGTGTATGTGTGGTGTGTGTGTGTGTGTGTTGTGTGTTGTGTGTGTATGTGTGTGTGATGTGCTGTGATGTGTGTGTATGTGTGTGTGTGTTGTTGTGTTGTGTTGTATGTGTGTGTTGTGTGTGTGTAGTTGTGTGTGTGTATGTGTATGTATGTGTGTGTATGTGTGTGTGGTGTTGTGTGTGTGTGCTGTGTGTGTGTGGTGTGTGTGTTTGTGTGTGTGTGTATGTGTGTTGTTGTGTTGTTGTGTGTGTTGTGTGTGTGTTGTGTGTGTGTGTGTGTGTGTGGTGTGTGTGTGTGTGTGTATGTGTGTGTTGTATGTTGTGTGTGTGTATGTGTGTGCTGTGTGTGTATGTGTGTGTATGTATGTGTGTGTGTATGTGTGTGTGTGTGCGTGTGTGTGCGTGTGTGTATGTGTGTGTGTGTGCGTGTGTGTGCGTATGTGTGTGTGTCTGTGTGTCTGTGTGTGAGTAACGTCCAAAGGGAAAAGGATGTGTAGTGTATGTATGTGTTGTGTGTCTCTGTCTGTATGTCTGTGTGTGTCTGTGTGTGTCTGTGTATCTGTGTGTCTGTGTGCGGAAGGAGAAAAGGGGAGGGGCTAGGGTTGACAGGGGAGGAGAGAATGGAGACTGTGCAGAAGGGAGATAATTTGTGCTAAGGGCTCCCTACTCTATTTGCTTGCCGTGCTGATTACCTCCCTGTTTTTCCGGTTTGCCTCCCCCTTGGGACTGAATATTCAATGGCGTAGTGTTTGGGCCGAATACCAAACAACAGCTGCATGAATCGACAAAGGGGCTACCAGTGTTTAAAAAGTAAAAAGAAAACAGTCAACGAGGAAAAAAAAGAAAGAAGAAGGAAGAAGAAGAAGACGGAGGAAACAGAGAAGAAGAGGAAAGAAGAAGAGAAGAAGAAGAAGAAGAGGAGGAGGAAGAGGAAGGAGAGGAGAAGAAGGAAGAGAGAGAAAGAAGAAAGAAGAAGAAGAAGAAGAAGAAAAGAAGAAGAAGAACAAGAAGAAGAAGAAGAACGAAGAAAAGAAGAAGAAGAAGAAGAAGAAGAAGAAGAAGAAGAAGAAGAAGAAGAAGAAGAAAGAAGAAGAAGAAGAAGAAGAAGAAGAAAGAAGAAGAAGAAGAAGAAAAGAAGAAGAAGAAGAAGAAGAAGAGAAGAAGAAGAAGAAGAAGAAGAAGAAGAAGAAGAAAGAACAACAAAACAACAACAACAACAACAACAACAAAACAAGAAACAAGAAGAACAAGAAGAACAAGAAAAGAACAAGAACAAGAAGAAGAAGAAAATAGAGAAGTAGTAGTAGTAGCAGCAGCAGCAGCAGTAGTAGTAGTTAGTAGTAGTAGTAGTTGTAGTAATAATAGTAGTAGTAAAAGAAGAAGAAAAAGAAGAGCAACAACAACAACAACAAATACAACAAAAATAAAACAAAAACAACAACAGCAACAACAACAACACCGACAGCAACAACAACAACAAAAAGACAGGAACAGAGTTTCAAATTTGTGAGTTCACAACAGACTCTAGAGTTTACAGTTTTGTTACTCCCCTTCTGTCTCCCTCTCTCCTCCTTCCCTCCCCCCCCCCCAACCTCTGTTTGCGTATGCTTTGTGCCCTGGGGTTTTCGTCGTTGTTGGTGATTGCTTCGGTGAATGATGGGAGAGAGCGCTCCTTGATTTTTAAAAAAAATTTTTTAAAGGACCATTGCACTGAGGGAGGTTACCTTTGTGCTCACCTTTTTTTTTTTCGTCCCATTTTCTACGCCACTTTAATGGTCACAGGAGCTGAAACATTTTTCATTATGCGATGATGATGATGTCGATATGGATGATAATCATGATGCTATGGAGTTCCATCTAGGATTGAGACTGCGTGACAGGGTTGTACTCTACACTTACTATCATAATATATCCTGGCGTCAACCAGGCCTGAGAGATACAGACACATGCGGTGTTGGTCAGAAAATTTGAGCAACACCCTCAATGACGCATCCACGAAGTAGATGAGACTCAACTGTGTGGTCCCAGTCTTCCCAATGAGCCCATAGCACGCCCAACTCTGGGTAGGAGCCGGTTAGAGCCGAAAAACCCCACAATGGTAAATTTTTGAAGGTACTGATGGGGATTTGAACCCACAACCTTCCAGTCGGTAGTCCGTTGCGTTAACCACTACACCACGGCGACGGTTGAGCGCGCCTTGATTTGATTCTTGACTCAATATTTGACGCCTCAAAAATGTCATTATCATTATCAACAGTTTGTATAACTTACTGAACTTATGTTTGATCCGAATGATTACTTACAGATGTCAATATTTCGGTGG
>JAPXFY010000031.1:23103353-23123353 GCA_030674185.1 Monoplex corrugatus | reverse complement strand
TTAGTATAACTTCCGGTGCAGCTGAATTGTGGGAAGATCAATCAAAATGGCGACTCCTCAGCAGAAGGCGTTTTGCGTGCTTGAGTTCGCGAAAACAAACGCCATTGTCACGGTGCAACGTGCTTTCAGAACAGAATTCGGCATTGATCCGCCCCATCGTGAGAGCATTCGACGGTGGGTTAGACAGTTTAAAGAGAGTGGGTGTCTGTGCAAAGGAAAGAGTCCTGGAAGACCACGTGTTACAGAGGAGCAAGTGGAGAGGATTCATGATGCATTTGAGAGCAGCCACGTAAGTCCGTACGTCGAGCAAGTCTTCAGCTTGCCATCCCTCATACCACTGTCTGGCGTGTGTTAAAGAGACGATTACACATGAAACCATACAAACTAAGCCTCGTCCAAGCACTTACTAATGATGACAAGGTGATGCGGAGGACATTCTGTGAGTCAATGCTGGAGATGGAGGAAGGTGATGAAACTCTCTTTTCACGTTTAGTTTTTAGTGACGAAGCGACTTTCCATTTGAGCGGCACAATCAATCGTCACAATGTGCGCATTTGGGGAACAGATCACCCACATGAAACTGTTGAGCATGAAAGAGATTCCCCTAAAGTGAACATCTTCTGTGCTGTGTCTCAAGACAAGGTCTATGGTCCCTTTTTCTTTGAAGGAAACACCGTTACAGGACAAACCTATCTCGAAATGCTCCAAAACTGGCTATTCACTTTACTGCAAGCAGATTCGAATGACTTCATTTTTCAGCAAGATGGAGCACCACCCCATTGGCATCTCGGGGTTAGAGCTTATCTGAATGAAAACGTGCCTCAGCGATGGATTGGGAGGAGGGTGCTAAAGACCTTGCTCTCTGTGCTTGGCCTGCCAGATCCCCGGACCTCACTGTGTGTGACTTTTTCTTGTGGGGGTATGTTAAAGACCAAGTTTATGTTCCACCACTTCCAGCAAGTATCGATGACTTGAAAGATCGAATAACAGCTGCAATCAACACGGTGGACCGTGACATGCTGAGGCGCGTTTGGGAGGAATTCTCATATCGGCTTGATGTTGTCCGCGCTGCCGGTGGTGGCCACATTGAGCACTTATAAAACATGAAATGAAACTTGAATGTATATACAACACATGTGTTTATGCTAGAGGTTTGTAATTTTTTTTCGTTTTTGACACATCACGTGATGATTTTGGCGTATTTTCTATTTGAAACACCCTGTATACAGATAAACAAATAAATAAACAAATAAACAAATAAATGAATAAAAAATAAATAAATAAATGAATAAAAATAATAGATACATGAATAAATAAATAAATAAATGCATAATAAATAATAAATAAATGAATAAATAATAATAAATAATTAAACAACAAAAATAAATAAATAATAAATAAATAAATAAATAAATAAATAATAAATAAATGAATAAATAAATAAATAAATAAATAAATAAATAAATAAATAAATAAACAAGGAGAACAAAATTGACCGATTATGAAACATCTGTAATCGAGGAATTAGTGAGAAAAAGATAGTATCAGAAATAGAGATAAGTAAATACTAAACGGTTTAATACACTTGTGGAAAACAACAACAACAACAAAACGTAACTATGTTGTATGACATTCTCTGAGTAGGAGGGAACCAGTAGAGAGACTGGTAATAGAAGATAGCCTAGCCTAGCAGGTAGAAATCTAAGTAGGCCCACACTGAATAACAACAACCACTTTTGGCCTGGCCTGAAAACGTCCTGGAACAATGCAGAATGTCCCCTGGTGGTTGTGGTTGCTTTCATTGCGGCTCGATATCGATCGCTGCTGTGAACTTCTTTGCACGCGGGTCTGACGTTGTGTTACTTTCTTTCTTTCTTTATTCCTTTTATTGTTCTTAGACTTATATTATTACGGCTCATTGTTCTTTATAGTTCTTTTTGTTTAAAGCCCATCTAACTGCGTTGAGCCTTATCAGAGCTATAACCGTTTCAAAACATATACAATACTTCAACGGGGAAAAAAAAGAATAAGAAAATTGAAGTATAATAGCAATGCACGTGTGCACATAATCATGCAGCGACAAGGGATAGCTTCGTGTGGAGAGCCGTGATGAAAAATATTAGGAAAAGACAAGCAATGAAGGATACAATCCGGAATTCTTCTCGATGGCAAAAAAAAAAAAAAACAAAAAAAAACAAAACAAAACAAAAAACCATCAGAACTACTGTCCAGACTCAAACCTGTATGGATGGACAAGAACATTTCCATAAACATGAAATCAGACTCTACGTGCACATGGTGTCTTCCATCTGTAAGAAAATCTTGAGACACAAGATCAGGCTCTTACGTGCACTGGTGTATATATTTCCATCTTCCTGTATGCATGCAAGACTTGGACCCTCACAAAAGACGATCCGAGCCATAGATATGAGATGTTATCGCATCAGAGACACACTGATTCATATCACCAGTGAACAAGTGCCTCACAATCCATCAAGCAGCACGTGCTGGGTCCTGTGAAGATATGCTGACTTTAAATTCAGAAAAGAAAAAAAACTACGTTGGCATGGCTGTGTGACAAGATTCAATAACCTTCCTTGATTGATATTAACCCTTTGACTCCCGCACCCTATCCACCAACTGCAAAACTGTAACCCTTTGACTCTCTCTTTCACCTTCTGCACCAGCTTCCTGCAGGAAGCTGGTGGAGAGAGTGAGGAGGTCAAAGGTTCAGTTTTTGCTTTGCTAGCATGATTGACAATGCTGGTGAACAGGGTCGGGAGTCAAAGGGTTAAATCAATTGTCCAGGGAACTGTTGAGGAAAGGAGACAGGAAAACAGAAGAAAAGGATGGATCAACAACATTGCCAAATGGACAAAGAAGCCATTCGAGGAAACCCAGGCTTTGGCACACAAAAGACAGAGCTGAAGGACTCTGGTGAACAGTTCGCCATCGCGGAGCCTCGATGGCTCTTCACAGAGAAGAGAAGGAGAAAAAGAGAGAGAGAAAAAACAAACATGAAGTATCTGTTATTAAAGATTTCTTTGCTATTCAAAGATGCTTCCTTTTACTTAGGCAGTGTGTTCAGCTTTAATCAATTACAGATTGCATGGATGTTTTTCATAACTCCTCTTTTTTTTCTGTTCAAATGTACTTAGTCTAGTCTATACCGCAAAGTGTGTCAACTTTTTCAACTTCTCCTGTAAAACGTTTCGTAAAGGGTCTTGGGGCGCCATTAAATAAAAGCATGGCAGACCTCACACTTCCGGTTCAGAGACGCAGGCTGACTGCGTGTCTGAAATTCTACGCTGGTTTCGTGCAAAGGGACTATTGATTTTGCCTCTCTGTACGTTTCAGTGCCACTGCGATCGTTTTAAGTGGATTGTACGTTAGAACTTTTTCGTGTGTGTGTGTGTGTGTGTGTGTGTGTGTGTGTGTGTGTGTGTGTGTGTGTGTGTGTGTGTGTGTGTGTGTGTGTGTGTGTGTGTGTAGACAGATAACTTCCTGTTTATATCTCTTTTTTTTTTTTATGGTACCCCCCCCCCTCTCTCTCTCTCTGTTCTCTTTGCCTCTCTGTCTCTGTCTGTCTGTCTGCCTCTCTCATTCTCTCCTCTCTTTTTCTTTTTCCCTCTCTCTCTTTCTTCCTCCTCCTCCTCCTCTCTCTACTGCTCTTTGTCTGTCTTTCTCTCTTTCTCCCTGTTTCTCTCTCTCTCTCTCTCTCTCGCTGTATCTGTCTCTGTCTCTGTCTGTCTGTCTGTCTGCCTCTCTCTCTGTCTCTCTGTCTTCTGTCTGTCTGTCTGTCTCTCTCTCCGCTCTCTGTGTGTGTCTTTCTGTCTGTATGTCTCTATCCTTCTCCTTCCTCTCTTTTTTTCCCTGAGATAGAGAGGAGAGAGAGAAAGAGCGTGAGAGAGACAGAGGGGGGGGGAGAGTGAGAGAGAGTGTGTGTATGTGTGTGAGTGTGTGGTGTGTGTGTGGCGTGTGTGTGTGTGTGTGTTCTGTGTGTGTGTGTGTGAGTGTGTGATGTGTGTGTGTGTGGTGTGTGAGTGTGTGTGTGGTGTGTGTGTGTGTGTGTGTGTGTGTGTGTGTGTGTGTGGTGTTGTGTGTGTGCGTGTGTGTGTGTGTGTGTGGTGTGTGTGTGTGTGTGTGTGTTGTGTGTGTGTGTGTGTGCGTGGTGTGTTGTGTGTGTGTGTGTGTGTGTGTGTGTTGTGGTGTGATGTTTTTACTGACAATACCCTCTCACGGTATTTATGTGAAGGGGTACAAATTCATGCTGTAACACTTACACATTAGAGGGGGAAAAAGCCAAAACCAATGCAACATAAGAACATAGGTATACTGCAGTCAGAAAAGAGATACATTTCACTTTAATTCAGTTCAAATCAACTCGAATCAAAACACTGTATTACTTGAGGACAGCAGAATAAGGACCCACTGGACATGTCTTACAGCAACATGTTGAGCGCAACAGACTATGACTGGAAGAGTGTAAGTTCAAAACCCCACCCAACCCTTCCCAAGTGTTAGTTCAAAACCTTCACCCCACCCTTCCCTGAATCTAAAAATATTTTTGGTACCATCTTTTTACGCCACTTGAAATTGGCCACAGATGCCGGTACATTTTTGTTATCAATGCCATATGATGATAATGACGATAGGAATGATAATCATGATATACTATGGAGTTCCCAGTCGAAATTTAGACTACGTGACAGGGTTGTGCTCTACGTTTATTATCATAATACATCCTGGGGTCAACTAGGCCCGAGAGGTACAAACACTTACGGTGCTGGTCAGAAGATTTGAGCAACACCCTCAACGACGCATCCGTGAAGTGGATAAAACTCGACTGTGTGGTCTCAGTTTTCCCAATGAGCCCATACCACAATGAGTTCTGAATAAAAGCCGATTGGAGCCACACACAAAAAATTCCTACAATGATTTTGAAATGTAGTGACGGGGATTCGAACCCACAACCTTCCATTCGATTCGATAGTCCGTTGTGCTAGCCTCTACACCACGGCGACTGGTTTCATCTAGAATTTTTTTTTAACCCCCTACCCACTCCAAACCAACAGTTGAACGCGCTATAAGTATGCTCGTCCCGTTGGGAAGACTGGAACCACACAGTCGAGTTGAGTCTCGTTCGCTTGTTTTTACGGAAGGGTCAATGAGGGTCAGGGTGCCCTGTTAAATACTGTCCTGACCAACACGGCAAACAGTCTTATCTCTTGCGCCTGGCTGGCACCCATAACGTATCATGAAAGCAAGCGTTTAGTGCGGCCCCTGACACGCTGTCTCCATCCCTACTGGGGGGAAAAAACATAGCAGCATCTGTGTCGTCTTCATTCTCATCATCATGGCATAGTAAAAGGAGGAGAGAGAGAGAGAAAGAGAGAGAGAGAGAGAGGCAAAGAGATGGAGAGAGAGACAGAGAGAGAGGCAAAGAGATGGAGAGACAGAACAGAGATTGAGAGAGAAAGAGAGAGAGAGAGAGACAGAGATAGAGACAGAGACACAAAGACACACAGAGAGACAGAGAAAGACAGACTGAGACAGAGACAGAGACAGAGAAAGGAAGAGAGCTACAGAGAGAGAACACACACACACACAACACACACACACACGAAAAGCGAAAGAGAGAGAGAGAGAGAGAGAGAGAGAGAGAGACAGACAAACAAAGAGAGAGAGAGAGAGAGAGAGAGAGAGAGAGAAAGAAAGATACAGAGAGAAACAGAGAGATACAGACAGAGAAAGAGGCAGAGACAGAGTGAGAGAGGCAGACAGAAAGAGAGACAGACAGACACAGAGAGAGAAACGGAGAGTCAGAGAGAGAGAGACAGAGACAGAGAAAGACAGACAGACAGACAGAGAGACAGAGAAAGACAGACAGACAGAGAGACAGAGAAAGACAGACAGACAGGCAGAGAGACAGAGAAAGACAGACAACAGAGAGACAGAGAAAGACAGACAGAGAGACAGACAGACAGAGAGAAAGACAGACAGAGAGACAGACAGACAGAGAGACAGACAGAGAGACAGACAGACAGACAGACAGACAGGACGACAGAGACAGACAGACAGACAGACAGACAGCAGAGAGACAGACAGACAGAGAGCAGACAGACAGAGAGACAGACAGACAGACAGAGAGAAAGACAGACAACAGACAGACAGAAGAAGACAGACAGAGAGACAAGGAACAGACAGACAGACAGACAGAAGAAGACAGACAGACAGAGACAGAAGACAGACAGACAGAGAAAGACAGACAGAAGACAGAGAGAAAGACAGACAGACAGACAGAGAGAAAGACAGACAGACAGACAGAGAGAAAGACAGACAGACAGACAGAAGAAGACAGAGAGAAGACAGACAGACAGAGAAGACAGACAGACAGAACAGAGAAGAAGACAGACCAGAACAAGAAAGAAGACAGAAGAGACAGACAGAAGACAGACAGACAGACAGACAGAATGAGAGAAAGAACAGGACAGACCAGACACAGACTAACAAGACAGAGAGAGAGAAGGGAGCAGAGAGGGAAGAGAGAGAGAGAAAGAGAGAGAGAGAGAGACAGAGAACAGAGCACAGACAGACGAAGATAGAGACAAGACAGAGACACAGAGACACAGACACAGGAACAGAACAGACAGAGACAGCGACAGAGAAGAGAAGAGAGAGACAGACAGACAGACAGAGAGAGGAGAGAGAGAAAGAGAGACAGAGAACAAGACAATAACAAGACACATAGAGACAGACAGAGACAGGAAGAGAGACAGACAGACAGAGAGGGAGAGAGAGAGGACGAGAGACATGAGACAGAGACAGAGACAGAGAGACGGAGACAGAAGAGAGAAAGACGACAGACAGACAAGACAGAGACAGAGAAGGAGAAAGAGGAAGACAAAAGGAAATGACAGGACGAGCGGAAGAGAGACAGACAGAGAGGGAGAGAGAGAGACAGACGAGAGGGAGGGAGAGAGAGAGAAGAGGAACAAGAGACACGAGAGACAGACGACACAGAGAAGACAGACAGACAGACAGAGACGAGACAGAGAGAGAGAGAGAAGACAGACGAGACAGACAGAGACAGAGACAGAAGAGAGAGGGAGGAAAGAGAGAAAGACAGAGACAGAGAGACAATGACAGACACAGGACAGACAGATAGAGAGAGACAGAGACAGAGAGAAGAGCAGACAGACAGACAGAGAGGAGGGAGAGAGAGAGACAGAGAGACAAGACGACACAGAGACAGACAGAGAGAGACAGACACAGAAGAGAAGAAACAGACAGACAAGACGAGACAGAGAGAAGGAGCAATGAGAAACGACGAGACAGAGACATGACAGACACGAGACAGCAGATAAGAGGAGCAGCGAGAGAAGCGCATGAAGAGACGACTGAACATGACCAAACAGAGACTGATCGGACAGAGACAACTGATCGCCAAACAGACTAGCCATGCGGCAGAGCAAAACGAGGACATGTCTTACACGAATGATCAGTCAAGTCGTCATGAATCTAATACCATCAAATGAGATAAGCTGGCTCGATCGACGCCTTATTCTCAACTTAGTCATGGTCATTCTGACGACCTCTGACGCGTGACTTTCGATTCATCGTTCATTCTACTTGTCCTGGGTCTCACTTGAACCTCTTTCTCGTCTGCTGATCGATCCATCGATCTTCTTCTCTTCCTTGTACTCATTCTGTCTCTCTATCTTCTCTCTGTCTGTGTGTCTCTGTCTGTGTCTGTCTCTCTCTATCTCTCTGTCTCTCAGAATCTCTCTCCTTCTCTCTCTCTCTCTCTCTCTCCCTCTATCTCTCCCTCTCTGTCTTTGTTTCTACCTGTCTCTCTCTGTCTGTCTGTCTGTCTCTTTGTCTCTGTGCCTCTCTTTGTCTGTCCTTTTCTCTCTCTTTCTCTCTCCTTCACCCCCTCTCTCTAACTCTCTCTTTTTCTCTGTGATTTTGTTGTGTTAATTTCGTTTATAAGGCTGCTCACGGTAGGTGATTTTAGACACACACAAGAACATAATTATTATGAAACATATTAAGAAAATTCCAATACAACAACAAAAGTCAAAACGAAGAAACATAAAAAAAAATAAATAAATAAACGAACTAAGCAGCAAAACAACAACAACAACAACAACAACAACAACAACAACAACAAACAACAATGCACTACTGCTGCCACTGTTACGCACTACCTGTCTGTTTGTCTGTCTGTCTGTCTGTCTGTCTGTCTCTCTCTCTCTCTCTCTTTCTTCTTTCTCTGTTTCTGTTTGTTCTGTCTCCGTCTGTTTGTCTGTCCGTCTGTCTGTCTGTCTGTCTCTGTCTCTCTCTCTCTCTCTCTCTCTCTCTCTCTTTCTTCGCCTTTTCTCACACTGAACGAAACAACAGGGAAGTTTCAGTCTTTTACTCCTAATTTTTGTATTTGGTGTTTGTTCGTTTGTGATCTAACGTCTGCGTTTGACAAAAGCCACTTGGCCGAAAAAGTGTGCACCTGTCTTGTCTGGTTGTATTAAATACGCGTTCAGATTCTTTTTTCGTTTGTTTGTTTTTTTGTTTGTTTGTTTTTATTCCCTGGTTGGTTCCTGTTTGCTTGAACGCAGGCAATCACACTTATTTTGGTTTCACTATCTTCTGGTTCTTCTTCTGTCTGTCTGTCTTTCTTTCTTCTTTCTTCTTTCCTTCTTTCTTTCCTCTCTTTCTTTCTCTCTTCTTTCTTTCTCTCTTTCTTTCTTTCTCTCTTTCTTTCTCTCTTTCTTTCTTTCTTCTCTTTCTTTCTCTCTTTCTTTCTCTCTTTCTCTTTCTCTCTCTTTCTTCTTCTTTCTTTCTTTCTTCTTTCTTTCTTCTTCTTTCTTTCTTCTTTCTTTCTTTCTTTCTTTCTCTCTTTCTTTCTTTCTTTCTTTCTTTCTTTTCTTTTTTTCTTTCTTCTTTCTTTCTTTCTTTCTCTCTTTCTTTCTTTCTTTCTTTCTTTCCTTCTTTTGATTCTTGCTGAAAAGGCGGAATTAATCCACAACGTTGACAAACTGCCTTTCACCCCGATCCTCTTTTTTTTTAATCTTCTTTTTTTCTTTTTGATCTGCGTGTCCATGTGTCTGTCTGTCTGTCTGTCTGTCTTTATTTATTTATTTGGCTCCCTCTCTTCTTTTGCTTCGTCTTTTTAATATAATGTCTGTGAGTCATGCATTTGTACACCATGCGCTAGCGCGCAGAATATTGTAAGACAGGAATGAGAGAGAGAGAGAGGGGGGGGGTGAGAGAGAGAGAGAAAAAGAGAGAGAGAGAGAGAGAAAGAGAGAGACAAACAGACAGACAGAGATAGAGACAGAGACAGAGAGAAAGAGAAAGAGACAGAGAGACAGAGACAGACAGACAGACACAGATAGAGACGCGTGTACGCATGTGTGTGTGTGTGATGAGAGAGAGAGAGAGAGAGAGAGAGAGAGAGAGATACAGAGACAGAGACAAGAGAGAGAGACAGAGAGAGACAAACAGACAGACATAAAGAGAGAGAGAGACAGAGAGAGAGAAAGAGAGAGAGAGACAGAGAGAGACAAACAGACAGACAGAGATAGAGACAGAGACACAGAGAGAGAGAGACAGAGAGAGAGACAAAGACAGAGAGAGAGAGAGAGACAGAGACAGAGACAGACAGACAGATAAACAGACAGACACAGATAGAGACGCGTGCACGCATGTGTGTGTGTGTATGTGTGTGCGCGTGTATGTGTGCGTGCGTACGTGTGTGTGTGTGTGTGTGTGGTGTGATGCGTGCGTGAGTGTGTGTGTGTGTGTGTGGTCTGTGTGTGTCTGTGTGTGTTCGTGTCTGGGTCACAAAGACCATGCCACAGGTATCGATCTATTGATCTCACTCTTTCTCTGCCCACTTACAGTATGTGCGTGGTGTGTGTGTGTTTGCTTTTCATTTAGCTAGAAGAAAGATGACCCTCACCGCTAACTTCCATGACTTACATCCTTTCTTCGCCTCTTCTGCCAGTGTCCTCTCCTTCTTCCTTTCTTTCTTCTTTCCCTTTCTTGCTTTCTTTCTCTTTTTCTTTTTCTCTCTTCTTTTCTTTCTGTCTTTCTTCTTCTTTCTTCTTCTCTTCTTCTTTCTTCCTTCTTCTCTTTCTTTCTTTGTCTTTCTTCCTTTTTTTCTTTCTTCCTTCCTTTCTTTCTCCTTCTTTCTCTCTTTCTTCCTTTCTTTCTGCTTTCTCCCTTCTTTCTTTCTTCTTTCTTCCTTTCTTTCTCTTTTTTTCTTCTCTTTGGTTCTTTCTTTCTTCCTTTCTTTCTTCTTTCTTCCTTCTCTTTCTTTCTTTCTTCTTCTTTCTTTTTCTTTTTCTTCCTTTCTTTTTCTTTCTTTCTTCCTTTCTTTCTTTCTTTCTTTTTCCTTCTTCCTTTCTTTCTTTCTTTCTTTCTTTCTTCTTCTCTTCTCTTTCTCTTGTTCTTATCTCCTTCTTTTTCGTCTCTGTCTCTTCTCCTTCTTCTTCTTTCTGTTTTCGTTCTTCTTTCTCGCTTTCTCCTTTCTTTCTTCATCTTCAATTTCTTTCTTTCTTCCTTCTTTTTCTTTCTCTTCTGTCCTTTCTTTTTCTTTCTTTCTTCTCCTGCCCTCTTCTCTCTTCTTTCTTCTCTTCCTTCTCTTTCTTTCTTTCTTCTTCTCTTTCTTCTCTCTTCTTCCTCTATCTTCTCCTCTTTCTTAAGTCTCCTCTCTTCTTCGGTCTCTGTCCTCTTCTCTCCTTCTCTCTCTTTCTAGTTTTCGTTCTTTTTCCATTTCCTTTCTTTCTTCTATTGTTTCTGTTCTTGTTTGCGTTTTTTTTCTCTCTTTCTTTTTGCTTTCATCTCTGTCTCCTGTCACTCTCTTCCCTCTTTCTTCTCTGTCTCTGTCTTATTTTCTCTCTCTCTCTTCCTCTCCTCCTCACTCATCTCTCTCCTCTCTCACTCTCCTACTCTACTCTCTCTCTCTCTCTCCTCTCTCACTCCCTTTCTCTCATCTATCTTCTTCCTTCTCTTTCTCTCTCTTCACTCTCTCTCGTTCTCTCCTTTCTCTCTCCCTCTCCCTTACTTCTACTCTCTCGTTTTCCTTTCT
Organism: Monoplex corrugatus; assembly: GCA_030674185.1. Lineage (NCBI taxonomy): Eukaryota > Metazoa > Mollusca > Gastropoda > Littorinimorpha > Ranellidae > Monoplex > Monoplex corrugatus. Next base: position 23,112,261 of record JAPXFY010000031.1, on the reverse strand, counting down.
TTCTCTCTCCTATCTCCCATTCAATCTCTTATACCACTACTCACTCACTCTCTCTCTCTCTCCCTCCCTCTCTCACTCCCTTTCTCTCATCTCCTTCTCTCCCATTCCTCTCTATCTCATCTCTTCTCTCTCTGTCTCTCTCTTTCCTTCTCTCTCTCCCACTCCCCCCCCCCCTTAATACAAATAACATAACTACACGTTGGATTACCTATCATTTGCACAAGGAACAACGCACTGAGTCATTTAAAACAACCAGGAAAAGACGCAGTAAATAACAATAATGGTAATAATAACGACGACATTTATAAGGCGCCAAATCTTGAGATAAGAATCAAACCAAAGCGAAAGCGGGCACTCTTGTCAGCCACCAAAGCAATCACCCAACAACGACCAAAATTTAAAAAAAAAAAAAAAAAAAAAAAAAAAGCAGAGGCAATCTGTGAGGAGGGAAGATAGGAAGGGAGTTGAGCAAAATAATGAGCATAGTGAGGGAGAACTCACTGCTCGACAGAAAGGTATGTCACCGTGACATATTGTAGTGACCTTGTCTGGGTCAACACAGATCACTGCTGATACTGGTATCGGTATGGATGTATCGATTTTGTTTTTCTATCTCACTATTTGTTTGTGTGTTGTGCGAGTATGTATGTATGTATATATGTATGTATGTATGTATGTATGTATGTATGTATGTATTATGTATGATATGTAGGCATGTATGTATGTATGTATGCTATGTATGTATGTATGTATTATGTATGTGTGTATTATGTTATGTATGTATCTATTATCTATCTACTGTCTATCTATCTATCTATCTATTATCTATCTATCTACCTATCTATCTATATCTATCTATCTATTCTATCTATTATCTATCTATCTATCTATTTCTTCTATTTCTATCTATCTATCTTTATTACTATGTTTTTCTATCTATCTATCCATGTGTGTCTGTGTGTCTGTATCTCTCTCTCTTTCTGTGTTGTGTGTGTGTGTTTTGTATTTGTTTTGTGTGTGTTGTGTGTGTGTGTGTGTGTGTGTGTGTGTGTGTTGTGTGTGTGTGTGGTGTGTTGTGTGTGTGTGTGTGTGTGTGTGTGTGTGTGTGTGTGTGTGTTGGGTGTGTTTCCTCTCATTCCGGCTGGAAAGGTTGGGACTTAATTGAGCTCACGTCGCTTAGATCTCACTCCACAGCCAAAATTTCTTTCCCCCCCCCCCTCTCTCCCTCTCTCTTAACTCCACCATCTCCATCATCTTCACCCCCACGTCTTTCGTTTAACGTTACAGACGCTTTGTTACCGGTCGCACTGTTCTATCACAAACAAACAAACACAAACAAACAAACAGACAGACAAAGAAAACAAACACAAACAAACAAACAAGGAAACAAACAAAATATTAACAAAGGAAATAAGAGGGAAGCAGGGAGAATTTTAAATATCAACTAAGTAACATAACTCTTGAGAGTCACGGAGTTATCTCCCATGTAGAATTTCTCAAACCCAACACAGTTTGCGCTAACCCATTCAGCTGGCATAGACGCAGCCACAAAGCATAAGTGGTAAGCTCAGAACATTCCTTATTAAAATATTAACAAACAAAAACAAACAAACAAACAATTAAAACAAATAAACAAATATATAAACAACATTCACACACATACATATATAAACACGCATTCTGTGTAAAGGCAGCACATGGAAAGCTGGATAGACGATATTCAGATAGACAGACAGACAGACAGACAGACAGACAGACAGACAGACAGGCAGACAGATGGACAGACTGATAGATGAAAAGATAGAGGATAGACAGACAGACATGCAGACAGACAGACAGACAGACAGACAGACAGACATAGATCAAGTGACAGAAAAAGGTAATGATAGATGAATCAGATTTCTCACTACCACCGTGTTGCAACACATTTTTTTATGCTTTTTTTTTTCGAAATCACAATTATTTTGGCACGTAACTGTAGTGTCAATCAACGTGGAACCATTTTAGTTGTCACAATCTTACTTACGTAGACTTAGGTGTTCCCAGCATCTCGCTACATAGGCAGTCAATGAGCTCCACTGTATACTGTCCTCAGCTATTCGGCTGCTGTTGTTTCTCATTTCCTGTTGAAGCAGTCGGAGGTCCTTTTCCATTGTCTGTCTCCAGCTTATCCTGGGTCTCTCTCTCTCTCTCTCTCTCTCTCTCTCTCTCTCTCTCTGTGTCTCTCTCTGTGTGTCTCTCTCTCACTCTCTCACTCTCTCTCTCTATCTCTATCTCTGTCTCTCTCTCTCACTCTTTCTCTCTGTCTCTCACGCTCTCTCTATCTCTCTTTCTGTCTCTCTCTCTCACTCTCTCTCTCTCATTCTCTCACTCACTCTCTCACTCTCTCTCTCTCACACACACACACTCTCTCTCTCTCTCTCTCTTTCGCTAGTTGGCCTCCATATGATATGCCATGGCTTGCATGTCTTGTTGTGAAGAGCCCCCAGACTTGCCTCAATCATCTTTTGCTGATGTCTGAAAATAGTGCTTGATACGGGGAGCTGTTGTGATCTATTCCTGACCTCTTCTTTTGAGAGAAATTCCCTCACTCCATTCGGTGCGCAGGATGTTAATTTAACGCAGGACTCTGTGACAGTCTTAGACGGCCCAGTTTGTTCTAATGGATGGTCTCGAGATGCCTGGTTTTTGCTGCCAGTGAAGCAGTGTGTTGAGATCAAGTCACAATCAGTGTTGCAGTTTTCATTTTCTGTAATGTGGTTTCTAAAAAGACTGGAGATTTCCATGGATAGCAAACAAACAAACAAACAAAACCAAAAAAACAAAAAAAGAGAGAGACAGACAGACAGACAGAGACAGAGACAGAGAGAGCGAGAAAGAGAGAGAGAGAGAGAGAGAGAGAGAGAGAGAGAGAGAGAGAGAGAGAGAGAGGAGAGAGAGAGTCTTGAAGGAGGCAGGCACAAGAACAACATTTTAATGGAGAAGATTAATAAAAAAAAAAAAACTAGCAACATTTATAGGACATTTCACGATGCAAGAGAAATTAGAGAAAATATTGAACGGATTTGCGGAGTTGGGAAGACAGACAGGGTGGGAGAAGTACTTACACAGCAACAAAGGGTAGATTCGTATGGAGGGCCATGATCGCCAACGCCATCTGGCAGGGCACATGATGATGATGATGATGATGATGATGATGATGATGATGATCATCATCATCATCATCATCATCATCATCATCATTCTCATCATCATGGCTCAGTGGTACACATTCCTGTAGTCAGAATCAATTTTAATGCCGAATGGAACTCTATAGCATCGTAAACGTCTTTGTCTTTCCACAGTTTTTATAGCTATTATCAGAGTTGAGAACCACGTCACGGTTATACTATTTTTCACCTGTCAGATTGGCACATACTGTTTTTGTCTTGTGCCCTTTCGTGATTGGTTAGAATCGTTACATGCTCGAGCCAATCAGTGAAACACCATCCCTATTGGTTGGCATCATCACGTGCCACCTCCCCAATCAGTGGCTATTTAAAGCCAAGTGGCATCTTCAGCCAGGGGTGTATTTTATTTAATATCATTTTATTTTGTTTTATTGATTATATTTTATTTTATTTTATCTCATCTTATCTTTTTATTTGATTTGATTTGATTTTATTTGATTTTATTTCATTTCATTTCATTTCACTTTATTTCATTTCAATTTGTTTTATTTGATTTAATCTGATTTCATTTTATTTTATTTATTTCATTTTATTTTATTTATTTCATTTTATTTTATTTATTTCATTTTATTCTAATTTTTTTGCCAGTAAAAACAAGGGTTTTCCTTTGAATGTTTTCTTTTAAAATTTCTGGTTTGATTTTTCACACAGATTTGAAATTTATTTTGTTCTTGAAGAACGACCTTTCTGTCTTTTCTACATCCATATATAACCTATCTCAAGACAGTAAATACTAACATACTTGTGATATATTAGGGTCTTGAAGAACGACCTTTCTGTCTTTTCTACATCCATATATATCCTATCTCAAGACAGTAAATACTAACATACTTGTGATATATTAGAGTCTTGAAGAACGACCTTTCTGTCTTTTCTACATCCATATATAACCTATCTCAAGACAGTAAATACTAACATACTTGTGATATATTAGAGTCTTGAAGAACGACCTTTCTGTCTTTTCTACATCCATATATATCCTATCTCAAGACAGACAATACTAACATACTTGTGATATATTAGGGTCTTGAAGAACGACCTTTCTGTCTTTTCTACATCCATCTCAAGACAGACAATACTAACATACTTGTGATATATTAGGGTCTTGAAGAACGACCTTTCTGTCTTTTCTACATCCATATATATCCTATCTCAAGACAGACAATACTAACATACTTGTGATATATTAGAGTCTTGAAGAACGACCTTTCTGTCTTTTCTACATCCATATATATCCTATCTCAAGACAGACAATACTAACATACTTGTGATATATTAGGGTCTTGAAGAACGACCTTTCTGTCTTTTCTACATCCATATATAACCTATCTCAAGACAGACAATACTAACATACTTGTGATATATTAGAGTCTTGAAGAACGACCTTTCTGTCTTTTCTACATCCATATATATCCTATCTCAAGACAGACAATACTAACATACTTGTGATATATTAGGGTCTTGAAGAACGACCTTTCTGTCTTTTCTACATCCATATATATCCTATCTCAAGACAGACAATACTAACATACTTGTGATATATTAGGGTCTTGAAGAACGATCTTTCTGTCTTTTCTACATCCATATATATCCTATCTCAAGACAGACAATACTAACATACTTGTTATATATTAGGGTCTTGAAGAACGACCTTTCTGTCTTTTCTACATCCATATATATCCTATCTCAAGACAGACAATACTAACATACTTGTGATATATTAGGGTCTTGAAGAACGACCTTTCTGTCTTTTCTACATCCATATATATCCTATCTCAAGACAGAAAATACTAACATACTTGTGATATATTAGGGTCTTGAAGAACGACCTTTCTGTCTTTTCTACATCCATATATAACCTATCTCAAGACAGACAATACTAACATACTTGTGATATATTAGGGTCTTGAAGAACGACCTTTCTGTCTTTTCTACATCCATATATATCCTATCTCAAGACAGACAATACTAACATACTTGTGATATATTAGGGTCTTGAAGAACGACCTTTCTGTCTTTTCTACATCCATATATAACCTATCTCAAGACAGACAATACTAACATACTTGTGATATATTAGGGTCTTGAAGAACGACCTTTCTGTCTTTTCTACATCCATATATATATATCCTGTCTCAAGACAGACAATACTAACATACTTGTGATATATTAGGGTCTTGAAGAACGACCTTTCTGTCTTTTCTACATCCATATATATCCTATCTCAAGACAGACAATACTAACATACTTGTGATATATTAGAGTCTTGAAGAACGACCTTCCTGTCTTTTCTACATCCATATATATCCTATCTCAAGAAAGACAATACTAACATACTTGTGATGTATTAGGGTCTTGAAGAACGACCTTTGTGTCTTTTCTACATCCATATATAACCTATCTCAAGACAGACAATACTAACATACTTGTGATATATTAGAGTCTTGAAGAACGACCTTTCTGTCTTTTCTACATCCATATATAACCTATCTCAAGACAGACAATACTAACATACTTGTGATATATTAGGGTCTTGAAGAACGACCTTTCTGTCTTTTCTACATCCATATATATACCTATCTCAAGACAGACAATACTAACATACTTGTGATATATTAGGGTCTTGAAGAACGACCTTTCTGTCTTTTCTACATCCATATATATCCTATCTCAAGACAGACAATACTAACATACTTGTGATATATTAGGGTCTTGAAGAACGACCTTTCTGTCTTTTCTACATCCATATATAACCTATCTCAAGACAGACAATACTAACATACTTGTGATTATTAGGGTCTTGAAGAACGACCTTTCTGTCTTTTCTACATCCATATATATCCTATCTCAAGACAGTAAATACTAACATACTTGTGATATATTAGGGTCTTGAAGAACGACCTTTCTGTCTTTTCTACATCCATATATATCCTATCTCAAGACAGTAAATACTAACATACTTGTGATATATTAGGGTCTTGAAGAACGACCTTTCTGTCTTTTCTACATCCATATATATCCTATCTCAAGACAGACAATACTAACATACTTGTGATATATTAGGGTCTTGAAGAACGACCTTTCTGTCTTTTCTACATCCATATATACCTATCTCAAGACAGAAATACTAACATACTTGTGATATATTAGGTCTTGAAGAACGACCTTTCTGTCTTTTCTACATCCATATATATCCTATCTCAAGACAGAAATACTAACATACTTGTGATATATTAGGGTCTTGAAGAACGACCTTTCTGTCTTTTCTACATCCATATATATCCTATCTCAAGACAGTAAATACTAACATACTTGTGATATATTAGGGTCTTGAAGAACGACCTTTCTGTCTTTTCTACATCCATATATAACCTATCTCAAGACAGACAATACTAACATACTTGTGATATATTAGGGTCTTGAAGAACGACCTTTCTGTCTTTTCTACATCCATATATAACCTATCTCAAGACAGACAATACTAACATACTTGTGATATATTAGGGTCTTGAAGAACGACCTTTCTGTCTTTTCTACATCCATATATAACCTATCTCAAGACAGACAATACTAACATACTTGTGATATATTAGGGTCTTGAAGAACGACCTTTCTGTCTTTTCTACATCCATATATATCCTATCTCAAGACAGACAATACTAACATACTTGTGATATATTAGGGTCTTGAAGAACGACCTTTCTGTCTTTTCTACATCCATATATAACCTATCTCAAGACAGACAATACTAACATACTTGTGATATATTAGGGTCTTGAAGAACGACCTTTCTGTCTTTTCTACATCCATATATATCCTATCTCAAGACAGACAATACTAACATACTTGTGATATATTAGGGTCTTGAAGAACGACCTTTCTGTCTTTTCTACATCCATATATATCCTATCTCAAGACAGACAATACTAACATACTTGTGATATATTAGGGTCTTGAAGAACGACCTTTCTGTCTTTTCTACATCCATATATATCCTATCTCAAGACAGACAATACTAACATACTTGTTATATATTAGGGTCTTGAAGAACGACCTTTCTGTCTTTTCTACATCCATATATATCCTATCTCAAGACAGACAATACTAACATACTTGTGATATATTAGGGTCTTGAAGAACGACCTTTCTGTCTTTTCTACATCCATATATATCCTATCTCAAGACAGACAATACTAACATACTTGTGATATATTAGGGTCTTGAAGAACGACCTTTCTGTCTTTTCTACATCCATATATATCCTATCTCAAGACAGACAATACTAACATACTTGTGATATATTAGGGTCTTGAAGAACGACCTTTCTGTCTTTTCTACATCCATATATAACCTATCTCAAGACAGACAATACTAACATATTTGTGATATATTAGAGTCTTGACAAAGCAGGTTTATGGTAAATAGATTGTATGAATACAATAGATCTTTGGTTTGTGTTTTGTAAAAATTGTAAAATTGTATTTGGATTTCAAAGAAAACAACCTTCGATGGAAAGGGGAAAAAGAATATATGAAAAAAAATGTTAATGTACATCAATGAACTTAGCTCTTGACGTGAAAACCCCACTGATTTTTCTGTTCTTCTTTCCTTCGCCATGGTTCTATATGATCTTTGTGTGCATGGTCAGGCCACATATGGCTATGATTGTGTCCGTTTTATTTTAGTTCCAGCCAACCGCCATCCATGGAACATTCCAGGTCAGCGGATTTGCAGTCGACCATTCCCTCCTGCAAGCCAGAGCCAAGTAAAAACAGCATTCAAGAAGATGAAAAGCGTTCTTACCAACAAATGCCTATCAATTAACATCAGGAACACAGTTTTTGAACGTAACATAGAACCGATTCTGTTATACGGATGTGAGGCGTGGACAATCAACACGAAAAAAGCCAGAATAAGATTGAGGCAGGCGAAATGTCGTTTCTAAGAAGAATGTTGAGAGTTCCATGGACAGCAAAGAAAACACACGAGACAGTCTTGATGAAAGCAGACATGAGAAGATCATTCATAAAGAAGATTAGGATAAGACAAGCAACATTTATAGGACATTTTATGAGGAAAGGGGAATTAGAGCACCTGGTCACAACAAGAAAGCTGTACGGAAAGAGAACACCAGGTAGACCCAGGGAGAAGATATTGGGACGGACTTGCAGGGTGGCTGAGGACAGAGAGGGTGGAAGATGTACTTGAGGTGACAAGAGATAGATTTATATGGAGGGCCATGATGGCCAACGCCATGCGGCAGGGCACATGATGATGATGATGATGATGATGATGATGATGATGATTCTATCCTGTCGCTCCACGTGATAGAAGTGGCATCGCTGCAATCCATGTTCGGTTGTCTAAGTCTTTTTAATCGCAGGAGTGGGTTGGTCGAGGCGTCTGTCTGAGCCAGCATTTCATGTGTGCCTTCATCCAATGGTTGTGGTTAGTGTGGTCTGGTCGCCTCATCAGGAGCACCTGATGCTGTCTGGGCAAAAGTGCGGCTTCGTTATGAAATTACGACAACGTTCAGGACACATTCATGCTTCTAGTATGAGCTGTTGGCATGTGTTAAGTGTCTTATCGATTATTTTCTTGTATCTCAGGTACGTCTGTTTCTCTCTCTCTCTCTCTCTCTCTCTCTCTCTCTCTCTCTCTTGCTCTCTCTCTCTCTT
>JAPXFY010000031.1:23093353-23098353 GCA_030674185.1 Monoplex corrugatus | reverse complement strand
CTCGTAATATCGTCGTCGTTTTCGTTATTTGTATTATTTAGCTATCGTGTTGTTGATTGTTGCTGTGTTGTTGTTGTGTTGTGTGGCGATGTTGATTACACTGTTGTTGTTGTGTGTTGTGGTGTGTGGTGTGTGTGGTGTGTGTGTGTATGTTGTGTGTGTGTGTGTGTGTGTGTGTGTGTGTGTGTGTGTATGTGTGTGTTGTGTGTGTGTGTGTGTGTGTGTGTGTGTGTGTGTGTTGTGTGGCGCGCGTGTGTGTTTGCTGTGGTTGTTTGTCGACATTGTTGTAGTTGCTGTTGTGGTTGCTGATGTTGTTTTTTGTTGTTTTTCCTCTTGGTTTTCTTCTTCCCTTTCCGCTCTTCCTCCTTTCCTTCCTCTTCTTCTTCTTCCTTCTTCTTCTTCTTTCTCTTCTTCTTCTTTCTCCTTCTTCTCTCTTCTTCTTCTTCTTTCTTCTTCTTCTTTCTTCTCCTTCTTCTCCTTCTTCTCCTTCTTCTCCTTCTTTCTTCTTCTTCTTTCTTCTTCTTTCTTCTCCTTCTTCTCCTTCTTCTCCTTTCTTCCTTCTTCTTCTTCTTTCTTCTCCTTCTTCTCTTCTTCTCCTTCTTCTTTTCTTCTTTTCTTCTCCTTCTTCTCTTCTTCTTCCTTCTTCTTCTTCTTCTTTCTTCTCCTTCTCTTCTTCTTCTCTTCTTCTTCTTTCTTCTTCTTCTTTCTTCTCCTTCTCCTTCTTCTTCTTTTCTTCCTCTTCCTTCTTCTTCTTCTTTTCTTTTCTTCTTCTTCTTCTTTTCTTCTTTTCTTTTCTTTTTTCTTTTACACTCTAACCACTCACTTACCCACTCCTCACCTTCTTTTCTATTTACACAACCTCTTCTTCTTCTTCTTCTCTTCTTCTTTTCTTCTTCTTCTTCTTCTTCTTTCTCCTTCCTTCTTCTTCTTCTTTTCTTTCTTCTTCTTCCTTCTTCTTCTTCTCTTCTTCTTCTTCTTCTTCTTCTTCTTCTTCTTCTTCTTCTCCTTCTTCTTCTTCTTCTTTCTTCTCCTTCTTCTCCTTCTTCTCCTTCTTCTTCTTCTTCTTTCTTCTCCTTCTCTTCTTCTTCTCCTTCTTCTCCTTGTTCTTCTTCTTCTTTCTTCTCCTTCTCCTTCTTCTTCTTGTTCTTCCTCCTCCTTCCTTCTTCTTCTTCTTTTCCTTTTTCCTCGTCTTCTTCTTCTTGTTCTTCTTGTTCTTTTCTTATTATTATCATTATTCACACACGCATACACACACACAACACACACACACACACACCACACACACACACAACACACACACAGACATACAGACACACACACACAACATTACACAACACACGTACAGAAACCAACACCCATGTCATTTTCTATTGTACAAGCAGCAAGACCCCTTTTCTAAAATTTTTCCAAAAGATTTCTATTGGAAGTGTTCTTGCAAGCTATGGATGGTGGGGGGGGGGGGGTTCTGCTGAAGGATATGTAGATTTGAGAGTTTACGTATTCAATTGAATTCCAGTCTACAAAATAAAAACTGGATTGTTAGCTGTCCTGCTTACATCACCAAATCATTCTGATGGTGTCAGTATAACGTTTCGTAGGTCATGACCTCCCCTCCCCTCCCCCTCCCCCCTCCCTGTAACCCTTCACCCCCATCGCTATTTCTGAACCTCGCCAGCGCATAGATTTGTTTGCGCAGGCTCAAGGAGTCCTGCCAGGTAATTACTGGGTGGAGCGCATACGGATCTTTAATCTACGGCTCTATCAACGACACCAGCCAACCTGCCCGCGAGTAGATTGGATAATACCCTATGATGTAAAAACGATGATGATAGTCATTTCACTTCTATAGCGAAAGCAGTCCATGTCAAAAGCGTGTGTGTGTGTGTGTGTCAGCGTGCGTGCGTGTGTGTGTGTGTACGTGTGTGTGTGTGTATGTATGTGTGTTTGTGTGTGTGTGTGTGTGTGTGTCTGTGTGTCTGTGTGTGTGTGTCTGTGTGAGTGTGTTTGTGTTTTGCTACTGTGCATGCCAGTTAACAAGGCGATTTACAACAGTCCAGTTTGTGAAACGTTCCAGGGCCGTTTCAGATCTGAACTGTTCTGGACCCATTTTGCTCTGTTTAATACATTGTTGTTGTGGTGGTGTCAGTATAGAATTAGACAAACTGGACTTCTCACTGTCCCATCTTAATATCATTGTTGTTGTGGTGGTGTCAGTATAGAATTAGACAAACTGGACTTCTCACTGTCCCATCTTAATATCATTGTTGTTGTGGTGGTGTCAGTATAGAATTAGACAAACTGGACTTCTCACTGTCCATATCTTATATCATTGTTGTTGTGGTGGTGTCAGTATAGAATTAGACAAACTGGACTTCTCACTGTCCCATCTTAATATCATTGTTGTTGTGGTGGTGTCAGTATAGAATTAGAACAACTGGACTTCTCACTGTCCCATCTTAATATCATTGTTGTTGTGGTGGTGTCAGTATAGAATTAGACAAACTGGACTTCTCACTGTCCCATCTTAATATCATTGTTGTTGTGGTGGTGTCAGTATAGAATTAGACAAACTGGACTTCTCACTATCCATCTTAATATCATTGTTGTTGTGGTGGTGTCAGTATAGAATTAGACAAACTGGACTTCTCACTGTCCCATCTTAATATCATTGTTGTTGTGGTGGTGTCAGTATAGAATTAGACAAACTGGACTTCTCACTGTCCCATCTTAATATCATTGTTGATCTGGTGGTGTCAGTATAGAATTAGACAAACTGGACTTCTCACTGTCCCATCTTAATATCATTGTTGTTGTGGTGGTGTCAGTACAGAATTAGACAAACTGGACTTCTCACTGTCCCATCTTAATATTATTGTTGTTGTGGTGGTGTCAGATTTTTTTTTTTTTTGTCATATAGAATTAGACAAACTGGACTTCTCACTGTCCCATCTTAATATCATTGTTGTTGTGGTGGTGTCAGTATAGAATTAGACAAACTGGACTTCTCACTGTCCCATCTTAATATCATTGTTGTTGTGGTGGTGTCAGTATAGAATTAGACAAACTGGACTTCTCACTGTCCCATCTTAATATCATTGTTGTTGTGGTGGTGTCAGTATAGAATTAGACAAACTGGACTTCTCACTGTCCATCTTAATATCATTGTTGTTGTGGTGTCAGTATAGAATTAGACAACTGGATTCTCACTGTCCATCTTAATATCATTGTGATTTGTGGGTCAGTATAGATAAAAACTGGACTTCTCACTGTCCCATCTTAATATCATTGTTGTTGTGGTGGTGTCAGTATAGAATTAGACAAACTGGACTTCTCATGTCCCATCTTAACATCATTGTAGTTCTGGTGGTGTCAGTATGGATTAGACTTTAAACTGACTTCTCACGTCCCATCTACCATCATTGTGTGGTGGTGTCAGTAGATAGATAAATACTTCTCATGTCCTGCTCTTGATTTTCATGGTATCTCCCATTCCTGATGGGTTGTATAACTATACTCAGTCCGCCCCTTGCCTCTGGACTTCACGCATCTCTCGTTCCCAGCACCCCACCTCTGTCCCCAGCCACTTTGCAAGTCCGTCCAGCATTTTCTCCTGGGTCTACCTGGTGCTCTCTTTCCCGCCAGCTTTCCCGTTGTGACCAGGTGCTCCAAATCCCCCTTCCTCATAAAATGGCCTATAAATGTTGCCTGTCTTTTCCTAATCTTCCTTATGAATGATCTACTTGTGTCTGCCTCCATCAAGACTGTCTCGATTGTTTTCTTTGCTGTCCATGGAACTCTCAACATTCTTCTTAGAAACCACATCTCGGCTGCCTCAATCTTGTTCTGGTTTTGCTTGTTGACTGTCCACGCCTCACATCCGTACAACAGTATTGGTTCTATATAACATTCAAGAACAACCAAATCAATCAATCAAAAATTGAATTCACTAACGTGTTTGAGTTTTAGTGGTATATACGTTGACGCTAAGGTTGCTAGATCTTCCGCTGGCCTTTAATTTAACCCTTTGACTCCCGCGCTCTGTCCACAGCATTCTGCATCATCAAACCATACCAGCAAAGCAAAAACTTAACCCTTTGATTCTCTCACCCTATCCACGAGCTTCCTGCAGGAAGCTGATGGATAGAGTGGGAGGGAATTGAAGGGTTAAGTTTTTTGCAGTTGGTGGATAGGCGTGGGAGTCAAAGGGTTAATTCGTCAACGGTTACTAGAGGTGAGGTGAGAGAACATAACAAGAGTTAATGATTGTTTTCCACTGTCGTAGTAGGTAAGTATTTACGGAGCGTTATTAATTAATATTAACATACCAGGCGAGCAGTCACACGTAGGCATGTATGCACCAAACACACACACGAACAATAGGTGAATTTAACCTCTTTTGACCTAATAGCTCGTGACGCCAGCTGCTGGTCAGCTCGTGCTCGGCGCGCGCTGATGCACTCATTTACATCTGAACGTGCCGTTTTGTTGCCCACTTGTGCTCGGAAGGCTTGGTCTGGTTCAGTTCAGTCTTTACGTCAGCACCCACCTCAGGTGATATGGTCGTCGGTGATAACCATCCCAGGGAAGTGGGGGGAAGGGGGGACTTATCCCATTCTACACTGACACCACCAGAACAACAATGATGTTAAGATGGGACAGTGAGATGGCCAGTTTTAATATAGCGCACCCTGGGATTCGAACCCACGACCACTAGCATGTGAATCCGACGCTCAAACCAACAGAACTACCGGGGCCCGCTTTCGGAAGGCGTTCATGCTTGGTGTGTTACACGTTTCCATACCAACAACGGACACTAACATAACTTACAGAATCTTTAACCCTTTGTCTCCTGAAGCCTGTCTGACCAGCATCCTTCATTGTCAACCAGGCTAGCGAGGCAAAAAGCTTAACCCGTTGACTCCCTCACCCTATCCACCAGCTTCCTGCAGGGTGAGAGTCAATGGGTTACATTTTTTGCAGTTGGTGGATAGGGTGAGGGA
>JAPXFY010000031.1:23085853-23088353 GCA_030674185.1 Monoplex corrugatus | reverse complement strand
ATTCGTATCGAGAGAACAGCAAGTTTGGTACTGTTTCTCACCCAGAAGAAAAACATTGCTTCCGGGTGAGAAATCGTGTCGTAACAGACGTGGGGAGGGCCGTGGCTTTTGTGCTGGGTGAACGAACGTTTTCTCCTCAACTATGTGGTTAATAATGTGGTCTGGCGCTTGCTGTGACACCATCCTCTGAAAACAGACGGCTGCATGAGCAACGTGCGTGGTGTGTGTTATGTGATTGTGACAAGTGGAGAAAGACGGTAATGTTGACAAGTGTATTTGTGATCTGAATGGTGGCAGAAAAGTGGGAATAAGACAGGATAAGGAGAAAGATGAAAAAGTGTGACATGCGTTCTTTTAAGAGTGGATTTTTAGCTTGGAGCTGACGAGTGCGCTGTAAGCATTGTTATTGTATGTAAATTTGGTGGCTTTAATGCTGACTGAGAAAATAATTAACTAGCTCTGTGTGTGTACTTGTGTGTGTGTGTGTGTGTGTGTGTGGTGTGTGTGCGGCATGTGTGTGTGTTACGTGTGTGTGTTGTGTACGTATGTGCGTGCGTGCGTGCGTGTGTGTGTGTGATTTGGTTGGTGTGTGCGTGTATGTGTCTGTGTATGTGTGTGCTTGTGTGTCTGTGATAGAGAGAGAGAGAGAGCGTGTGTGTGTGTGTGTGTGTGTGTGTGTGTGTGTGTGTGTGTGTGTATGTGTGTGTGTTTGGTGGTGTTTGTGTGTGTATGTGTAGTTGCGTTTGTATATATGTGACACAGAGAGAGAGAGAGAGAGAGACAGAAAGAGAAAGAGAGAGAGACAGAGAGAAAGAGTGAGACATAGAGAGACAGACAGACAGACAAATACAGAGACAGACAGAGACAGAGACAGCGACAGGGACAGAGACAGATTTACCAGAAGGCAGTGAGTGACATTACAACTGGGTACGTGACCTCTTCCAGCATTTCTCATACTATAATGTCTGTACTAATGTGCTCTCTTCTTCTCTAATAGCGGTGAAAGACAAGTAACCTACTGACTATTTGATATTTTCCTCCCAGCGGCTGGAAAGTCTGAGCAGAGCTGGACAGCAACAGATTCTCAGAGGAGAAGCACATTTCTTCATGCTAGTGTTTCGGCCCTTAATTAACCCTAGGACTCCCATACTCTATCCACCAACTGCAATAAAACTTGACCCATTGATTTCCTCGCCCTATCTACCAGCTTCCTGCAGGATGCTGGTGGATAGGTCGAGGGAGTCGAAAGGTTAAGTTTTTTTTTGCTTTGCTAAGATGGTTGATTATGCAAGATGCTGTGGACAGGGTGCTGGAATCAAAGAGTTAACTCTTGACATTCTAAGGGGTTTGGACTTGAATTCAGATTATGACCACTGGACTCCTTTCCGATGTCACCAAATTGTTTTCCCTCTTCCTGGATTTGACCCCACGTCTTCAAGATGGTCATGCGCCGCAGGACCAGGTCACACTTTGTGACAGAGATCTTCTTAACCACTTAGCTGTCAGACACCTATATCTTAACCATATAGCTGTCAACACCTATATCTTAACCATATAGCTGTCAGACACCTATATCTTAACCATATAGCTGTCAGACACCTATATCTTAACCACTTAGCTGTCAGACACCTATATCTCAACCACTTAGTTGTCACACACCTATATCTTAACCACTTAGTTGTCAGTCACCTATATCTTAACCACTTAGTTGTCAGTCACCTATATCTTAACCGTATAGCTGTCAAGCACCTATATCTTAACCACTTAGCTGTCAAGCACCTATATCTTAACCACCTAGCTGTCACACACCTATATCTTAACCATTTAGCTGTCACACATCTATTCTTAACCACTTAGGGTGCCAGACACGTATATTTTAACCATTTAGCTGCCAGACACCTATATCTTAACCATTTAGCTGTCGGTCACCTATATCTTAACCACTTAGTTGCCAGACACCTATATCTTAACTATTTAGCTGTCAGTCACCTATATCTATATCTTAACTATTTAGCTGCCAGACACCTATATCTTAACCATTTAGCTGTCAGTCATCTATATCTTAACCACTTAGCTGTCAGACACCTACACGACGTAGAGGGAATTTTATGCCTCTTGTCCATTTTTGTTCCTCCATAGACCAGATCTAGCTGAGACTCTTTGCAAGCTGGTTTTCCGTGGATGTCCTTGGCACTGTGGTTTGGTTCAAGTGCCTTTTTGATATTACCATAAGAAACTTTAGAACCAACTTTGCAAAAATTTCGTGTGAATATAAATGACTCACAGATGAATAAAAGACACAGTTCGACTGTACAGAACGTATATGATCAGTGATAAAATCGTGAATAAACTTCTGTCCTGATACAAAGGAACTTGTATAAAGGACTAAGAGAAGAATATGTGACCTCCCACCACGAAATCAATCTTAACTAGCATTTTGGATATTTTGAGATATACATATCACTGGAAAGTGTACATTCTGTTGTTTATTTTGGTACTT
>JAPXFY010000031.1:23075853-23078353 GCA_030674185.1 Monoplex corrugatus | reverse complement strand
GCATGTGTATGTGTGCATGCGTTTGGTGTGTGTATACACACATACATGCGTTTGTGTGTGGTGTGTGTGTGTGTGTGCGTTTGGTGTGTGTGTGTGTGTGTGTGTGTGTGTGTGTAGGTGTGTGTGTGTGTGTGTGCGTGTGCGTGTGTGCGTGTGTGTGTGTGCGTGTGTGTGTGTGTGTGAATGTGTGTGTGAATGTGTGTGTGATCGAGAAAGAAAGAAAGAGAGACAGACAGACAGAGACAGAGACAGAGAGCCAGCCAACCAGCCAGAAAGATGACAGAAAAAAAAGACAGTTGGGAGTGTGTGTGTGTGTGTGTGTGTGCGCGCGCGTGTGTGTGTGTGCATGTGTACATGTGTGTGTATGTGAGTGTGTTTACGCGTGCGCGGTGTGTGTGTGTGTGTGTGTGTGTGTATGTGTGTGCGCGCGCGCGCGTGTGTGTGTGTGTGTGTGTATGAGTGTGTGTGTGCGCGTGTGTGTGGCTGTTAGCTTACTAAAGAGTTGGTGTACAGCCACAGACTAAAAAACAAACAAGACACGTTCTACTGTATCTTCCACCTACAAGAACAAAAAACAAGAACAACATTTTCATTAACGAGGGTATGAAATAAGCAAAATATATGTTTCAACTAAGTAACATAACTCTTGAGAGTCACGGAGTTATCTCCCATGTAGAATTTCTGAGCTTACCACTTTAATACGCTTTGTGGCTGCGTCTATGCCAGCTGAGTGGGTAGCGCAAACTGTGTTGGGTTTGAGAAATTCTACATGGGAGATAACTCCGTGACTCTCAAGAGTTATGTTACTTAGTTGATATTTAAAATTCTCCCTGCTTCCCTCTTATTTCCTTTGGTATTATAAAATATATGTGTTTGTTTTTTTTGTTTTTTTGTTTTTTTAAATCCAATCCTTGCCCAAAGAGGGTCTGCATCACACCACACATAAATCACACCTTAGGTAACATAATTATATACTTCAACAGAGGGGAATCATTACAATTATGTGCGGTGAGTGTGGGAATTTCTTTAATGTGGGGTGAGCATAACGAGTATTGATACTCATGTTGGCAATCAAACAAATAAACACATATAAGACAGATCTGTACTGCGTCTTGACACCATGCTGAAGTTGGTGAATTTTTTTTATGTTTTGTCCTGTGGATTTTAGCAAATTACTGACTTTGCTTCGTGTGCCTGTCCATCTGTCTGAAAGACGTCGTTACATGTCAATTGTCGAAATATCAAACTCTCTGTACAGTATCTCTGTCTCTCTGTCTCTGTCTCTCTTTCTCTGTCTCTTTCTCTCTTTCTCTTTCTCTCTCTTTCTCTCTCTCTCTCTTTCTCTCTCTCTCTTTCTCTCTCTCTCTCTTTCTCTCTCTCGCTGTCTCTCTCACTCTCTCACTCTCTCTCTCACTCTCTCTCTCTCTCTCCCTTTCTCTCTCTCTCTCTTTCTCTCTCACTCTCTCTCTGTCTTTCTCTCTCTCTCTTACTCTCTCTCTCTCTCTCGCTCTCTCTCTCTCTCACTCTCTCACTCTCTTTCACTCTCTCTCTCTCTCTCTCTTTCACACACACACATAGTTATGAAAAAAAAAAAGAATACACACGCATTCCCTACCACTTTTGTAGCCTTCGTTTTAACTATTGCAAGTATATGTTGATGTGAAAAAGTTTATTTGTTATTTATGTTATCTAACATATCGGAGTCGCACGATTTCTCAAACCCGTCCACAATAAACACTTTGGTTTTGAATCAGGGCGTGCGGTTCTGTCTGTCTGTCTGTCTGTTTGTCTGTCTGTATGTCTCTCTGTCTCTTGTCTGTCTCTGTCTGCCTGCCTGTCTGTCTTCTGCCTCTCTCTCTCTCTCTCTCTCTCTCTCTCCTCTCTCTGTCTCTGTCTCTCTTCCTCTACAGGCTGGCTGTCAAACTGGTCCAGTGGGATGCAACGCTACCATTCTTGAGTGATGCCGTGTTTTGAAGTATGAAGTTGTATTCTCTGTCTCTGTCTCTCTTTCTCTTTCTCTCTGTCTCTCTGTCTCTCTCTCTCTCATCTTTCTTTCTCCCTTTCTATCTCTCTCTTTCTCTCTTCCTGTCTCTCTGTCAATGTGTCTGTAACTGAAGTTGTATTATTTTGTATTTTCAATGTTATTAGTTTTTTTAATTTGGAATCAGCGGCTAAATGCTTTAAATTCTAAAATTCTGAAATTCTCGGTCTGTCTGCCTGTCTGTTTTTCTCTGTCTGTCTGTCTCTGTCTCTCTTTCTCTCTTTCTCTTATTTTTTCTCTAAGTCCGACCGTCCGTCCGTCTGTCTGTCTGTCTGTCTCTGTTTCTCTCTTGCTCTCTAGTCTCTTTCTCTGTATCTCTCTCTTTCTTTCTCTCTCTCTCTCTCACACTCTCTCTTTCTCTTTCTATGTCTGTCTGCCTCTCTCTCTTTTTCTCTCTCTAAGTCCGTCCGTCTGTATGTCTGTCTGTTTGTCTATCTCTTTCTGTGTCCGTCTGTCTGT
>JAPXFY010000031.1:23063353-23065853 GCA_030674185.1 Monoplex corrugatus | reverse complement strand
TGAGAAAGAGACAGCGAGAGAGACAGAGAGATGGAGAGAGCGAGACAGAGAGAGAGAGAGAGACAGATAGAGAGAACGCACACAGAGACAACAGACAGACAGACAGACAGAAAGAGAGAGAGAGACAGAGACAGAGAGAGAGACAGAGAGAGAGACAGAGACAGAAGCAGAAAGAGAAAGACAGAGAGAGAGAGACAGACGGACAGACAGACAGACAGACTGATAAAAACGATGATGATAATGATGATGATAATAATAATAATAAATCACATGTATATAGCGCTATTCTCCCACACATAAGTAAGGACTCACTGTGCTTTACACTAATTGGTTCATAAACACACATACACACACAAACACACACGTACACAGATACAAACAAAAACAAACAAACACACCACACCACACACACACTCGCATACACACAACGATGTTGAGGTAGGGTAACTCAAGCCTGTTAGGCGAGAGACCCTTGACCCAAGTGTCATATATTCAGGGCACAAACTAAGAATTACCCTTTCTTTCTTTCTCTCTTCTTTTCTGTCTCTCTTCTCTCTTTCTCCCTTTCTCTCTCTCGCCTCTGTTTCTTTGTCACTATTCTTTCTCTCTCTCCTCTCTGTCTCTTTGTCACAGACAGAGACAGACAAAGACAGACAACAGAGAGAAAGAGAGAGAGAGACCTGTCTGTCTCTTTCTGTCTTTCTCTGTCTCTGTCTCTTTTCTGTCTCTGTCTTCTCTCTCTCTGTCTCTGTCTGTCTCTCTCTCCTCTCTTTCTCTCTCAACCTAGAACTCTCTCTCATTCTCTCTCAACCTAGAACTCTCTTTCTCTCTCTCTGTCTCTCCCTCTCTCTCTCTGTCTGTCCCTCTCTAGCTTGCCGCAGACGAATTGCATACTTCTGTGGCTGCTCAAGTAATATCAATCGTCTCCTGTACCCCCGTGTATTAGATTTGGAGATGTTCCAGTGTGTTAATTAAGTGTACTCTTATTCTCTATCTTCTGATCTGTCTACTCCCTATTCCCAAGATTATCTGTCTCTTACTTTATGTCTGTCTCTCTCCCCTCTCTGTCTGCCTGTCTGTCTCTGTCTGTCTGTCTCTACCTTCTGTCTTTCTCTCTCCACTCTCTGTCTGTCTGTCTCTGTCTGTCTGTCTTTCTCTCTTCCCTCTGTCTGTCTGTCTCTGTCTGTCTGTCTTTCTCTTTCCCCTCTCTGTCTGTCTGTCTCTGTCTGTCTGTCTCTTTCCCCGCCCTGTCTCTCTTTCTCTGCACGTTCTCTCTTCTCTCTGTCCTCTCTGTCTCTTTGTCACTACTTTTTCTTTCTTTCTTTTTCCCCTCTCTGTCTCTAGCTTTCTGTCTTTCTTTCTCCCTCTTTCTGTGTACCCCACTGTAGGGATGTCAGGGGCTCTTTCAGTATAAATAGCGTCCCCATCATCATCATCATCAGGTGCCCTGCTGCATGGCGTTGGCGATCATGGACTTCCATCTGTGCTCTATCTCTCGTTGCCCTAGCATCTCCTCCACCCTCCTCGTCCCCAGCCACTCTGCAAGTCCGTTCAGCACTTTCTTTCTGGGTCTACCTGGTGCTCTCTTTCCCTCCAGCTTTCCCGTTGTGACCAGGTGCTCCAAATCCCCCTTCCTCATAAAATGGCCTGTAAACGTTGCCTGTCTTTTCCTAACCTTCCTTATCAATGATCTCTTGTGTCTGCCTCCATCAAGACTGTCTCGTTTGGTTTTCTTTGCTGTCCATGGAACTCTCAACATTCTTCTTAGAAGTCCCCAACTTCTGAAAATTCTGTGCTGGAAATTTCCTCTTTTGTGTCTGCCTCTGTCTTTGTTTCTGTCTCTGTCTTTGTTTCTGTTTTGTTTCTTTGTTTTCTGTCATTTCGTCCTATCATCTTCTGCCTTGCTGGTCCATTTACTTGTATGATCTCGATAAAATCTTACATACTTTTCTCTTAGGAAATGATAATTGGGTACATGTATTAAAAGCATTTTGGCTGTAGGGAAATAAGATATGTGGAAGTAATATTAAGCAATTTATTGTCATTAGTCATGTTTGAATTTGTATTCAGGTGTTTTTTTTAATCGCCTGTGTGATAAATTGACGGAGTGGTCAACGCCAGGGTCATGTCCTTAGATTATGTGCGCGAATGGATTAATTTGTGTACTTAATTTTCTTTTCCTTTTTGTTTTGTTTTGTTGTTGTTGTTCAAGTATTGTGTATGTTTTGAAACGGTTATAGCCCTGATATGGTTCTACACGGTCGGCTGGGCTTGAAATAAAGATAACAATAAAGATAACAACCCCATTCTGTGCCTTTTTCTCCCTCCCACTTTATTACTTATCTCCCTCTTCCTCCTGTTTCCCTCACTCTCTGTATTCTCTCTCTTTCTCTTTCCCTCTGTCTGTTTATCTGTCTGTCTGTCCGTTTCTTTGTCTGTCTGTCTGTCTGTCTGTATGTCTCTCCGCTTATCTGTCTATGTCTGTCTGTCTATGTCTGTC
>JAPXFY010000031.1:23048353-23050853 GCA_030674185.1 Monoplex corrugatus | reverse complement strand
ACAAAAATAACAGTAACTGACATATTTAAAAAAAAAAAAAGAAACCCTCTAGCAACATTTCATTGGTGCAGTCTATGTTTTTTACATTACATACACGATAACTAACAATAAGTAATATAATTGAAAAAGGAGGAAGCCTTTTAGTAAGCACTGATGGTATATTTTAGTCAACTGATTTGAATGGAGGCAACTGGACTCACGCAATGGATGAAGACAGAGAGGGTGGAAGAAGTACTTGCAGCAACAAAGAATAGATTCATATGGAGGGCCATGATCGCCAACGCCATGCGGCAGGGCACATGATGATGATGATGATGATGATGATGATATGATGATGATGATGATGATGATGATTTGCACTCAAGTTAATGGATATCACACTCACAACATGGCTGATAGTCTACTTATTTTCTGCTTGTGGCACAGTCTGCCCGGTATAACAGATGAGGGGGAACAGTAGGTAAAGAACAGTCTGTTTTCATCAGATCCCCATATAACATTTATGTCTAGCATTTCATCCAGTAAACATTATGCTGCCAACCTCCGCCTGATGGTCAGACCAGCTGCATAAAACCAAGGGAAAACGTACAAATGGGTTTCTTTGTTCTAGCTAACCTGGTGTCATATGGGTTTCTTTGTTCTGGCTAACCTGGCGTTAATATGGGTTTCTTTGTTCTGGCTAACCTGTGTTAATATGGGTTTCTTTGTTTGGGCTAACCTGGTGTTAATATGGGTTTCTTTGTTTGGGCTAACCTGGTGTTAATATGGGTTTCTTTGTTTGGGCTAACCTGGTGTTAATATGGGTTTCTTTGTTTGGGCTAATCAGGTGTTAATATGGGTTTCTTTGTTTGGGCTAACCTGGTGTTAATATGGGTTTCTTTGTTTGGGCTAACCTGGTGTTAATATGGGTTTCTTTGTTTGGGCTAACCTGACGTTAATATGGGTTTCTTTGTTTGGGCTAACCTGGTGTTAATATGGGTTTCTTTGTTTGGGCTAACCTGGTGTTAACATGGGTTTCTTTGTTTGGCTAACCTGTGTTAACATGGGTTTCTTTGTTCTGGTTAACCTGACGTTAATATGGGTTTCTTTGTTCTGGTTAACCTGGCGTTAATATGGGTTTCTTTGTTCTGGTAAACCTGTGTTCATATGGGTTTCTTTGTTCTGGCTAACCTCGTGTTAATATGGGTTTCTTTGTTCTGGCTAACCTAGTGTTAATATGGGTATCTTTGTTCTGACTAACTTGGTGTTAATATGGGTTTCTTTGTTCTGACTAACGTGGTGTTAATATGGGTTTCTTTGTTTGGGCTAACGTGGTGTTAATATGGGTTTTCTTTGTTCTGACTAACGTGGTGTTAATATGGGTTTCTTTGTTCTGACTAACCTGGTGTTAATATGGGTTTTTTGTTTGGGCTAACCTGGTGTTAATATGGGTTTCTTTGTTTGGCTAACCTGGTGTTAATATGGGTTTCTTTGTTCTGGCTAACCTAGTGTTAATATGGGTTTCTTTGTTCTGGCTAACCTGGTGTTAACATGGATTTCTTTGTTCTGGCTAACGTGGTGTTAATATGGGTTTCTTTGTTCTGGCTAACGTGGTGTTAATATGGATTTCTTTGTTCTGGCTAACGTGGTGTTAATATGGGTTTCTTTGTTCTGGCTAACGTGGTGTTAATATGGGTTTCTTTGTTCTGGCTAACGTGGTGTTAAATGGGTTTCTTTGTTCTGGCTAACGTGGTGTTAATATGGGTTTCTTTGTTCTGGCTAACCTGGTGTTAACATGGATTTCTTTGTTCTGGCTAACGTGGTGTTAATATGGGTTTCTTTGTTTGGGCTAACGTGGTGTTAATATGGGTTTCTTTGTTCTGGCTGACCTGGTGTTAATATGGGTTTCTTTGTTTGGGCTAACGTGGTGTTAATATGGGTTTCTTTGTTCTGGCTAACCTGGTGTTAATATGGGTTTCTTTGTTCTGGCAAACCGGTGTTAATATGGGTTTTTTTGTTTGGGCTAACGTGGTGTTAACATGGATTTCTTTGTTCTGGCTAACGTGGTGTTAATATGGGTTTCTTTGTTTGGGCTAACCTGGTGTTAATATGGGTTTCTTTGTTTGGGCTAACCTGGTGTTAATATGGGTTTCTTTGTTCTGGCTAACCTGGTGTTAACATGGATTTCTTTGTTCTGGCTAACGGGTGTGTTAATATGGGTTTCTTTGTTCTGGCTAACGTGGTGTTAATATGGGTTTCTTTGTTCTGGCTAACGTGGTGTTAATATGGGTTTCTTTGTTCTGGCTAACGTGGTGTTAATATGGGTTTCTTTGTTTGGGCTAACCAGGTGTTAATATGGATTTCTTTGTTTGGGCTAAACCGTGGTGTTAATATGGATTTCTTTGTTCTGACTAACGTGGTGTTAATATGGGTTTCTTTGTTCTGGCTAACGTGGTGTTAATATGGGTTTCTTTGTTCTGGCTAACGTGGTGTTAATATGGGTTTCTTTGTTTGGGCTAAC
>JAPXFY010000031.1:22998353-23003353 GCA_030674185.1 Monoplex corrugatus | reverse complement strand
GAATCAGTATGTTTGTATCCATTCCCCAAGGTAATCTGCTTATTATCTTAAGAAAATTTAAGGCTTTTCTTGCTTTTGTTGAAATATAATCAAAATGGACAGTCCAGTTTAATTTCGATGTTATAAAGACTCCCAGGAATTTTACAACCTGTTTGTAATGTAACACTTCACCAAGCAATCTGAAAGTAGGCAAGTTACTTAAAGTACCACCAGGATTAAATAGCATCATGTTAGTTTTTTCCGCTGACAACGACAGACCATTTTCTAACATATAGTTTCCAAGATTATCAAGATCAGATTGGTACAACTTCCTAATGTAATTCTGCGTTCTTTGTGTTGTCTTTTTTAAAGTAATATTCATCCAAATACATATATCATCAGCGTACTGTACCAAAACAACATGATTTGAGAGTGCTTTAGGAAGATCCTGTATAAGGATATTAAATAAAAGAGGTGCTATCACTGAACCTTGTGGAATTCCCATGTCAAGATTTCGTGAAGTAGAATAACTAGTTCCCACTCGTGCCTGAATTGTTCTATTGGCTAAAAAAGACTTAATGTAATCATACATATTGCCCGATAAACCAACAGATTTCAGCTTGTACAATAAACGCGTATGCCAAACTTGATCGTAAGCTTTTTTCACATCAAAAAAAGTAGCTAAAACACTTTTTCTGCGGGCAAACTGTTGCTTTATCTGAGTTGTAAGTTTAACGAGGTGCTCAACTGTGGATCTCCCTTTTCTAAAACCTGCTTGATTTACTGGAATAACATTATTTTTATCACAGTAATGTATAAGTCTGTTTAAGACCAATCTTTCCATTAGTTTGCTCGTATGGGACGTCAACGCAATAGGTCTGTAACTGTTTTTATTGTTGTTAGGCTTACCTGCTTTTAATATTGGTATAACAATAGACCTTTGCCATATCTGTGGTACAGTTCCACTAACCCAGCATTTCTGAAAAATTTTGTGTAAGAAAATAATGCAGTTTTCCGGAAGATGTTTAATCATTTCATTTGAAACTGCATCGACACCTACTGAACTTCTTTTGTTGTGTAGAGACAAGATAGTGTTTTTTAGCTCTTGTAAGGTGATTGGAGCATTAAACCAGCGATCATTCTGAGGTATTGGGTCAGTGAAGATAGGGTTATTTGCTGCCATTTTTCTGTAGTGTTTGCAGGTAGGACGTAAACCGTCTACTTTACTATTTTCGGCAAAAAGTTCACAAACGTTCAGCTTTGTCCATATCGGAAGGAAATTTGTGACACGTGTCAATCATTATTGGACACATAGGTAAGTTGACTCCATTTTTCATTTGATTCATTTTTGTCCAGACTTTATGGAAATCCCCGAAATCTGAAATTTCTCTTTTGCAGTAGGACGCCCAAAAGTTTTTCTTTGATTCAGCGATAATTCTATTACACTGGGTGTTAGCTTTTTTCATCTCCATATGATCTTCGGGTGTTCTGCTTTTGATGTAGATTTTGTATTTCTCTTTTTTATACTGAACTGCTTTCTCACATGCCTCTGTCCACCAAACATTACCCAAACGGTTATTAGACTTAAAGGTTTTGAGTTTCGGGATTGAGAGGTCTGCAGCAGCCAGAACTGACTCCTGGAATTTAGTAAACATAACGTCTACATTGTCACTTTCATAATGTTTGTATTCGTGTTTAGCAAGAGCAGTCTGAAACCAGGACCAATCAGCGCGCGTGTAATTATATTTTGGTATAATATCAGGAGTGCTGTCTTTTGTCCTGATATTTTCATTAGTTATCGTTATGATGATAGGTAAGTGATCACTTCCCAAAGTATCTATATGAGTGTCCCAGGTACAGCATGGTACTAATTCTGGTGATATTAGTGACAGATCGATGGCTGTTGCCCGGTGTTTGGAAACATCAGGAATTCTAGTGACACTCCCATCATTCAAAAGGTAAAGCGCATTGTCAACTATATTTTCTACCAACCGATTGCTTGTAACAGTACAACAGTCTTTTTCCCAGAACGGGGAGTGGGAATTAAAGTCTCCACCAATTAGCCATTTACCGTGCTGCAGATCCGGAATCGTACGCAGCCATTCTGTGTTGTGGTCATTTGGGCCTGTTGGCAGATAGACTGACATAACGTTCAGGATAAATGAATTACTGAAGTGTACTGTGGCGGCACAACCGTGTAAGTCTTCAGTTGATGTTAATACTGGGGAAGTAAATATGTGATACTGCAACTCTTTAAGTATATATAACGCAGTGGCTACCTTCTTCCCGGAATTCCCAAAGTCATATATTGGTGGATAATAATAATTTTGAAAATTGGGAAGTTTGGTTGGAATAACATTAAGCGACTGCAAAATCAATATTTCACACTGATTCGATGCGAGAAAATGTTCGAGGTATGCGGAATTGGTGGAAATAGATCTACAATTCCACTGTAAAAATTTTATTTGTGATTGTTGGCGCATTTTCATCGATGGCTAATCTCTTATTTTAAATTAAGACTTTGGTTTTCTGTGTACGAGAAAAATGGCCAGAAAGAAAACATTAATTACTTAGACTGCTATTGGGAAAAAAAAAAAAAAAAAAAAAAAAACTATGGGAAGAAGTCCTTCTAATAGAGATAAGAGTTAGATTCAGAACAGAAACAAATAACAAATATATAAAACAATAAAACAATGGTATACACGCCTTCAAATGAACAGAGAATATAGTCCGACTGAGTCCTGATAGTCTGACTAAATCCTAGCGTTTATATACTTTCAACAAGAAAATTGTCAGAGATGACAGGGAAAAAGTCCTGTGACACAAAACGTTGATAATTGTAGATCTATTAAAACATTTCATATGGCAGCCGCCACGGTTCACAGTTGTCAAAATGGATGAACCGTCCTCGGGGGAATCTAGAGGCGTGTAGCCGTGAAGATCGTGATCCTGTTGTCCTCCTAGGGGTCTCCCAAAACAGATCTCTAATGTGTCTTCCGAGATTCCCCGCCATAACGCTGCTTCCTCTGGTAGTGGGGTGAATACTGTCGTGTAGAAACTGCTGGTTAGTATGAAGGTTTTCATGGGAGACAAAAGATACATTTTTTATGTCAACAAGTTCAGCAGATAAGAAGGCGTTGAACAAATTCCGCTGAACCTCCATACGTGCATGTCGTACAGGGGCGATCTTGCTGATAACTATCTTTGACTTTGGGTAAGTTTGTGTTACATGTTTGATGCAGGAAGCGAGATGTTGAGTTGTTGCTGCAAGGTCTTTGTTTTTTAGTTCGTGGACACCGCAATGGAAAACAATACAGTCTGCAGGGTCGTTAAGTTTGGATAGTGTCTTGTCTAAAGAACTTTTGATATCATGAATGTTATTCACAGGACACGAGTCTCCTTCAAAACCATGTCTATGCATGTATATGTGTGTGCGTGCGGGCGCGCGCGTGTGTGTTTGTGTGTTTGAGTGTGTGTGTTTTATTTCGTATTTTCTATTAAAATGTCGAAACATGTAGGGGCTTTTTTAGTATTCTGTCTTCCGTGTAATTCCACGACCCTCCTTACTTCTCTGCTTGTCTCCCCTTCTGTCTTTGCATTACATACATTAGTCTGACAGGTTGATAAATTTAAATACCTGGGAACAATCATTTCATCAGACGGCAGATGCACATCAGAAATAGCTGGCAGAATCGGCCATGCCAAAACAGCATTCAAGAAGATGACAAGCATTCTTACCAACAAATGCCTATCAATTAACATCAGGAAGAGAGTTCTTGAATGTTATATAGAACCAATACTGTTGTACGGATGTGAGGCGTGGACAGTCAAC
Organism: Monoplex corrugatus; assembly: GCA_030674185.1. NCBI lineage: Eukaryota > Metazoa > Mollusca > Gastropoda > Littorinimorpha > Ranellidae > Monoplex > Monoplex corrugatus. The sequence goes on along the minus strand of JAPXFY010000031.1, from coordinate 22,999,542 downwards.
AGGCAAAGCCAGAACAAGATTGAGGCAGCCGAGATGTGGTTTCTAAGAAGAATGTTGAGAGTTCCTTGGACAGCAAAGAAAACAAACGAGACAGTCTTGATGGAGGCTGACACAAGAAGATCATTGATAAAGAAGATTAGGAAAAGACAGGCAACATTTATAGGCCATTTTATGAGGAAGGGGGGTTGGAGCACCTGGTCACAACGGGAAAGCTGGAGGGAAAGAGAGCACCAGGTAAACCCAGGGAGAAAATGCTAGACGGACTTGCAGAGTGGCTGATGACGAGAAGGGTGGAGGAGATAGAGAGAGATGGAAGTCCATGATCGCCAACGCCATGCGGCAGGGCACCTGATGATGATGATGATGATGATGACATTAGTCTTCATAGCTCTACTCTCCCAAACTCAGTCGGAGTTAGTGCGCTTTACACATACTTAGACTTGTCAGTGGAATACTCAGAAGTGACTCCCGTTGGGATGCCGGTGGCTCTTTCAATATAAATAGTATCCCCACCTTCTGGAAATTCTATGCTAGAAAGTTCCTCTTTTCTGTCACTCTCTTTGTTTCTGCCTTGTTGCCTTGCTTTCTGTCATTTCTACCTATCATTTTCTGCCTTGCTGGTCCATTCACCTGTATGTGTTCGATAAAGTCTTATGTACTTTTTCTTAGGATTGGTAATTGGGTACATGTTTTAAGTGCATTTTTTGGCGCTAGGGAGGTGAGATATGCGGAAGCAATTTTAGGTAATTTATGTCTGTTTTTATATATGTTTTGGTGTCCTTATGTACGCTTAAATTTGTATTCAGGTGTGTTTTTTAAATCTCCCCTGTGCAATAAATTGGACGGAGTGGTCAACGCCGGGGGCATGTCCTTACATTATGTGCGTGAATGCATTGATATGTGTACTTAATTTTCTTTTCTTTTTTGATTTTTTTTCCTGTTGAAGTTTTGTATGTTTCGAAGTGGTTATAGCCCTGATATGGGTCTACGCAGTCGGCTGGGCTTTAAACAACAAAAACAATAACAATTACTCAGAAGTGAAAATTTTGGGCGAGCTGCCCACATTTCAATATGGCTTTGGGCAAGTCTGAATCTCGGGTAGATGTGCATATCATGTGTTTACATTTACACTCTGTATGCATATACACCCCCCTCCCATAAAAAAAGCGGGTGGGGGTAGGGGTTGGGG
>JAPXFY010000031.1:22958353-22973353 GCA_030674185.1 Monoplex corrugatus | reverse complement strand
GTGTGTGTGTGTGTGTGTGTGGTGTGTGAGCCTGTGCGTGTGTGTGTGTGCACGCGCGCCCGTGTGTGTGTGTGTGTGTGTGTGTTGTGTGTGTGTGACGCGCGCCCGTGTGTGTGTGTGTGTGTGTTCGCGTGTGAATGTGTTTGCTTATGCATGCGATTTCTGTTTAACTCTACGTGTGGTGTGTGTGTGTGTGTGTGTATGTGTGTGTGTGGTGTGTGTGTGTGTGTGTGTGTGTGTGTGTGTGTGTGTGTGTGTGTGTGTGTTCGCCTGTGAATGTGTTTGCGTATGCATGCAATTTTCTGTTTAACTCTGTGTGTGTGTGTGTGGTTTTGTGTGTGTGTGTGTGGTGTGTGTGTGTGTGTGTGTGTTTTGTGTGTGTGTGTGTGTGTGTGTATGTTTGTGTGTGTGTGTATGTGTGTGTGTGTGTGTGACTGAGATAAAATAGAATGGAATGGATGAGAGAGAGACGAGAGCGTTTCTGTTGTGCGATTTTGTGTGTGTGTTGTGTATGTGTGTGTGTGTGTCGTGTGTGTGTGTGTGTGTGTGTGTGTGTGTGTGTGTGTGCGCGCGCGCGCGCGTGCGCGTGTCTCTGTGTGTCTCTGTGTGTGTATGTATGTTTTTTGTTGTTTTTTTTGTTGTTGTTGATGTTGGAGGGGGAGGGGTGCGGGTGCAGTCATATAAGTTATTACGCATTTTGGCTTTTATCAGTATCATTCTAATTCAGATTTGGACAACAGCAAGATTTAATATGTGGTATACATGTGTCCACTTAAACTGTTTTCGTAAGTATGCACCTTCCCCTGCATACGTAGGCGTAGTTGTTAGTGACTCTATCGTGCATGTACATGTGGTGCGGTGCTGATTATAATCAATTATTCAGTGTTATAATGAATTATTCAGTTTGTGTCTTAAAGGAGACTTTCAATGTACTCAAGAGTGTCAGCTAGGGTGGTGTGACAGATGGTTTACTTTGTATTACATTTGTGGTGGTGGTGGTGGTGGTGGTGGTGTGTTGTGTGTATGTGTGTGTGTGTTTGTGTGCATGTGTGTGTGTGTGTGGAGAGAGAGAGTCTGTGTGTGTTTGTTGTGTGTGTTTTGTGTGTGTTTATGTGTGTGTGTGAGTATGTGTGTGTGTGTGTGTGTGTCTGTTGTGGTGCTGCGTGTGTGTATGTATGTATATTGTATTTATTGTGCGTGTGTGTGTGTGTTTGTGTGTGTGTGAGTGAGTGTATGCGTGTGTGTGTGTGTGAGTGAGTGAGTGTATGCGTTGGTGTGTGTGTGTGTGTGTGTGTGTGTGTGTGTGTGTGTGTGTGTCTGTCTGTCTCTCTGTCTGTTTATTCTTGTGTATGTGTTTCCTGGGATAATTTCAGGTGTACATTTGTTGTTGTTTGTTGTGTTGTTTTGTTGTTGTTGTTGGAATGCTATTGTATTTTTCTGTTTAATGTTATCATCCAGAATATCTTTTATACGCACAGAGAGACAGGGAAAGAATGAGAGAAAGAGAGAGACAAAAAGAGAGAGAAAGAGAGAGAGAGAGAAAAGAGAGAGTGAGAGAAAGAGAGAGAGGGAAAGAGAGAGAGAAAGAAAGAGAGAAACAGGGAGAGACAGAGAGAGAGAGAGAGACAGACAGACAGAGACAGAGAGAGAGGGAAAGGGAAAGGTGTCAGCAAGGATGTGTGTGTGTGTGTGTGTGTGTGTGTGTGTGTGTTGTGTGTGTGTGTATTTGTGAGTGTGTGTGTGTGTGTGTTTGTGATTGTGTGTGTGGTGTGTTTGTTTGTGCGTGAGTGTGTGTGTATGTCTGTGTGTATGTGTTTGTGTGTGTCTGTGTCTGTTTGTGTGTGTGTGTGTGTGTGTGAGCGCGCGCGCGCTCGCGTGTGTGTGTGTATGTGTGTGTGTGTGTGTGTGTGTGTGTGTGTGTGTGTGTGTGTGTTTATATGTGTGTGTCCGTGTTGTATGTTAGTGTGTTTGTGTGAGTGTGTGTGTGAGTGTGTTTGTATGTCCTGACACGCACACAACTCACACGAAACACACACACCGACACACACAAAAACACACAACACAACACACACACAACACACAACACACAACACACACAACACACAACACACAACACACACAACACACAACACACAAACACACACAACACACACACACATAAACACACAACACACACAAACACACACACACACAAACACACAACACACACAAACACACAACACACACACACACACACACACAACACACAACACACACACACACACACACACAACACACACACACACACACACACACACACACACACACACACACACACACACAACACCACACACACACAGAGCAGGCCTAAGTACGCCTAGGTTGAGTAAATATTGACAGAACACTCACACAGCGTCAGCCAACCTCTGCCAGATCGATAAAAATCAATCGCTGCCAATCATCAGTTCTATCAGGTCCGGCTGACGTAAGCCTTTGACCATTTACTCAAGGTCTGTTGGTGGTAGGGAGGGGGGTAGAGGGTGACAGGGGGTAGGGCGATGGACCGGGATAGAAGGAGGGAGGGAGGGAGGTAGAGAAAAGGTCCGGTCTAGCGGTATGGACCAAGAGCTACCAAATAGTAACAAACCACAACACGGAATGGCTGACTTTTTTTTCTATTTTTTTTTCTATCCATTCATTTCTTTTTTAAATATCACATTTTGTTCTTAGAGTCACTGAGCAAAATGCAGTCCTTTTCTCCCACCGGACGAAGCAGTAGGGAAGTTTCAGTCTTTTTCTCCTAATTTTTGTATTTGGTGTTTGTTCGTTTGTGATCTTACGTTTACGCTTAACAAAGGCCAGTTAGTCGAAAATTTGCGCCTGTCTTGTCTTGTCTTGTATTAAATATGGGTTCTGATTCTATTTTCGTGTGTGTTTCTTGTTTTTCTGGTTCCAGTAATAATGATAATGATCATGGTGATCATTGTCATATATATGGCTGGTATCTTACGACCCATCATAACGTAGAGTTATTCTGGTGATTTCACTGTAAAATGCAATTAAAGAAGAAGGAAGAGGGGAGGAGGAGGAAAGAGGAGGGGAAGAAGAAAAGAGAGAGAAGAGGAACAAAACAACAAAACAACAACAAGAGAGGAGAGAGGAAAGAAAAGAAGAAGGAGAAGGAGAAGAAGAAAAGAAGACAAGAAGAAGAACAAGAACAAGAAGAACAAGAAGAAGAAGGAAGAACAAGAAGAAGAACAAGAACAAGAAGAACAAGAACAAGAAGAGGAAGAACAAGAAGAAGAAGAAGAACAAGAAGAAGAACAAAAGAAGAACAACAAGAAGAACAAGAAGAACAACAAGAAGAACAACAACAACAAAACAAGAACAAGAAGAAGAAATCACAAATAAAGAAACAAAAAGAACCCTACCCCAGTCCCACCCCAACTTCTCTGGGATCAGAAAAAATAAACACGACAAAAGAACCAGAAAGCGTACTTAATACAAGCAGACAAGACAGGCGCGAATCATCAGCCAACTGGCCTTTGTCAAGCGTAGACGTTAGATCACAAATGAACAAACACCAAATACAAAAATTAGGAGAAAAAAGACTGAAACTTCCCAGCTGCTTCATCCAGTGGAAGAAAAGGACTAAATTTTTTTCTGGTTCCAGTTTGTTTGAACGCGGGCAGTCGCACTTGTTTTTTGGATTTCTCTGGGATGATTGTCTCCATCGGTCGTACTCCTTGAGTTGAGTGTTGACGTAAAACCCTAGTCAAATCATCCAATCAACCAAGTTCAGTTTTTGATCAAAGTCTAGGTGACTGACTTAACCGATGAACATCAAAGAGCCCTCAACCGTGTAGTCGATCTCCTCTCTCCTTCTTCTTTTTTCAACAAACTTTTTATCTACTTTTTTTTCCCAAAATCCAACGGACACCAAACACACAAAATAGCACAAAAAAAAAAACGACAAAAGTTCATGTACATATAAACAAACATCGCCGACATACAAACTCCATACAGCATACAGACACATATAATCACATTCTATACATTGGAGGTTTAAAAAAATGACAATCAAGATCTAAGTATAGGTGACTTTCCACCACGAAATGAGTCACTTGTCCACTTCAGGCAGTTTTCACTTTTTCATTGCTTCTAAATGTACATATACTACTCTTTCTAATGAAGAAAACCATTTTAAAATCGGACAATAAATACCTGAGGTACAGCCTTCCAAACATGGCACTCTTCCGAAACACAGATTTGAGAAAACCAAGAAAAACGAAAGTGAAAGTTCGGCATCAGCATGTTGGGTAGGGTAATGCAAATAGTTTTCTCACTAAGAAAGAACCACAATATGCGTAATTTATTGAATGTAGAATGTGTAGGAAGGGTTCCGGCATCCGCTAAAATCAACAACTCCACAACGAGCACTGACACCTATCTCGCTTATTTTGCCCCATTGTGCAAAACGCTGCCAGTGGACAAGCGACTCATTCCGTGATGGAAGGTCACATATGTCAACATCCTTTTGTGATATGTGTTTGCTTGTTTGTTTTCAAACTATATCTGTTTGCTTTACGACAGTCAGACATTAACGACCAATGTAATAACAAAAACGACATCAATCTGTACATACAAAACAAGTATTGTTTACATACAAAACCTATATAATACAAAACATATATGACAATATCTTAAACAGTGAAGGCGTTATTGTGTATATCAAGATTTAATAATACGTCATCATCATCATCATCATCATCAAGTGCCTTGCCGCATGGCGTTAGCGATCATGGCCCTCCATATGCATCTGTCCCTTGTTGCCACAAGCACATCTTCCACCCTCTCCGTCCTCAGCCACCCTGCAGGTCCGTCTAATATTTTCTCCCTGGGTCTACCTGGTGTTCTCTTTCCCTCCAGCTTTCCTGTTGTGACTAGGTGCTCCAATTCCCCTTTCCTCATAAAATGGCCTGTAAATGTTGCCTGTCTTTTCTTAATCTTCCTTATAAATGATCTTCTTGTGTCTGCCTCCACGTCATGAAGGAAAGAAAGAAACGTCTACAGGGAGATCATTGGTATATAGTTGTTCCACTGAGCATTAAAAATGGACTCTTCTGGTTGTTGTCGCCCTCAAACTCTTTGATCGTTTCAAGTCACGGGTGACTGACCCCGTTAGCTGTCAACGGAGCGTGGCCACTTCTCGTATTTAGCGGCTGAGTGACCGCTTACCTGCTCAACGCGGCGGAGGTGAAGCGAAATGGTCAAGTTGGACGTCCACAAAGACCTTTAATTGTACAGGCTCTCGCCGTATTGCTGTTGTTGTTGCTGTCGTTATTGTGGTGGTGTTCAGTTTCTCAAGTTCCAGACAAAACGATCCGAGTGTTGAAGACTAGTTATTGTTGAAGAAGGGAGTCATCGCACTCGCACGAATCCATATTCGCTCCATCCAAACAAAATCTGCCAGTACTTTTATCTTGGCGAATTTCTTGTTGTTGTTGTTGTTGTTGTTGTTGTTGTTCGTCTTCTTCTTCTTTTCTGTTTCTGTTTCTTCTTCTTCTTTTTTCTTTTCTTCTTCTTCTTCTTTCTTCTCTTTTTTCTTCGTTGTCTTCTTTGTCTTCTTCTTGTTCTTCTTCTTGTTCTTCTTCTTCTTTTTCTTTTTCTTCTTTCGTCATCTTCTTCGTCATCTTCTTCTTCTCTTTCTTCTGCTTCTTTCTTCTTCTTTTCTTCTTCTTCTTCTTCTTCTTCTTCTTCTTCTTCTTTTTCTTCTTTCTTCTTTCTTCTTTTTCTTCTTCTTCTTCTTCTTCTTTCTTCTTCTTCTTCTTCTTCTTCTTCTTCTTCTTTTTCTACTTCTTCTTCTTCTTCTTCTTCTTCTTCTTCTTCTTTTTCTACTTCTTCTTCTTCTACTCCTCCTCCTCTTCCTACTACTGCTCCTCTTCCTCCTCCTCCTCCTTCTTCTTTTTCTTCTTCTCTTTTAACTCCGTAAAGATTCACTGGGGCGCTTGCTCTAAAGAACTGTTCACCAGACTCTTCCAGCTCTGTCGATTGTGTGCCAAAGCCTGGATCTCTGCTAAACGGTTTCTGTGTCCATTCTGCAATGTTGTCAGTCTGTGGTTTGTTTGTTTTGGTTTGGTTTCCTTGCTTGCTGGCTTGCTTGCTAGCTTGCTAGCTTGCTTAAAATAGGGAGGTCCCCCCCCCCTCCTGTGGGGATGCCGGGGGCTCTTTCAGTGTAAAGAGAGTGACAGAAAAGAGTAAATTTCTAGCACAGAATTTCTGCCTTCCCCTTACGTCTCCCTCCCTTAACAGTCAACTAGAAGATTGATTTTTGTAAGGCCACTGGATCTTGTTACATGGCCACACCGCTAAAGTTTACTCCTTTTCTCACACTGGAAGGAGCAGCAGGGAACTTTCAGTCTTTTTCTCCTAATTTTTGTACCTGGTGTTTGTTTGTTTAGTTTGTTTGTTTGTGATCTTACGCTTGACTAAGGTCCGTTGGCCGAAAATTTGCGCTCGTCTTGTCTTGTTGTATTAAATACGCGTTCTCGGTCTTCTTTCGTCTTTTTTGTTTGTTTGTGTTGTTGTTTGTTTGTTTGTTTGTTTGTTTGTTTGGTTTTCAGCCTTCCCCTTCCGACTCCGTCCCTTAACAGTCTCGTGGAAGATTGATTTTGTAAAGCCACTGGATCTTGTTACATGGCCGCACCAGTGCAGTTGTCATTCAACTCAAGTCAGCAGAACTTCATCATGGTCCATTGAGCTGCTTAATGGTTTGACGCGGCTTGTACAGGGGTGACATCTGATCAGTGTGCCTGATGTTTAGCATCAATGTCATGACACTACATTTCTGTGAGGGGTCCTGTCATAAAAACCTTATGCACTGATAAGGACTTGAAATAGGGAGGTCCTCCCCTACCCCTCCACCCCCCCCCCCCCCCCCCCGTGGAGATCCCGGGGGCTCTTTTAGTATAAACAGTATCCCCACCTTCTGGTAATTCTGTGCTAGAAATTTTCCTTTTTTATGTTACTCTCTTTGTTTCCGCCTTGTTCCTTTGCTTTCTGTCGTTTCTTCCTATCGTTTTCTGCCTTGCTGGTCCATTCACCTGTATGTGTTCGATAAAGTCTTACATACTTTCTCCTAAGCTTGATAATTGGGTACATGCATTACGTGCGTTTTTGGCTCTAGAGAGGTGAGATGTGCGGAAGCAATTTTACGTAATTTATGCCCGTTTTTGTACATGTTCTGGTGTCCGTAGGTATGCTTAAATTTGTAGTCAGTTGTTTTTTTCAAGCTCCCCTGTGTGACAAATTGAATGGAGTGGTCAACGCCAGGGGCATCTCCTTAGATCATGTGCGCGAATGCATTGAGATGTGTACATAATTTTCTTTCCTTTTTTTTTCCTGTTGAAGTATTGTATGTTTTTAAGCGATATAGCCCTGATATGGCTCTACGCAGTCGGCTGGGCTTTAAACAATAACAATAAGAAATAGGGAGGGAGAAGAGAGAAGGGAAAAGGGAGAGGGGAGAGGGGGGAAGGGAGAAGGGAGAAGGAAGAGGGGAGGGGGAGGGGAAGGGGACTTAACCAAAAACACTGACACCGCCAAGATGATCAGAGCGAAAATCCATCTTTTGTGTTCTGCGAGTTGGAATTAAACACGAGACATGAAATCAAGCTGAATAGTATTCCAGTCTTAGATCGGGGATGGAGCTGGTGAGTGTGTGGGGAGTGGGGTGGGGTGAGAGGATAAAGAAAAAATTAGGGCAGAGAGACGGAGGACTGATAGTCTGACTGACAGACAGATTAACAGAAACTTCACACTTCAAACTTGGAACTGGAAACATTAAAAAAAAACACTTTTATTACTCGAGGATAAAAAGCAGTAGACCCCCTATTGATGCTGTCTTACAACTAGTCCTTGGTAGTCTACACATATACCATGAGAGAGAGAGGGGGGGGAGGGAGATGGAGTAGGGAGAAAGAGACAAGGGAGAGAGACAGAGACAGACAGACAGACACAGAGACAGACGCAGAGACAGAGACAAGCAGACACAGAAAGACAGAAACCAGATTTCAGAAGACTTTATTACTCAAGGAGAGGAGCATTCGTCCTGTATTACAGCTAGTTCTTTCACACACAAAGAAAATCGGCATGAAAATGAAGAGAGAGAGAGACAGACAGAGAGACAGAGAGACAGAGAGAGACAAAGACAGAGACAGAGAGACAGAGAGAGGAGAGAGACTGTCACAGACAGACAGAGACAGAAGGAGAGGGGGAGAGAGACAGACAGACAGAGACACACAGACACAGAGAGACAAAGAGAGAGAAACAGAGAGAGGTAGAGACAGAGACAGACAAAACCAGATACAGAATAAGAGAGAGAGACAGACAGACAGAACAGACAGAGATAGAGAGACCTAGAGACAGAGGGGCTAAGAGAGAATAAAAGAGAGAGAGAGAGAGAGACAGACAGACAGACAGACAGACAGACAAACAAACAAACAGAGCGACAGAGATACACATCACGTACAGCGCCTGTGAAACAGAAGCCACGGCCCCACAAGTAACACGCTAATAGACAAAGGTATCGACAATCACTGTCTACATGTACAACCAGACCTACCCCTGTATATGCACTTCGCCAACAGCTACCCGTATATATTTCTATACATATAACACTCCCACACACTCTCCGCTTGTAGACCGCACAGTCGACAATGCTGCCACAACATAGGCTACATACATGTTCTGTACATACACGCTCGTGTCAGTGAGTGGCTCGTGCCATTGTGGAGATAAAAAAAACCGAAAGTTCGATAACACAAACAAAATCATTGTGCTTTTGAAAAGTGAGTGATCTGTGTCAGGGTTGGTGGTTCTGCTTTTGTCGTGTATCGTGTGTGTGTTCACAGTGACATCGATACTTCCATTTTTGTGTGAGGCGATAGCCTACTTGCCAAAAGGATTATTGATTTCACAATGGTGGTGTCTGTTTTCGGTTTGGAAATAGTACTACGATAATCCTACAACGTTCCGTGTGGAGTATATGGACGACAAAATCAACAGAATACGTTGTATGTGACAGAAATCACGGATCTTTCCTGCGAATACCAGTATGTTATTGTGGCGTGGGTATGAGGATTCTCAATCAATGTGAGTGCCTGCGTTCAAATACTAGCCCAGAACAAAAAACAAACAAAAAAAAAGAAAAAAAAAAAACGCACAGAAATACAATCAGAACGAAGTATCTAACCCTTTGACTCTCGCACCTTGACCACCAGCATCGGCATAGTCAACCATGGAAGCACAGCAAAAACTGAACGCTTTGATTCCCTCATTATGCACGAAGCTGGTGGATAGGGTGAGGGAATCAAAGGGTTATGTTTTTGAAGTTGGTGGATAAGGGTTAGGAGGGTGGCAAAGGGTTAATTTAATCCTAATAAAACAGACGCCTGTCTTTGTTTTTTATTAGATTAAGCGTTCTAATTCTATTTTTGTGTTAATAATTATGATAGAAAAGAGAAATCAAATTGCCTGTATTGAGGAAATAGTTTACGACTGCTGGCCTGACTATTAATCTGATAGGTAAGAGAAATCAAATTGCCTGTGTTGGTGAAATACGTAACGACTGGTAGTCTGAATTTGAATCTTACTAGGTAAGAGAAAACAAATTGCCTGTGTTGTGGAAATACTTTCCACTGGTAGCCTGAATATTAATCTGAAGGCTTACGTACACATAAAGGCATATGTACACAAAACACACACTCACACATACAAACGCACACCCAAACACACACACACACATACACACACACACACACACACGCACGCACACACGCACACGAACACGCACGCACACACACACACACATATATATATGCACAAACGCAAACACACAGGACACACACACACATACGCACACTTACAGACACACACACAAAAGGCACACACACACACACACAACCCATAAAATGACAGACAGACACACAGACACACACACTAACACTAACACACCGAGGCACACATACACACAGTCACACACACACACACACACACACACACACACACACACACCACACACACACACACTCACACACACACATACAAACACACACTCAAACACTCATACATAAACACACACACACACACTAACACACACACACACAGTCACACACACACACACACACACACACACAACACACACACACACACACACACACTTTGAAATGTATATGCAAATAACGACAAATCTTACACAAATAAACTTACAGTACCCCACTGAACTCGTCCTGATTTGCAAGACCCATGTTGTGCTGGTGGTAAGAAATGGAACTGTCGATTTTGACGACTGTGGACAGAAACCGCAAGTCACGACAAATACTATAATAACAGTGAAACTCATTGTGCTTCTTACAGAATCCACTCTCATTGGTATGTTATGATAACAGTGAAACCCACTTTGCTTCTTACAGAACCACTCTCATTCGCCACTCCCATTTTGCTTTGGAATTTTCGGAGCTTGCAGCTTGCTCCAGAAGATTCATCGCACTGGGACACTTCCGTATGCGCTCTATTCAAATCTGCCAGCAGCCATTTGGCTGATTCTCTCAGCCTGCGCAAAACTCTATGCACTGGCATTGTCAAGGAATATAAAGAGAATCATCATCATCATCATCAGGTGCCTTGCCGCATGGCGTTGGCGATCATGGACTTCCATCTGTCTCTATCTCTTGTTGCCTCAAGCATCTCTTCCACATTCCCTGTCTTCAGCCACTCTGCAAGTCCGTCTAGTATCTTCTCCCTGGGTCTACCTGGTGCTCTCCTTCCCTCCAGCTTTCCCGTTGTGACCAAGTGCTCCAAATCCCCCTTCCTCATAAAATGGCCTATAAATGTTGCCTGTCTTTTCCTAATCTTCCTTACGAGTGATCTACTTGTGTCGGCCTCCATCTAGACTGTCTCATTTGTTTTCTTTGCTGTCCATGGAACTCTCAACATCCTTCTTAGTAACCACATCTCGGCTGCCACAATCTTGTTCTGGCTTTGCTTGTTGACTGTCCACGCCTCGCAACCGTGCAACAGTATTGGTTCTATATAACATTCCAGAACTCTCTCCCTGATGTAAATTGATAGGCATTTGTTGGTAAGAATACTTTCCATCTTCTTGAATGCTGATTTGGCTTGGCCGATTCTGCTGGCTATTTCTGATGTGCATCTGCCGTCTGGTGAAAGAGAAGGAGAGATGAAACATGTAACTTTACACCACCAGAATGATGGAAACATTAAGATAGGTGACTAGCAGGCCTGTGTTTAATATAGCGGGCAAGGTTTGAACTCGAGATATCAGATCTTGAGTCCATAACCCTGTCGAAAGAACCGACCAGCCCTGCTGTAAACACACACACACACACACACACACACACACACACACACACCACACACACACACACACATATATATATACACACACACGCACGCACACACGCACGCATGCACGCACGTACGCACACACACACATATATACACACACACATACACATACACATACACACATACACACACATACGCATACACGCACACACACACAAACACACACGCACATACACACACATACACACGCACGCACGCATGCACGCACGCATGCACACACATACACACACACGCATACAAAGACACACACATACACACATACACTCACGCACGCACATACGCACGCAATCACACACACACACACACACACACGCACACACACACACAGACACTACGCACACATACACACACACACAAACACACAGACACACACACACACACATACACATACACACATACACACATACACACACACACACACACACACACACACACACACACACACACACACACACACACACACACACACACACACACACACACACAACTGTGATTCACTCGAGAATCAAACCCACAACCTATGAATTATAAGCATGATAATCGAACAACTGAGCTAGAGGGTCCGCTAGCTGATGACGATATAACAACTGTGACTGCAAAAATGCCAGTCATTCTCCTTCTATGAAATATTGAACCACACAACGCTGCTACCTTAGATTAACCCTTTGACACCCTGCACCCTGTCCAGCAATATCCTGCATTGCCAACCATGCTAATAAAAGCAAAAATTTAACCTTTTGACTCCCTCACCCTATCTACCATTTTTTCTGTGGGAAGCTGCTGGATAGGATAACGGAGTATACAGGAAGCTGGTGGATAGGGTGCGGGAGTCAAAGGGTTAAATGATTCTGTTTCTTGACACTTTTCTTCCAGATTCTTTCCCTTTTACACTCTCTGGTGCTATGTGAACTGTTTTGATGATTTTTTTTTTCTACATTTTTGTAGAGTTCTGCGACATTAGGTTTGGGTAGCTCACCCTACATATATGTTGCTGTCGGGTCTGACGCGATGTCTCATGCTTTGGAAGCATAGAACCTTCGCAATGCAGAACCTACATACATTGGAGAGAGACAGGTTCATTTCCCAGGTCCCTGCTTTTGAAGGCCCTTGTCAGCATTGTCTTGCTTTTCTGAAATCTTGGTTAAAAATACTAGGTGGCGCTGCACTGCGGCGACGCGCTCTCAGAGGGTCGAACAATCCGAGTTTTACGTTGGTAAATCCACTGTGACTAAAAGAAAAAGAATGATAACACTGGCAGAGCGGTCTTCGAGGATCTACTGAAATGATACCCTGCCAGGTCTTCTGCATTGCTATCCAACCGTCAGCAGTCTTCCTCCCGATCCCCTCACACCACCCCACCCCACCCCCCGTTGTCATCCTCAAAAGTTTGTTTTGTTTCGTTTTATTTTTTAAAACCAGATAGTTTATTCCCTCCAAGTATCTTATCTCTGTTTTGTCTCTCCTGTTTCTGTTCGTTTTTACCTTTAGAAAAAACAACAACTTTTTTTTTAACCTTCTCGTGGGGTTGGACTATCTGTCTACATTTGCCTTACTTGAGAAAAGTCAGTTAAAAGAAGTCTTTTACAAGTAATATTGATGCCGATCTATACTTGCCTTACTTGAGCAATAGCAGTTAAAAGAAGTCTTCTATAAGTAATATTAATGCTGATCTATACTTGTATTACTTGACAAATACCAGTTAAAACAAGTCTTCTACAAGTAATACTGATACTTATCTATACTTGCCTTGCTAGAGAAATACGAGTTAAAACACAAGTTTTCTACAAGTAATATCGATATTGATTTTTACTTGCCTTACTTGACAAATATCAGTTAAAACACAAGTCTTCTACAAGTAATATCGGTATTGATTTTTACTTGCCCTACTTGACAAATACCAGTTAAAATACAAATCTTCTACAAGTAATAATTATCGATATTGATTTTTACTTGCCTTACTTGACAAATACCAGTTAAAAGAAGTCTTCTATCTATAAGTAATATTGGTACTGATCTATATTTGCCTTGCTTGAGAAATACCAGTTAAAAGAAGTCTTCTACAAGAAGAACTGATACTTATCTATACTTGCCTTACTTGGCAAATACCAGTTAAAACACAAATCTTCTACAAGTAATATCGGTGTTGATTTTTACTTGCCTTACTTGACAAATACCAGTTAAAACACAAATCTTCTACAAGTAATATCGGTATTGATTTTTACTTGCCTTACTTGACAAACACCAGTTAAAACACAAGTCTTCTACAAGTAATATCGGTGTTGATTTTTACTTGCCTTACTTGACAAATACCAGTTAAAACACAAGTCTTCTACAAGTAATATCGGTATTGATTTTTACTTGCCTTACTTGGCAAATACCAGTTAAAACACAAATCTTCTACAAGTAATATCGGTATTGATTTTTACTTGCCTTACTTGAAAAACACCAGTTAAAACACAAGTCTTCTACAAGTAATATCGGTACTGATCTATACTTGCCTTACTTGGCAAACACCAGTTAAAACACAAGTCTTCTACAAGTAATATCGGTACTGATCTATACTTGCCTTACTTGGCAAACACCAGTTAAAACACAAATCTTCTACAAGTAATATCGGTACTGATCTATACTTGCCTTACTTGGCAAACACCAGTTAAAACACAAGTCTTCTACAAGTAATATCGGTACTGATCTATACTTGCCTTACTTGGCAAACACCAGTTAAAACACAAATCTTCTACAAGTAATATCGGTACTGATCTATACTTGCCTTACCCGAGAAATACCAGTTAAAACAAGTCGTGTAGACAAGTAATATTGATGCTGATCTATACTTGCTTCACTCGAGAAATACTAATTAAAAGAAGTCTTCTAGGCAGGCACATTGATGTTGCTTTCAGGTGAGACAGAAAACAGCTAACTGTATTGCTTTTACTGACGTTCGCTTCTTCAGTATTGTGATGTCATGATGCACCGATAGACGGATGAATAAATCAATATGGCCCAGAGCTTTGTCAGGTACTTGTCATTTTTTTTCTTCTTCTTCTTCTTAAATGCAGCTAGTGTTTTAGAAATGTCATTGTGCTTCTGTAAGGCAGATGACAGTTCCCAGTTTATGCTTCTCGTTGAATTTAATTTTGGTTCTTTTTTTGCTTATAATATATACAGAAAAATGGTATGTAATAATACATAATATTTAAAATGATATATAAATACATAAAATGTGATATCTAGATTAACACAGAAAGATGAGGACAGGTAGACGTAATACTAATGTAATAATGGTAATGATAATAACAATAATAATAATAGCAACAATAATAGTGATAAGCATGATAATGATGATGATGATGACGAAGGTTTCGATAAAGACGAAAACGATAATGAAAATAACAATAATGATAATAATAATAATGATTATCATAAAATAATGATTAACAATAATAATACTGGCGATAACATAATAATAATGATAATACATATAATAATAGTAATGATGTTGATGATCATGATACTATTACTAAGAATTGTAACAACAACAACAAGAACAACAACAATAACAATTTTAACAAGAAACACTATGAGGGTGCGAAT
>JAPXFY010000031.1:22950853-22953353 GCA_030674185.1 Monoplex corrugatus | reverse complement strand
CTATAGCTCTGTCTGTCTGTCTGTTCATCTGTATGTCTGTCTCCTCTCTCTCTCTCTCTGTCTCTGTGTGTACGTGTGTTTGTGTGTGTTAGTATGTGTGTGTGTATGTTTGTCTGTTTGGCTGTGTCTTTGTGTGTTTCTGTGTGTATGTTTGTATGTTTCTGTGTGTATGTGGTTTTTGTTTGTTTGTTTCTCTTTCTTTCTTTCTTTCTTTCTTTTTGGGGGGAGGAGGGGGACCTTTTTGAATTGTTCTGTTTTTGTTTTTGCTTTTTGTTTTTTATTTGTGTTTCGTTTCGTTGTGTTTTGCTTGTTTGAAATAGTCACGCTTCGCTTTCGGGGCCATGGCCAGTGATAAATGAAAGCAGTCAGTGTTATAAAAAATTGATGGTGCTGGCATTCTGGACTATATGTTCTTTATCTCGAAGTAAATGTCATCGTGATTTTAGAAGGAGTCTTTTCATTTCGGCTTGTTCAAGATATAAGCTTAATTAACATGTTGCTCAACGTGATGTGAGGACTATCAGCAACATCAGTCACAGGCTGAGCTCTTATGTGAGACCACGACCAAAGGTCAACCTCTTATTTACTTTTTTTTTTTTTGGGTAACAAAATCCAAAACAAAGGTGACTGCCCCCGTTCAAGCAAACAAGAACCAGAAAAAAAACACGAAAAAAGAATAAGAACGCGTATTTAATACAAGACAAGACAGGCGCAGATTCTCGGCCAAATGGCTTTTGTCAAGCGTAAAATCGCAAACAAGCAAACACCAGATACAGACACTAGGGGGAAAAAAAATTGAAACTTCTCTGCTGCTCCGTCCTTTTCTCTTTGTCTTATGTTTAATACGCGTTCTTATTCTTTTTTTTTTTTTACCTGTTTTTTTTTTTCCTGGCTCCTGTTTTATAACAGTTAAAACCTACTTTTTTTAAGAACATAGTAAAGTAAACGTACCTTTAATTCTCTGCAGCCATAGGTTTTCCAATTGTCCCACCCCCACCCCCACTCCCACCTCGAATCAGCTTTTGCAGTAACTGGGGGGTCAACCCTGGGGGGGTTTAACCCTGAGACTCCTGCACCCTGTGCACCTGCTTCCTGCATTGTCAACCATGCTAGCAAAGCAAAAACTTTAACCCTGTAGGAAGCTGGTGGATAGGGTGAGGGAGTCAAAGGGTTTAAAGTTTTTCGCAGTTGATGGATAGGGTGAGGGAGTCAAAGGGTTTTAAGGTTTTACAGTCGGTGGATAGGGTGCGGCACGGGAGTCAAAGGGTTAAGCTTGTTCTGCTCTGCGGAATCAGACTTGTCCTTCGTGTCTTGCAGTGTGTGGGTTTTTCTTTTCTAGCAGTTGAAGGCGGCGACAAAGCCTGGCAGTACCTACTTTAAATCTTCTTAACGTGGTTATAAGCTGCAAAAAGCATGTACAGACGCTTTAGGTGCTGTGTTATTGTTTTGTACAACGTGGTTGCTTCGTAAATAAGAACTACACGTGCCGACACTGGATTTATTTGTGTGTTTTTCACTGCTATGGCCAAAACCAGATCCAAAATGTAATCAGGGTTTTGGTAATTTGTTTGTTTGTTTGTTTGTTTGTTTGTTGTTTGTCACTGCTGTGGTTAAAACCAGAAGCAAAATGCTGTCTGTATTTTGGTAATATGTTTGTTTGTTTGTTTGTTTGTTTATTTGCTTGTTTGTCACTACTGTGGACAAAACCATATGCAAAATGCTGTACGTATTTTGGTAAAATGTCTGTTTGTTTATTTGTTTCTTTGTTTGTTTGTTGTTTGTTTGTTTGTTTGTTTGTTTATTTCTCACTGCTGTGGCTAAAAACCAGATTCAAAATTCTGTCTGAATTTTGGTAATATGTTTGTGTTTGTTTGTTTGTTTGTTTGTTTGTTTGTTTGTCACTGCTGTGGCCAAAACAGATGCAAAATGCTTCTGCATTTTGGTAATGTTTGTTTGTTTTGTTTGTTTTTGTTGTCATGCTGTGCTAAAACCAGAGAACCATTAATTCAGGCGCTAGTAATTTTTTTGGGTGATATGGTCTCCTTTCCACAGACAAACTGAGGTATTGTATTCATGGCTATAAACAAAATGTGACTGCTGGATCTTGAGGGTAAAACAAAATATCAAAAACTACCTTGTTTGTAAAAGATCTTGGGAGTATATCACACGACGTTTCGAGCCCAGGCCCTTTGTCAAGTCCAGGCCCTTTGTCAAGACTTGACAAAGGGCCTGGGTTCGAAGGTATTTTTTAATATGTTGTTATACATGGCTATGTTCATGAATTAGGATGGATGGAATTTCCATCAAGTGTGTAAGAGGACGGGCCAAGAGTGCAGACACACAGATCATTGGCTTGGTCTGTTGTGACCGTGGTCAACAGTGTGTACCTATTGTTCATGAATCCTTAGCAGATTCTAGGAATTCCGTTGCTAAAACCCTCAAAACAAACCCTTTAATTTTGCACTGAAAGAGTCAAAGACTTACATTTAGTTGTCGTAAG
>JAPXFY010000031.1:22928353-22945853 GCA_030674185.1 Monoplex corrugatus | reverse complement strand
ACACGCGTATTCACACACACACATTCACACGTATAAACACACATACACACATATGCACACACACGTGCACACACACATACACACACATGCGCACATGTGCGCGCACACACACAAACACACACACACATACACGCACACACACACACAAACACACACACACATACACACACGCACACATACACAAGCGCACACACACACACACACACACACACACACACACATTCACAAATTAAACCCAATCTTAGATTATTGTGGGTGGATGGTGGTGGTGGAAACGGGAAGGGAGATAACTGGGGACAAGGTAGGCAATCCGCAGAGTTTTAAATTTGTCCGAAAATTTACTCGAGCAACTAATTACAATCAGGAGCCAGAACCTTAGCGTGTGTGGACCTGCGCGAGGAAAAGAAAGAAGGGGAGGCAATTAGGGCCACGGGAGAGAACCCGTAACCATTTTTTCCCAAGATAGTGTGAGCCTACGTTATAATGCGTCTGAGCGCCGTCGGGATGTACAATGTCCTCCCCTGCCAGATCTAACCCGGGCATGTTTTTTTTGTTTTGTTTGTTTTTGTTTTTGTTTGTTTGTTTGGTTTTTGTTTTTGTTTTTCGTTGTTTTTTGTTTGTTGTTGTTGTTGTTGTTTTTGCATGAGTAGGTTGTTGTGGCTTTCGTCAAGTCGGGTTTCCACGTGGTAAAAAAACTGACCAGAGAAGAGAAGATGTTATTCAAGAAGAATCTATGGCACTCTGACAGTTCCATATTCGCTTCACTCAGATTTGCCAGAAATTATCTGACAGTTTCTTGAAGCTTGCACAGAACTCTGCGCGTGTTGGCAATGTCTTGAAATGGAGAGAGTGTGTGTGTGGGGTGGGTGGGGGGGGGGCTCTTTGAGATGGGCTGTAAACAGGCTGGTTTTTATGCTGAAGGTTGGGATTTAAACTCGAGACGATAGATCTTCAACCCATGGCTCTATCGAATGAACCAGCCCGCAAGAGTAGATTTTTTTTTTAATCCGTTCATTAACTCCATATTTAATACAACCAGACAAGACAGGCGCATATTTTCGGCCCACCTGGCCTTTGTCAAGCGTGAATGCAAGATCACAAACAAACAAGCAAACAAACAAACAAACAAACACGCGTGAGTACAAGATCACAAACAAACAAACAAACAAACAAACACCAAAGACTGAAAATTAGGAGAAAAAGACTGAAAGTTCCTTGCTGCTTCGTCTTCTGCCACTGGACGAAGCAGCAGGGAAGTTTCAGTCTTTTTCTTCTAATATTTGTTTTTGGTATTTGTTTGTGATCTTACACCCACGCTTGACAAAGACCAGTTGGCCGAAAATCTGCGCCTGTCTTGTCTGGTTGTGTTAAACACGCGTTCTCATTCTATTGTCGTGTTTGTCTGGTTCCTGCTTTCGTGGACGGGGGCAGTCATATTTATTTGTTTTGGATTCCGTTCGTTAAATATTTACAATATTTATTTATTTTATATAGCGCAAAATCTTGATAAAATCAAATCTAAGCGCTGAAGCAGACACACACGCAGGCACGCACGCTCGCACACACACGCACGCACACATACAGACACACACACACACACACACACACACACACCCACACACACGCATGGCTATAAATGGGGAGAAAGAATAAAAGCAATAAAAGCAAGAATAAAAGCAATGGAAAATTATAGAGAGCATAGCATACAATTATATATTATAACCATGTGATTCCCTCCGAGCGGAGACAGGCTGCAGAGGGGAGGGTTGAGTGAGGTTAGGATTTTATGCAGGAGAGAAAAGGTGAGTTTTGAGAGCGGACTTGAAGGAGACAAAAGTAGGTTGCTGACGGACTGAGAGAGGAAGTTTGTTCCAGGAGAGTGGACCAGAAACAGAGAAGGCTCGTGGACCATAGGTATTGAGCTTAGTGCGTGGAAAGCGAAGAGTCAGAGGATCAGAGGCAGAGCGGAGGGTACGTGAGGGAACATAGATCTCAAGTAGGCTTGACAGGTAATCGGGGGCTGCGTTATTGAGGCTTTTGTAGCACATGGTGTCTAGTTTGTACTGTATGCGCTTTGATACAGGGAGCCAGTGAAGTTGTGCCAGGAGAGGAGATATGTGGTCAGCTTTTTTCTTTTTGAGTACAAGGCGTGCAGCATTGTTTTGAATGCGCTGTAGGATGTGAATGGTGGAGGCAGGAAGACCAGACAGGAGTGAATTGCAATAGTCAATGCGAGACATTATGAAGGAGAGAACGAGTTTTGCAGTTGTTTCGACAGAGAGATACTTCCTGATCAGCTTTATACGATGGAGATGATAGTAGCAGGATCTGGCAGTTTGAGAAACAAAGTTGTTCATGGAGAGGGTAGAGTCAATGCAGACACCTAGGTTTTTAGCTGAATCAGAAATTGGGACTGATGTGTTACATAATGGGAGAGAAAGAGGAGGCAGCTGAGAAAGTTTCTGACGGGTGCCAATGAGGATAGCTTCTGTTTTGTCGTCATTAAGCTGAAGTCTATTGTGTGTCATCCAGTTCTTAATGTCCGAGTAACACTCAGTGGTGCGAGTCAACAGGCGCTGTATATTATCAGGTGAGTCACTGTCTTGAAGTTGGGTGTCATCAGCATAGAAGTGGTGTTTTATAGAATGGGAGTTGGTGATGGTGGACAGGGGGGAGGTGTAAAGAGTGAAAAGAACAGGGCCAAGGACAGATCCTTGTGGAACACCACAGGTCAGGTATGCAGGTTGAGAGTAAGTGCCATTGATGAGAACGGTTTGTTTTCTGTTTGATAGGTATGAAGTGAACCAAGACAGAGCAATGTCAGAGATGCCAAAAGTATGATGAAGTCTAGAAAGGAGAATACCATGATCAATGGTATCAAAGGCTGCAGACAGATCAAGGAGTGTGAGGAGAGAGACTTTGCCAGTATCAGTTGCAAGGAGGAGATTGTTGAGAATGTGTAGTAGGGCAGTTTCAGTGCTATGGCACTGGCGGTAGGCTGACTGGAAAGGATTGAGGAGATTGTTGGCAGACAGGTGAGAGTTCAGCTGGTTGAGGACGACTTTTTCAAGGAGTTTTGACAAGAAAGAGAGATTAGAGATAGGCCGGTAATTTTTCAGTTCATTTGGATCTAAATTGTGTTTCTTGAGGAGAGGGTGAACAATAGCAGACTTGAAAGAATCTGGGACAGTTCCAGTTTGAAGAGAAGTGTTGATGATGTCAGTGATGAATGGGAGGAGAGTAGGGAGACAGTCGGCGTAGACAGAACCTGGAAGAGGATCCAGTTCGCAGGTTTTGAACGACATGGATCTGATTGTGTTGAGAATTTCTTCTTGTGAGACTGGGGTAAAAGTAGTAAGAGGTGTGCCAGAGAAGGAAGGGTCAGGTGGGCATGGTTGACAGGGTGTCCTGTCAAGCCTGTCACGAAGAGTTTGTATTTTGGTGGTGAAATAGTTGGAGAATACAGATGGGAGTTCTTCATTTGTATGTTTTGTTGGGAGAGGTAAATCTTTTCGTGTGCCAAGGAGATGATTCATGGTTGTAAAGAGTTCTTTTGAAGAAGAGGCATTCAGGATTTTGGTTTGGAAATAGCTTGTTTTTGCTGATGCAATGAGGGTGGATACTTTTGTTTTAGAGGCTTGGAAAAGTTGCCTGTGTACAGTGAGTTTGGATTTGCGCCAGCGGCGCTCTGCTCTGCGGCGGGCACGTTTTGCACAGGCGATCTCATGAGTGAGCCAGGGGGTAGGGGGGCGGTCAGGTAAAAGACGGGTTGTGGCTGGAGCATGAGTGTCCAGAAGATGGTGGAGAGTAGTATAGAATTCATCGGCAAGGTTATGTGACTTTTCAGAAAGGAGACGGGAGGCATCAGATGAAAATGTGGAGAGGTCGATAGATTTGAGATTGCGTCGAGTCACTGTGCGCATGGTACGGGAAGGAGGAGAAATGTCGAGAGAACAGAGAATTGCAGAGTGGTCAGATGGAAGGGCTGAAGTTAGACGGGTAGAAAGAACTAAGCAGTTGTCAGTAGCGGAATTGTGATGATCACGAGAAATGATCCAGTCAAGAATTAAAAACAAGGGGTGAGGTTTTGTGTTGTGTTTTGTTTGTTTGTTTGTTTGTTTGTTTTTTGGTTATCACGTTAACCAGTTTATGTGCTACACGAATGCTTATCAATTGGACCGTAGATTTTTTTCTCTTCTGCAGTGTGTGTGTGTGTGTGTGTGTGTGTGTGTGTGTGTGTGTGTGTGTGTGTGTGTGTGTGTGTGTGTGTGTGTGTGTGTGTGTGTGTGTCTGTGTGCGTATGTGTGTGCGTGTGAGTGTGTGTATTAGTGTGTGTGTGATGATGATGTGTGTGTGTTGTGATGTACGTGTGTGTGTGTGCGTGTGTGTGTGTGTGTGCGTGCGTGCGTGCGTGCGTGAGTGCGTGCGTGATTGTGTGTGTGTGTGTGTGTGTGTGTGTGCGTGCGTGCGTGCGTTCGTGCATGTGTGTGTGTGTGTGTGTGTGTGTGTGTGTGTGTGTGTGTGTGTGTGTGTGTGTGTGCACTTGCACGAACATTATAAAACGAGAATCAAGTTTCCACAGTTTCCACGTATCCGTATGCAAAGATGAAAGATAGATTTACAAAAGAATCACCTCTTTTACAGCGCTAGAATTATCCATTTATTGAAACTGAGCAAAATCGATAAGCAAAAGCCAGTCAAGCCATTTAACCAGTCTCCTCCTAAATACAAAAAATATCACACGCTCACAAATCTAGATTTTGTTCTTTTCAGTGTCGCTGTGACCTTGAAGAAGCGTAAGATGAAATAAAACTTGAAAGGAAACACAGACAACGGTAGAGGTTCACAAGAGTGAAAACGGGGTTTTAAACATTGCAGGGTGTTCCTCTGCGGATAGGGTGAGACATTCAAAGGGTTAAGTTATTGTATTTGGTGGATAGGGTACGGGAATCAAAGGGTTAAGTTTTCGTAGTTGGTGGATAGGGTGCGGGAGTCAAAGGGTTAAGTTTTTGTAGTTGGTGGATAGAATGCGGGAATCAAAGGGTTAAGTTTTCGTAGTTGGTAGATAGGGTGCGGGAATCAAAGGGTTAAGTTTTTGTAGTTGGTGGATAGGATGCGGGAATCAAAGGGTTATGTTTTCGTACTTGGTGGATAGGGTGCGGAAGTCAAAGGGTACATTTTTTGTAGTTGGTGGATTATGGTGCGGTGAGTTAAAGGGTTAAATTTTCATAGTTGGTGGATAGGGTGCGGAAGTCAAAGGGTAAATTTTTCGTAGTTGGTGGATAGGGTGCGGGAGTTAAAGGGTTAAGTTTTCGTAGTTGGTGGATAGGGTGCGGGAGTCAAAGGGTTAGTCTGATCAGAGACTTGATAAATGATTTTGTTATCTTCCAGACCACAAACGAAGTGCAAAAGAATTAAATATTTTTTCATCTTTAAACTCTGCATTATATTCCAGCCCTAAAACAGCAGTACGCTGTATACTACAACTGGACTGAATACCAAATTTGTACAGACTCATCATCATCAAGCGCCCTGCCGCATGGCGTTGGCGATCATGGCCTTCCATATGTATCTATCCCTTGTTGCCGCAAGCACAACTTCCACCCTGTCTGTCCTCAGCCACGCTGCAAGTCCGCCCAATATTTTCTTCCTGGGTCTACCTAGTGCTCTTTCCCTCCAGCTTTCTTGTTACCAGGTGCTCTAATTCGCCTTTCCTCATAAAATGGCCGTTGAATGTTGCCTGTCTTTTCCTTATCTTCCCTATGAATGATCTGGTATCTTCCTCCATCAAGACTGTCTCGTTTGTTTTCTTTGCTGTCCACGGAACTCTCAACATTCTTCTTAGAAACTACATCTCGGCTGCCTCAATCTTGTTCTGGCTTTGCTTGTTGACTGTCCACGCTTCATAGCCGTTTAACATTATCGGTTCTATATATACTCCTAATCATAATTTAAGGGCCACTTCTTCCTTCCTCTCTAATTTTAAGTTGAAATAATTGACAATGTTTAGAATTGATTCTGTTTTATTTCATCATTTCCACACCTGTTTTGGAAAAAGAAATTAGCACAATGACCCATTAGTGAACAGCACATGCATTTAAAGGAACATCCCCCCCTTTTCAAAAAACAGAAAGTGTCAGATTTGGCCAATCTGTTTTCAATATCGCGTGTGTCCGCCCCGAGCCTGGATGCATGCTTCACAGCGCCGATGCATCGACCCCACAAGGGTACGGAGTGTGTCCTGAGGGATGGCCGCCCACTCGATCTGCAGGATGTCGACCAGCCTGGCCAGGGTGCCCGGTGGGGGGTGGTTGTCCCTGATGCGCCTCCCGAGCACATCCCAGAGGTGTTCAATTGGGTTCAGGTCAGGTGAGCACGCTGGCCAGGCCATACGGACGACTTCATGCTGCTCCAGGAAGTCGGTCACAAGGCGTGCTCGATGCGCAGGTGCATTGTCGTCCTGGACCAAGGTCCACAAGCGCAGGCAGTGCCACGGCCGCCAGAACCTCGTCCCGGTACCGGACCCCGTTCAGGATGCCGTCAATGGGGAGCAGGGGGGTCCGGGTACCACGGCTCATGCCACCCCACACCATCACCGACCCGCCGCCGTACCGGTTATGCTCTTGGACAGTGGCGTCAGCGAACCTCTCCCCTTGACGTCGCCACACCCGAGCCCGGCCATCGTTAAAGGTCAGGGTGAACCTGGACTCATCCGAAAACAAGACCCGGGCCCACTGTTGCCTTGTCCAGGTCACGTGCTCCTGGCCCAGGTCATGCGGCGCACTCTGTTGACCGGTGACAGCACGGGTCGGACGGCCGGTCTCCGTGACCTCAAGTTTGCCTCATGTAGCCGTCTTCTCACCGTGCTGCAGCTGATGTTAGCACCTGTTGCGTCCCTCAGCTGACCCCTCAAGGTCACCGCAGTGGATGCCCTTTCCCTCAGGACGGAGAGGGCAAGGTAGCGGTCTTGCTGTCTTGTTACTCTGGGTCGACCCGTGTGACGCCTTTCCTGGACTGCTCCAGTCTCATTGAAGCGCTCCAGCAGTCTCTGGATTGTGGAATGCGACACTTCAAGTCGTCTAGCAACTTCCCGCTGCGCTAGGCCTTCATCAAGCAGAGCGAGGGCTCTCCCCCGCTGCTCATCCGTCATCCGTCGTCTTGCAAGCATGGTTAAAACGAACCAAGAACGGGTCCTTTTTATCCTCGTCTGCGGGCAACTTTGGCTGGAGTAGTGTTCAAAAAGGGCTTGCCTTGCACGTGCAAAGCGAATTTTGTCGCTACCTTGCCTGCGTCGTCAGAGAGACCCTGCTGAAGATTCGACAATTTCGTGTGGAAATTGTCTTCCTTGGGCCGCCCATTGCAAATCGGCAAATCCCCAAACACGTGCCAAAAGGAAACTGCAATGTTGTCTGAGCTCTTATCCATTCAGTTACGGCAACGAATTGGAGAAAAGAGTAAGAGAAAATAGGTTATTTCTCCTTTCAAAAATTGACTCAAAAACGTTCCTGGCCCTTCAATAATGACGTGTAGTATAACATTCAAGAACTCTTTTCCTGACGTTAACTGATAGGCATTTGTTGGTAAGAATGCTTTTCATCTTCCTCAATGCCGTTTTGGATTGGCCGATTCTACTGGTTATATCCGATGTGCCGTCTGGCGAGATGATCTTTCCCAGATATTCAAACTTATCAGACTACAAACCACATACCAAGTGTTCACCATAGTCATACTATAAACCCACTGTACGCTGTATATTAGACAGATCATAGAGCAGTTGCACACCATATTCCACAGACCTTTACACAATCTGCTTCCAATGACATTTCAGGCATCAGATATATAACCACAGCATGTAGCTTTAAGCGTATAACAATTCAGTCTATTGTGCAAAAGCAAAAAAAACAACAAGATCTCATACACACACACACACACACACACACACACACACACACACACACACACACACACACACACTACACACACACACTAACACACACACACACACAAAGATCTCTCATACACACACACACACACATACATACATTGTCAAGCTGGCTAAGGCTTGAGACAGGAAATGAGAGAGAAACAGCTATCAGCACTAACGTCCCCTTTCACTAACTGAATAAAGAAATAACTGGTCAAAATACATTTACACAATTTTTATTAAATCACAAACACCACAACATGACGCACCATGCATACGTGTCACAAGCATAAATATCGCACCGCTCAAAGTGGCACACAAAAAACCGACATTTGTATACTCTCCAAATCCTTAAAGAAAACATCCCAAAATCATTTGGAACAACAACAACAACAACAACTTCAATGTCAGCAATGAATAAATGCATATAACAACGTAATTTTTCCGATTGCTCCCATACCTTGCTTCACATATGAATCAACCGTCATGAGGAAAAACACCTTCACAACAAAGTCCCACGAATGGTGACGTTCCCCGTCTCACACAACGCTCCGACGCTATGATTTCCAAATGTCCCTTGAGTCTCACAAACGCTTGAATGGGGAACAGGTGCTGACAGAATGAACGATGAAAGAAAACCTAAGACCCAGGAATCAGTAGAATGACGAATCCCGAGCAGGACGATGAGGAGGAGGAACGAGCCTAGACGAAACAGCTGAGCAGAAGTCTCGTAGCGTGGTGATTACTGGCTCGTCACCCCACGCCTAGACGGCTGTTGCAGGGGCAACAAGCCAGCACTTAACTGCCGAATCCTGCAGGAAGTTGCTGTTGCAGAAACGCCCACCAGCCGTACTTGCTCCGCACGTTCGTCACCGTTACAGCAGCTCGGTCATGTTCGCCTTTTCGTAGAGCCTTGGGCCAAACACGGACATGGACGACGACTGTGGCGCAGGACACTACTGATTTTTACTCACTACACCGACGAAAATAGAGAAGCAACCTACCCCTACCGACCGAGAGGTCTACGGAAGGCTGCACATTAGCCAAAGGCACGCAGAAACTCAATTCTAAGACAACGTCGAACTACAAGACCACTGTTCAGAAACTGGCCCTAACCCCCTTAGCTGTAAACCATCCGTAGGTGAGGGGCACCAAACGCCAACTGGCAACTCTTCACTTCTCCAGCCAGAACAAACTTCCAGCTCTAGGACAAAGTCCAGCGCTAGGACACAAAGTCCAGCTCTAGGACAAAGTCCAGCTCTAGGACACAAAGTCCAGCTCTAGGACAAAATGTCCAACTCTAGGACACAAAGTCCAACTCTACGAAACGCAACCACTGACCAGAAACTGGCAACTCCTTTTCAAAAACACAAACTATTACATCTCAAAACAGAAAAAACAAACTCGTCTGACCAAAGACTGGCCAGACCCCACCCCCCTATCTGCAACCATCTGTGCAGAAGGGAGGCTCGACACCAACTGACTACACCTTTGCTCTAAAGCCAGCACAACAAATTCCCAGAACTCTGTTCACAGAAAATAGCCCAAAAAGCACGCAAAATTTGCACATATACAGGCCCACATGAACCACCACTTAGGCCACAAACACGATTTGGACAGGAACATATGTCCACAACCAAAATACAAAAATCACGCAAAAATACACACACAGGCCCAGGTAAACCCTAACTGGGCAGGTGAGTTTTGTCCCACTTGGCAAAATTCCACACGCTCTTACCCCACGAAACACCCCTGTCCCCAAATAAGAAAAGGAAAGAAAAAAAAACTGACAAACGAACAAGTAAACTGCCGTGACATGCACACAAATACATAAACACACACACACACACACACACACACACACACACACACACACACACACTCACCACACACACACTCACACACTCTCTTCTCACCTCTCTCCACACACATACACACAACATACACACACACACACACACACACACACACACACACACACACACGAACACACATACACACACACATACACATACACACGCACACACACACGAACACATGTATTACATACATACACACAACATGCACGAACACACATACACACACTCTCCTCTCTCTCTCTCTCTTTCAACACACACACACACACACACACACACACACACACACACACACACACACACACACACACACATGTCTAATATCACTCATAGTGAAAAGACGTTAAATAAAACGAACACACACACACACACACACACACACACACACACACACACACACACACACACACACACACACACAACACACACACACACACACACACACACACACACAACGAACATAAAACACAAAATCCAAAACGCAGCAAAGCGCTTAAACCTTTAAAAACAAACAAACAAACAACAACAACAACAAAAAACTCAGTCCACTGCGAAGAAAAAAAGTGGATGCTACAAATCAAATTTGACTGATGATCAAAAAGACAGTGCTCGTAGGGAAGCCGACATCTCGAGCCACAGGGCTTTGTACGGTCCTGACGTGGTTAAGGTCCTGCCACTTTGCTGGCAGCTGTTAGCAGCAAGTGACAGGCATTAGCGTGGCTGCACCCGTAGATTTTCATACAGCTCTGGGTCTTCTTCATCAGCTGACGGTGGTGTTGATGAGTGTGCTGACGTCAGGCGACTGACGTCACCTATCTCATAGTGGTCACTGTCACGTCTTGTGAGAGGAATCGTCTTCTTGTGGTCACTGTCACGTTTTGTGAGAGGAATCGCTTTCTTGTAGCCACTGCTTGGTGACGTCGGGTCGTCACTTGAGTCGGCCATCTCATAAGGGCTGTCCTCTAGATCTTTGTGGTCTTGTTGAGGTCGCTGCTTATTCACCTGCCCTGCTTTGCTGCGCTTAGCTGCCAATAAAGTCTTCAGGTGAGGATCAGCAGCAGCACTCTGGAAGACGTCGTAGAGATTATCTGAAGGTGGCGCGTAAGTTGTGTCATAATGACCTTGCGGGTCACGGCCACCAGTGATGACATCGATATCCACGCCGGTGAGGTGGTCTGGATCGTCAACGTCCACGGTGTATGCTGCGTTGCGGGATGCTGTCGTGTGGGCGTCTTTTTTCTGTCGTCTGGACCATGCCCACACGCCAAGTCGTTTTCTTGTGATGAGAATGAAAACAACAAGGAGGACGATGATAAGGACGAGGACAGTGACGCCAGCAATCATGCCAGCGTTGTTGTTGGGGCATTCCATAAGTGCTCGCCTTCCATCCTTGCAGACAGTGGATGGACCTTCGGTGGGGTCTGCAGGAGTCGTGGCGTTTGCTGTTGTGAGGTCTGTGTCTGTTCGTCTGGCCTGTTCAGTGGCTGTGGGTCTGTTGGTCGTCGTTGTTGTTGTCTGTGTAGTCGACTGTGTGGTAGTGGTGGTGGTCACTGCTGGTGGAACAGCTGCTGATGGGTACAGCGTACATGACGACTGACTGTAAGAGACATATTTGATATACGTTGAGTAGTTGCCTGGTCCGCTTGCTTGGAGGAAAACAGTAAAAGGTGAGGTTGTTCTGACAGGCACTTTAGCGAGGTCAAATCCATTTGACGTGGGCATTCTCCAGACTTCTTTAGCCGTTCCAGAAGTGTTTATGAACACGCTGAGATCCAGCACATTGTCCGCTTCAAATCCGTACTCAAATTGGAAACAGTGGATTGTGTTGTTTGTCGAGCAAGCCAGTCTACTTTCAATAGTTCCTATATTCTGATGTCCAGTGTTAAGACTTAAACAAAAATTATAGTAATAATCGCGATCTGTAAAGCATCCACTCGCAAAATCCCAGTCTCCAGTTACTGTCCAGTCACAGGGAGAACCCCAATAAAATCTACAGTCACCAGGTCCACTTACGCTGCAACTGGACTGTCCGTTCACAAAGCACGTGCAACACAGCACAGCAACAACAGCTAGCATTGACCTCATTGTGGCAGGATTACTGAAACAGAAACACGGAGAATGTTGATTTAACTGTCTTTTTGGTGTCGTGGGCAAGAGGAGAGAAGAAGGGACAGGAACGAAAGGGAACAACCAAACTTATCAAAGCAGCAGCAAGGATTCACCAAATCATGATGTGAAAAACGCTCAGGACAAAGGATTATCTCCCTTTTGCATTCCTTAACATGTTGCCTGGAATTTCTTAAAAAGACAACTGTTCTGGATGACATCTGTTAGTGAATATTTTTTTTGTTCAGTTGATTTTGATTTTTTTTGCTTTTTGTTTTGTTTTGTAGTTTTACTCTTGCTACGAAAACAATTTTCTTTTTAAACCAGAAATTAGCTCAATGTCAAGAAAGATGTATAAATACATGCTCGGAGTCCAAGTCACAACCAGTTAAAAACTACATCAGTTTGTTTGTTTGTTTGTTTGCGTCATGTAGATCACAAATAACTTAAAAACTACATCAGCTTCTATTGCGTCATGTAATTTACAAATAAGTCAAAAACTACATCAGTATTTTGCGGCATGTAGTTCACAAATAACTTAAAACCTACATCAGGTTTTTTGTTTGTTTTTTGTTTTGCGTCATGTAGTTTACAAATAATTTAAAAACTACATGAGTTTTTGGCGTCATGTAGTTCACAAATAATTTGTAGCATTATTGTAAGTAAGTATACCAAGCATTACTTTATTAACACACGAATGTGTGTACTGAAATTTCAAGTTGTACATTCTCTGTTAATGGCACATACAAGTGATACTGTTTTCAAGTGATTCAAACATTTGACGTAGGTTTGATCCAGATCGGTTTACAAACAGCCACACCATCAGTAACCAATCGTTTTCTACATAGAAAACAATCATAAAACAGAATCATTGCGGTGATCTCCCTTACCCATCTTTCACTGTTATTACCTGGAATTGGCAATTTCAGTTACAGTTTCAGTTTCAGTTTCAATTTCTCAAGATGACGTCTCCGAGCTCGGAATGAATTCTATAAGCACTATCCTCACAGGTGCCATGTAATGGAGAAGATCCAGAATGATCACGGCACAAGGCTTAAGCCTGCATATAAACCCAATAGCTGGCCAGGTCCTGAGGTCCTACCTAGATATTTCCATAACCCTGGGGTCGTAGGGGAGCAAGGTGACAGAGAACCCTCAACTGTCCCTGGAGCCAGCATTATGAGGGCGGCGCCCATCCCCTCTCCCTCGCTTCAAATTCATGTTCATATTCACTTTTTTTTACCAAGACTTCAGAAAGGCAAAAATGCTAATTGGTCTTCAAGGGGTGGGACCTGGGGAATCAACCATCTCCATTTTTTGTTTTGTTTTTGTTTTTACCAAGGTAGCCGGGCAGTGCCCTGCTCTTCACGATTTTCAACTGCCGTGGGATTTTTAGCGAGCGCAGCCAGAAGGCACACGGGTCCGACTCGTTTTTCTGCCCCTTCCGAAGGACTAGACGTTCAGTTCGATTTTCCGGTCAACCTGAGGAGAAAAGTCGAGGAATCCTGGTACCTCGAGTTTAGTTATTGGCAGACGAACGTCTGAACCATTCTGCCAGTCTTCTCCCTTGGCGGGTTTGGCATTGCCGTCACGCACGACTCTCTACCCCACCCCTTACAGAACTGACCCATTTTGAAGCACGTCAGTCTTGCACGTAGAAGTCTCAGAGGAGAATTCATTGTGGGTGCCACGGAAAACTTGGCGGTGATTGCTATCAAAATTTCTCTTCCGTTTTCTTAAACAAAAACAAGGATATCGCAACATATGACGTTTCAATTGGCCACCAACAGATGCCTATCAATTAACATCAGGAAAAGAGTTCTTGAATGTTATATAGAACCAGTAGTATTATACGGGTTGCGAGGCGTGGACAGTCAACAAGCAAAGCCAGAACAAGATTACGGCAGCCGAGATGTGGTTTTTAAGAAGAATGTTGAGAGTTCCATGGACAGCAAAGAAAACAAACGAGACAGTCTTGATGGAGGCAGACACAAGATCATTCAAAAGGAAGATTAGGAAAAGACAGGCAATATTTTTAGGCCATTTTACGAGGAAAGGGGAATTGGAGCACCTGGTCACAGCGGGAAAGCTGGAGGGAAGGAGGGCACCGGTTAGACCCAGGGAGAAGATACTAGACGGACTTGCAGAGTGGCTGAAGACAAGGAGGGTGGAGGAGATGCTTGGGGCAACAAAAGATAGAGACAGATGGAAGTCCATGATCGCCAACGCCATGCGGCAAGGCACCTGATGATGATGATGATGATGATGACAGTTCCTGCAGTGTTTGTTCTAGGAAGCTTCTTTGATATATATTACTTGGAAGACATTTCTACAACTTTTCTATAGACAGCAGTGACTTGGTTTAAAAAAGCCCAAAAAACAACAAAAAACAAAGTAAAAAAACCAAGCAAGCAAAGAAACAAACAAAAAACAACAAAAAACAAACAAGTAAAAAAACCAAGCAAACAAAGAAACAAACAAACAAACAAAAAACAAACAAATAAAAAACCAAGCAAACAAAGAAACAAACAAAAAACAAAAACAAACAAATAAAAAACCAAGCAAACAAAGAAACAAACAAAAAACAACAAAAAACAAACAAAAAAAAAACCAAGCAAACAAAGAAACAAACAAAAAACAACAAAAAACAAGTAAAAAACCAAGCAAACAAAGAAACAAACAAAAAACAACAAAAAACAAACAAGTAAAAAAACCAAGCAAACAAAGAAACAAACAAAAAACAACAAAAAACAAACAAGTAAAAAAAACCAAGCAAACAAAGAAACAAACAAAAAACAACAAAAACAAACAAGTAAAAAAACCAAGCAAACAAAGAAACAAACAAAAAACAACAAAAAACAAACAAGTAAAAAAACCAAGCAAACAAAGAACAAACAAAAACAAACAAGTAAAAAAAACCAAGCAAACAAAGAAACAAACAAAAAACAACAAAAAACAAACAAGTAAAAAAACCAAGCAAACAAAGAACAAACAAAAAACAACAAAAAACAAACAAGTAAAAAACCAAGCAAACAAAGAAACAAACAAAGAAACAAACAAAAAACAAACAAGTAAAAAAAAACCAAGCAAACAAAGAAACAAACAAAAAACAACAAAAAACAAACAAGTAAAAAAAACAAGCAAAAGAAAAAACAAACAAAAAACAAAAAAAAACAACAAAAAACAAACAAGTAAAAAAAACCAAGCAAACAAAGAAACAAACAAAAAACAAACAAAAAACAAACAAGTAAAAAAACCAAGCAAACAAAGAAACAAACAAGAAACAAACAAAAAACAAACAAGTAAAAAAACCAAGCAAACAAAGAAACAAACAAGAAACAACAATAACAAACAAAAACAAACCAAGCAACACAGCAACACAACAAAGAAACATGATCATACACGCACACGCACAACGAAACCCAAAGACAGCACACGACACCACAACCCTGGTAAAAACTGGGCCACATGAAGTCTTCACCCAGAGATAAATGATCGAGAAAATCCCTTTCTGACGCTTGTAACAGGATGGAGAGTTGAGTGCGTGTAGTTATAGAACAGGTTAGGAGGCAAGACTAACCTAGGTTCCAAACACAAACCAGACAGGGATTTTTCTTCCTACTTCCCCCCCCCTCCCCCCCGCCTGCACCTCCCTCCTTCACTGGTCTGAAATCATGGACTAGGTACCAGTACGTCGACACCCACCTCAGGTGATATGGCCGATGGGGACAACCATCCCAGGAAAATGGGGCCTATCTAATTGTATGCCGACACCACCAGAACAACCATGATGTTAAGATGGGATCGGTGGAGAAGGACAGTTTTAATTCATGTAGCGAACCCCGGGATTCCAACCCACAACCATTAGCATGTGAATCCGATGCTCAAACCAGCTGAGCTACTGAGGCCCGCACTTCAGGTTAAAGATGCTGAACCGAGCTTTTATCTGCAGCACGCCCTTTCCGAACATAAAAGATCCCTCGGCAAAGAACGGAGTTGTCCTTGGCACAAACCACAAACCTGTCGCAAAATCCACTGTCATAGGTGTTAATCAGAAAACAATATATGCCTCCAGGATAGGTCTTCTATCCACATGAAGCCCCACAGCTAAGCTGAAGAACAGTACGCCTACCCAATCGTCGAACCGTTGGGAAAGACTGTCATCATCCTCACCGATTCAAGACCAAAATAAGTAAATGTTAAAATGCGTTTTTGTGAAGGGGCCGTGTTTAAAAGTAAGCTCCGGGACATTAGGTAGGTGAGAGAGAGAAGAGAGAGAGAGTGAATTTCAAACAAACAGTCCCAATCCCACCAATATTAGTACTTCCCCTGCTGCTACTACTAGTACTACTACTAGTACTACTACAACGAATCGTGAAAGATTAATTAACTAGTTAAACCAGTCGCCGTGGTGCAGTGGTTAACGCAACGGACTACTGATTGGAAGGTTGTGGGTTCGAATCCCCGTCAGTCTCTTCAAAACTATATCATTGTGGGATTTTTCGGCTCTAACCGGCTCCTACCCAGAGTTGGGCGTGATATGGGCTCATTGAGAGGACTGAGACCAGACAGTCCAGTTTCATCCACTTCACAGGTGCGTCATTGAGGGTGTTGCTAAATCTTCTACCAGCACCGCAGGTGTATGTATCTCTCGGGCCTGATTGACGCCAGGATATTATGAAAGTACGCGTAGAGTTAAGTGTAAATACCTGGGAACGATCATTTCACCAGACGGAAGATGCACATCAGAAATAGCCAGCAGAATCGGCCAACGAAAACAATATTCAAGAAGATGGAAAGCATTCTTACCAACAAATGCCTATCAATTAGCATCAGGAAGAGAGATCTTGAATGTTGTATAGAACCAATACTGCTGTACGGTTGCGAGGCGTGGAAGTCAACAAGCAAAGCCAGAACAAGCTCGAGGCAGCCCAGATGTGGTTTCTAAGACGGATGTTGAGAGTTCCATGGACAGCAAAGAAAACAAACGAGACTGTCTTGATGGAGGCAGACACAAGTAGATCATTCATAAGGAAGATTAGGAAAAGGCAGGCAACATTCATAGGCCATTTTACGAGGAAAGGGGAATTGGAACACCTGGTCACAACGGGAAAGCTGAAGGTAAAGAGAGCACCAGGTAGGCCCAGGGAGAAGATACTAGATGGACTTGCAGAATGGCTGAAGACAAGGAGGGTGGAAGCGATGCTTGAGGCAACAAGAGATAGAGACAGATGGAAGTCCATAATCGCCAACGCCATGCGGCAGGGCACCTGATCATGATGATGCTGACGCGTAGAATACAGCCCTGTCACGCAGTCTCAATCCTCGATGGAACTTCATGCATCATGATTATCATACTCATCGACATCATCATCATCGCATTGAAATAAACAAAACAAAACAAAAAACAAAAAATAGTGCCAGTTTCTGTGGCCACTAAAGAAGACGTAGAAAATGGGACTAGATAAAAAAAAAAAAAAAAAGGTGAGCACAAAGTAACCTCCCGAGTGCGATGATCCTAAAAAAAATTAATTAGATACAATATACAAATAAGTAAAGAAAATGCCTTATCCACGATTTAATTTTTTCCGATGAGTTTATCCTGATTATGCTT
>JAPXFY010000031.1:22923353-22925853 GCA_030674185.1 Monoplex corrugatus | reverse complement strand
GAATTTTAAAAAAAAGATTTAAAAAAACCAAGATTTTCCAGGCTGAAGTCCTGTATGGAAGTATGAGACCTTTTTCCATGGACTATAAGACCATAAGTCCTTGAATGTTATATAGAACCAATACTGTTGTACGGATGTGAGGCGTGGACAGTCAGCAAGCAAAACCAGAGCAAGATTGAGGCAACCGAGATGTGGTTTCTAAGAAGAATGTTGAGAGTTCCATGGAAAGCAAAGAAAACAAACGAGACAGTCTTGATGGAGGCAGACACAAGTAGATCACTCATAAGGAAGATTAGGAAAAGACAGGCAACATTTATAAGCCATTTTATGAGGAAGGGAGATTTGGAGCACCTGGTCACAACGGGAAAGCTGGAAGGAAAGAGAGCACCAGATAGACCCAGGGAGAAAATGCTAGACGGACTTGCGGAGTGGCTGAAGACGAGGAGGGTGGAGGAGATGCTTGGGGCAAAAGAGACAGAGACAGATGGAGATCCACGATCGGCAACGCCATGCGGCAAGGCACCTGATGATGATGATGATGATGATAAGACCAACCTCTTTTCGTGTGCAGGTTTGTTCCATCTTCCTGTATGAGAAAGGAACACTCACAGCGGATTTGGATAGACGAAGCCAAGCCAGGGAAAATGAAGTGTTATTGAATGATACTGAACACAGATAGTGAAACCAGGGCTAAGGGAGTAAACCCTGACAAAAAAAGAAAGAAAAAAATATACTACTGCCGTGTGGTTATCTCGGCAGAGAATAAGGCTAGGGGAGAAAACCCTGGCAGAAAATCGCCCCTACTGCCTTGTGGGTTGCCCCGTGGGAACGACAAAGACTAGCGGAGAAATCTGTACAAAAACCCGATTGAAGGCATAGGGGAAACCACCATCATATTTTCCCCAAGTTCATCATTATCATCATCATCAGGTGCCTTGCGTTGGCGATCATGGACTTCCATCTGTCTCTATCTCTTAGTTGCCTCAAGCATCTCTTCCACCCTCCTTGTCTTCAGCCACTCTGCAAGTCCGTCTAGTATCTTCTCCCTGGGTCCACCCGGCGCTCGCTTTCCCTCCAGCTTTCCCGCCGTGACCAGGTGCTCCAATTCCCTTTCCTCACAAAAATGGCCTATAAATGTTGCCCGTCTTTTCCTAATCTTCCTTATGAATGATCCACATGTGTCTGCCTCCATCAAGACTGTCTCGTTTGTTTTCCCTGCCGCCCATGGAACTCTCAATATTCTTCTCAGAAATCACACCTCGGCTGCCTGAATTTTGTTCTGGCTCCGCCTGCTGACTTGTCCACGCCCCACAACCGTACAAACAGTATCGGCTCTATATAACATTCAAGAACTCTCTTCCCGATGTTAATTGATAGGCACCTGTTGGTAAGAACGCTTTTCATCTTCCCGAATGCTGTCCTGGCTTGTTCATCATGGCCAGCCCAAAACATGAAACAGGATGACAAGAAAGCTAGCTGGAGCGGAAAGAGAGCACCAGGCAGACCCAGGGAGAAAAATATTGAACGGACTTGTAGGGTGGCTGAGGACAGAGAGGGTGGGAGATGTATGTTTTGCAGCGACAAGTGATAGATTCGTATGGAGGGCCATGATCGCCAACGCCGCGCGGCAGGGCACATCATGATGATGATGATGATGATGATGATGATGATGACGACGATGATGATAATGATGATGACGACGACGACGATGATGGTGGTTGGTGGTGATGATGATGATGATGATGATGATGATGATGATGATGATGATGAACAGATTCACTGATACGTCGATGAACAAGTATGCCAAACCATCAAGCAATACACTGGACTGTATGAAGATCAGCCGACATAGTTAAAAAAAAGAAAACTAAATTGGTATGGCTATGTAACAAGATCCCGTCATCATCATCATCATCATCATCCATCATCATCATCATCATCACGTTTGCCTTGCCACATGGCGTTGGCTACCATGGCCCTCCATATGCATCTATCCCTTGTTGCCGCAAGCACATCTTCCATCCTCTCTGTCCTCAGCCACTCTGCAAGTCCGTCCAACATTAATTTTTTTCCCCTGGGTCTACCTGGTGCTCTCTTTCCCTCCAGCTTTCCTGTTGTAACTAGGTGCTCCAATTCCTCTTGCTAAATCAGTCTTCCAGGGAATTGTTGAGGGAGGGATACGGAGGGCAAGACAGAAAAACGATGGACTGCTACCATCACGAAATCAACAGAGAATGGGGTTGCAGATACCTAGGCTCTGGCGCACGACCGACGTGGCTGGAGGAATCTGGTAAATAGTTTTTTTACTGATTCTCCCCAGGGACTCTTCCTCTTCATTCACGAAGTTCAGGGAAAGGAACAACAACATCAACAAAATCTGAAGTCCGGTTTTGTAAAGTTTCCATCTTCCAATATGAATACTGTACAAATTTGAATCTGGCTGTACAGAAACAAACAAACAAACAAACAAAAAAGCAAGCAAACAAACAAACAAACAAAT
>JAPXFY010000031.1:22910853-22913353 GCA_030674185.1 Monoplex corrugatus | reverse complement strand
AGAGAGATAGAGACAGACAGACAAAGACACACAGAGAGAGAGACAGACAGACAGAGACAGGCAGACAGAGAGAGAGACAGAGAGTGTTTTGTTCTTTCTACAGCCAACTCGGAAGACAGGGCAATGCTTCTTCGTCTTTACTCCTCCCTGTCCGATTCTCAACTGTCTATATATACATTTCACAGTGAACAGCAATCAGTTATCATTTAAACGAATATCATGCCGTGCTGTTATCCGCACGCTGTTTACTGTCAACACACGTCACATCTCCCTTTCTTTAAGGAAACAAAATCAATTAATCATTTTTCCTATCTTTCAGTCCATACGAAATAAATGTGTTTCCTACCTTTATCACAACATTAATTTAACAAACACTCATTCTTTCTCTCACGCACAGGGCCCAATCATTCATTCACCTCATTTTATCTCTGATCATAATACTATCCATCATCATCATGTCCATATTTCGCAATGCTTTCAGTTTATCTGATTGTGGAAGAGTCTTCAGTTTCACTCATATTTCAGGAAATCTGGCCTTTTGCTTTGTCTTCCAGATCTTGTTCTGTAAGGAGAACTAACTGGTTCGGGTTGTCCTGTCCTTGTTTGTTTGATAACTTCATCTGGCTCTTTGATGCTGGTTGTCTCAGATATTTTGATGACTGGTGACTGATCAGATGAGTTCTCATGGACAGACGATGCTGGCGTCCTGACATCTGTTCCAGTTCCAGTTTTCTTGTTATCTTCCAACATCTGTTTTGATGGAATGATGATTTGCTGTTGCTTGCCCGATGTGTCGCTTTCTGCAAGGCATCTTCACTGGAGCAATACTGGGGTCTGTTTCTAGGTGTAATTTCCCTTCTAGTTTTCCTTCTCCTTCAAAGACATCGTTGTACTTTGTGAGCATATCTTTTGCATTTTCCTCCTCTTTCTGATTCGCCACTATCGTTGCAATGTTCTCTTCATTGATCGTCAACAATTGCATGTGCTGTACAGCTTTCAGTCCCAGTACTGGCTTACAATCCGTTTTGGTGATCGCGAAGTTGACTTTGTATTTCCTTCTGTTCTTGGGGTTTTTCACTCGCAGCACTATCTCCCCCACAGGCTTCATTTCTGTTCCGTTGAACATCACCAGATTCTTCTTCGTCTCTTGCAGACCACGAATGTGGGCGTGGGTTCGGATCCCACTTCTGACACCATGTTTCGTTCTTTCTACAGCCAACTCAGAAGACAGGGCAATGCTTCTTCGTCTCTTCTCGTCAGACTTTCTTTCATCTCCTGTGACTTCTCTGTACAGGCTCTCAGACATCACGTTTGTTGTTGCACCTGTGTCAAGAAGAAATGTTACCGGCATCTCATTTATCAGCATTTTTGCTCGTATGTTTCTCTCCTTTTTTCTGGTTTTGTCTTCGATCCCGAGGATTTCATTATCGCTTTCAGTGTCAGTCTCTTCTTCTTCGAAGTGCCGAACTTTTGTTTTCTTTTGATTTTTCTTGGGTGTTCTCCAGCATGAACCAAAGTGATTATTTCCTCCACAAGCTTTGCATTTTCTTCCAAATGCTGGACATTTCTCTTTTGCTCTTGGGTGCTTTCCACCACAATATCCGCATTTCTCTCTGTACTCTGGTTTGTTTCCTTTGCTATACTGCTTTGCTGTTGTCTTTTCTTTGAAGATAGATTCTCCTGCTGCTTGATGTCTGCAGTTGAATCTGAATGCTTCGTAAGTTTCATTGGTTGAACCCACACAGTATTCTTCGAATTTCTGGAGAACAATGTCAATGTCATTTCTTTCAACTTCATTAGCAAATGCCAATCCTTCATAGATGTCCATAGCATCCAGCCCGATGCAAGAAAGAAAAACTGCTGTTCTGTATGTTGAGTCTTCTTCTGTCTGTGTTGTCACAATTTCATAGCTGTCCCAAAGCCTATTGAATTTCCTCCAGCTGCTCTGCAGGTTTCCTCCATTCACATCAAGTTGAGGCAGCAAGGGAATCTTGGCATGCCGTTGACTGGCTATTCTCTCTTCTTGTTCATCTTCCATGATTGAACTTTAGTCTTCAATATTCTGGATTTTTGTTGGAGTTCGTAATCCCACTTCTGACACCATGTTTCGTTCTTTCTACAGCCAACTCGGAAGACAGGGCAATGCTTCTTCGTCTTTACTCCTCCCTGTCTGATTCTCAACTGTCTATATATATATTTCACAGTGAACAGCAATCAGTTATCATTTAAACGAATATCATGCCGTGCT
This sequence comes from Monoplex corrugatus, assembly GCA_030674185.1. NCBI lineage: Eukaryota > Metazoa > Mollusca > Gastropoda > Littorinimorpha > Ranellidae > Monoplex > Monoplex corrugatus. The sequence continues at coordinate 22,911,105 of JAPXFY010000031.1, read as the reverse complement.
GTTATCCGCACGCTGTTTACTGTCAACACACGTCACAGAGAGAGAGAGAAAGAGTCGTAAACCATTCATTCAACAACGCCCATTACACTTTTGGGTTTATGGTTTTAAGAGTGAGAAATGGCTTTAAGCAGGGAACAAGATTTTCAACAACAACAAAAAAGTAAACACCAAAATGGTCAAGTCATTCTGACAATGTTCTTTTTTTTTATAAGAAGAGACTTACATAGTATCAACATTTTGTTCTTCTTTGGG
>JAPXFY010000031.1:22895853-22905853 GCA_030674185.1 Monoplex corrugatus | reverse complement strand
CATGTGTTTGGCCTGTTCAGTGGTTGTCGTGATGTCTGTTGAGAGGTCTGTGTCTGTTCGTTTGGCCTGTTCAGTGGCTGTGGGTCTCTTGGTCGTCGTTGTCGTTGTCTGTGTAGTTGACTGTGTGTGGTGGTGGTGGTGGTGGAGTTCACTGCTGGTGGAACAGCTGCTGATGGGTGCAGCGTACATGACGACTGACTGTAAGAGACAAATGTGATATACGTTGTGTAGTTGCCTGGTCCGCTTGCTCGGAGGATGACGGTAAAAGGTGAAGTTGTTCTGACAGGTATCCGAGCAAGATTCCACCCACTTGAAGTGGACATTGTCCAGACTACCTTGTTAGCAATTCCAGATATGTTTATGCGTACACTGAGATCTAGGACGTTGTCTGCTTCAAAGGTGTACCAAAAGAACAAACAGTGGATGATGTTGTTTGTTGAACAAGCCAGTCTACTTTCAATTGTCTCTGTGCTCTGATGTCCACTGGTAAGACGTAAACAGATTGAGTAGTTAGACCAAACATGTTTGCGCACTAATTCCCAGCCTGCACTCGCTGTCCAGCTACACGTGTCATCCCCATAAAAGTAACAGTCACCAGGTCCATTCATGTAGCAACTGGACTGTCCATCCGCAAAGACACGTGCAACACAGAACAGCAACAGCAGTCATCACTGACCTCATTGTGATAGGATTACTGAAACAGAAACATGTAGAATGTTAACTGAGTTGTTAGCAGTTACGAGCAAGAGGAGAGAGAAGGGAGAGAGGGAGGAACAAGGACGAATAGGATTCAAGGAGACAAAAAGCGTTTTTACCAACAAATGCCTATCAATAACATCACGAAGAGAGTTCTGGAATGTTATATAGATCCGATATTGTTATATAGGTTGTGAGGCGTGGACAGTCAACAAGCAAAGCCAGAACAAGATTCAGGCAGCCGAGATGTGGTTTCTAAGAAGAATGTTGAGAGTTCCATGGACAGCAAAGAAAACAAACGAGACAGTTTGATGGAGGCAGACACAAGAAGATCGTTGATAAAGAAGAGTAGGAAAGGACAATCAACATTTATAGGGCATGTTATGAGAAAAGAGGAATTAGAGCACCTAGTCACAACAGGAAAGCTGGAGGGAAAGAGAACACCAGGTAGACCCACCCAGGGAAAAACAATGTTGGACAGACTTGCAGGGTGGCTGAGGACAGAGAGGGTGAACGATGTACTTACTGCGACAATGGATAGATTCATATGGAGGCACATGATGACGACGATGATGATGATATATACACACATACATTCATATATGTATACACACATATATATTATATATATATATCTGTGCGTGTGCGTGTGTGTGTGTGTGTGTGTGTGTGTGTGTGTGTGTGTTTGTGTGTGACCCCCCACCACGAAATCAGTCTTAACTCGCACTAGGAGCTGAAAAGGTGACTGAGGGTCTATCTGGGAAGTTTTGACTTTTTCTCAAATTGATTTCTGTAGACTATAATCTATCTCCCACAGACATTTTTTTTTCTTGAAAAAATATCATTAATCAATCTAAAATGGTATTTTAATGCACTGATCGCAGCAGAAAGTACGCAATTTCCTACCAAAAGTACCCATTTTTTGTCTCTTATTATGAACCGTAACTTGCACAGTACCCGCACATGTAATATACCGACAGAAAGCTCTTTGGTGCACCTTTCAGATGATGACAACAAAAATTAGAAACAAACTGGGTCAAAGCCACCAAATAAAAAAAAAAGGAAAATGTGTAGGAGAGCACATAAAAACTTTAGAGGCCGTTTTCTCAAAATGGCCGTCATACAACTTAATGACTTTAAAGATACATAACTTCTACAATTTTTTTAGTACAAGCTTTATTCAAGTACTAAAATATTCAGCAGAATGTACACTTTCCAGTGATATGTATATCTCAATATGTATATATATATATATATATACTACACGTCATTATTGAAGGGCCAGGAACGTTTTTGAGTCAATTTTTGAAAGGAGAAATAACCTATTTTCTCTTACTCTTTTCTCCAATTCGTTGCCGTAACTGAATGGATAAGAGCTCAGACAACATTGCAGTTTCCTTTTGGCACGTGTTTGGGGATTTGCCGATTTGCAATGGGCGGCCCAAGGAAGACAATTTCCACACGAAATTGTCGAATCTTCAGCAGGGTCTCTCTGACGACGCAGGCAAGGTAGCGACAAAATTCGCTTTGCACGTGCAAGGCAAGCCCTTTTTGAACACTACTCCAGCCAAAGTTGCCCGCAGACGAGGATAAAAAGGAACCGTTCTTGGTTCGTTTTAACCATGCTTGCAAGACGACGGATGACGGATGAGCAGCGGGGGAGAGCCCTCGCTCTGCTTGATGAAGGCCTAGCGCAGCGGGAAGTTGCTAGACGACTTGAAGTGTCGCATTCCACAATCCAGAGACTGCTGGAGCGCTTCAATGAGACTGGAGCAGTCCAGGAAAGGCGTCACACGGGTCGACCCAGAGTAACGACAAGACAGCAAGACCGCTACCTTGCCCTCTCCGTCCTGAGGGAAAGGGCATCCACTGCGGTGACCTTGAGGGGTCAGCTGAGGGACGCAACAGGTGCTAACATCAGCTGCAGCACGGTGAGAAGACGGCTACATGAGGCAAACTTGAGGTCACGGAGACCGGCCGTCCGACCCGTGCTGTCACTGGTCAACAGAGTGCGCCGCATGACCTGGGCCAGGGAGCACGTGACCTGGACAAGGCAACAGTGGGCCCGGGTCTTGTTTTCGGATGAGTCCAGGTTCACCCTGACCTTTAACGATGGCCGGGCTCGGGTGTGGCGACGTCAAGGGGAGAGGTTCGCTGACGCCACTGTCCAAGAGCATAACCGGTACGGCGGCGGGTCGGTGATGGTGTGGGGTGGCATGAGCCGTTGTACCCGGACCCCCCTGCTCCCCATTGACGGCATCCTGAACGGGGTCCGGTACCGGGACGAGGTTCTGGCGGCCGTGGCACTGCCTGCGCTTGTGGACCTTGGTCAAGGCGCCATCTTCCAGGACGACAATGCACCTGCGCATCGAGCACGCCTTGTGACCGACTTCCTGGAGCAGCATGAAGTCGTCCGTATGGCCTGGCCAGCGTGCTCACCTGACCTGAACCCAATTGAACACCTCTGGGATGTGCTCGGGAGGCGCATCAGGGACAACCACCCCCCACCGGGCACCCTGGCCAGGCTGGTTCACATCCTGCAGATCGAGTGGGCGGCCATCCCTCAGGACACACTCCGTACCCTTGTGGGGTCGATGCATCGGCGCTGTGAAGCATGCATCCAGGCTCGGGGCGGACACACGCGATATTGAAAACAGATTGGCCAAATCTGACACTTTCTGTTTTTTGAAAAGGGGGGGATGTTCCTTTAAATGCATGTGCTGTTCACTAATGGGTCATTGTGCTAATTTCTTTTTCCAAAACAGGTGTGGAAATGATGAAATAAAACATAGAATCAATTCTAAACATTGTCAATTATTTCAACTTAAAATTAGAGAGGAAGGAAGAAGTGGCCCTTAAATTATGATTAGGAGTATATATATATTGTAGCAGCGGTGGTGTACCAAATTCTGATCTGAAAATGGTCGAGCCATGTTATATATATCTCTTAGATCCTATTTGTATTCTTTGTCAAGTTGCCTATAATAGTCATCTCGCAACACCTCGTAAGAACAACTGCTCTGGATGATTAGCTATTTTTGTTTGTTTGGTTGGTTTGATTTATTTTGTTTTGTTTTGTTTGTTTTGTTTTGTTTTGTTTTTTCTTTTTTGTTGTTGTTTTTCTAATTCATCCCAGTCATGAGATTGTTTTTTTCTCGTTGTTGTTGTTGTTGTTGCTGCTACTGCTTCTACTTTTGTTGTTTTAAACAGAGAGAGAGAGAGAGAGAGAGAGAGAGAGAGAGAGAGACAGAGAGAGAGAGATATATATATATATATATACACTTTAATTTTCGAAGACAATCAACAAGAGCATTGACTATTTTCTCCTATATTTCGGCCCTTGGCCTTCCTCAGGGTGTATATATATGTGTGTATATATACTGTCTCAAGAAAGATATACAAATATATACAGGGTGTCAAATCACGCTCACATAATTACTTCATCAGTTTTCTGTGTCATACAAATCATCAACAACTAGTACAATTATTTAAACATTTGTAAGACATGAGTATTTTTTTCCCTTCAACACATAAACTTTTGTACATTTTCTCTTTTAATGGCACATGAAGGCGATTACTCTTTTGGCTGCTTCAGATATGTGACATAAGTGTTGATTTAGACCGACTGGTTTACAAACAACCATGTAATTAGTAATTAAATGTTTTCGACATGTTAGAAAAGCAGTAAAACGTAATTATCGTGATAACTCTTAGCTATTCTTAGTTATCTTTAAATTTGTCTTCAGGTTTGTTTTTTTTCAACGCCCTGTGTGATAAATTGGACGCAGTGGTCAACGTCAGGGGCATCTTCATAGATTATATGCACGAATGCATTGTTATGCGTAGTTAATTTTCTTTTCCTTTTTTTTTTTTTTTTTCATGTTGAAGTATTGTATGTGTTTTGAAACGGTTATAGCCCTGATATGGCTCTACGCAGTCGGCTGGGCTTCAAACGAAAATAAGAATAACAATTAACTCTTTTCCCGCCATGGTCGCAATCAAGCGACTTCCCGTACGACCGCTATAGTCGCATTTGTGCGACTTGGAGAGGTCATGCTAAACGATAACTTTTCACGCAGGTGCAAAGCTTCTGTCACTGGTGAATGCAGCAACTGTGCTATTTTATAACTTTACCTAACAGCCTAGTTTTTTGACAGTAAGGCCGAAATGTGGCTTTGTTAACTGTCGGAATTTACGTCACGTTTTCTCCGAAGCGTTTTCTCCAAAATGGCTGCAAATCGACACGCATTCTCTACCTCTCCGAGTAGAATAAGGAGACAGCTGACTTTGTGTGTAGATTTTCCATTGCTTTTCCTCATTTATTATGATGATATCTGGCGCACAACTCACGAAATAAGGTCAGTAGTACAACTAATAAACCGTATGAAAAAAATGTTTGTTTTTCTTTATTATAAGATTATTTGTGGAATAATCAATCAAGCACATAAACAAAAGCAAGTATTCATATATAAATGCATCTGCCCTTTACACAGCAAAAATAAAGTAAGTGAAAATCTGTAACAGTCTTTGAGATATAAGCTTTTAAAAATGCATACTGCGCTGCAAAATTGGCTGCCCAAAATATACTTGGCACTGAGGAGTGCCGTTTCTGGGGAAACTTGGCGGTGAAAGAGTTAAACACAGTGTCAGTCAACGTACCTGTTTCCAACAGAACGCTGTGAACGAAGAAAGAATGACAGTCCCAAGCTAAACGAAAACACATTCACGAAGGACAAATACACTGTCTACAAAACTGCAGTTCTTCTTTTTTCTTCTGTCTGTTTTTTTAACATGTCTGTTTGTATCAGCTTAGTTATTAGAGGAAGACAGTACTGACGAACAGCAGCGAACTAGGAGTTCTGAAGATGACTTGAATGTGCAGTGTATTGTAGAAACATTTTCCTTTTATAATCCACTGCCAACTTGCTGGTCCTGGTTGTAGTTTCACAACAGCTCCGTGAGTCAAACTGTTCCCGTTTCCACCTCTCAGGATGATGAAAAGTGTTAGAGAGTCTGCAGTTGAGAGAGAATTAATGAACCAGGAAAATGTTCGCTAAATTTGAAAAGAAAAAGACAGAGAAGCGTACCGGTTATCAGGAAAGTCCTCCAAACTGGACAACATAGAAAAACAACCATGCGATTAGATCATGTCAGGAATACCAATACGAACACTGTAACTGTTTGCTTGATAATCCCACTCCAGCCGTCATCATGGCGACACCATAGCAGGAAAATTACCGTGCACATCATCAGAAGTGATACTGTTGTTGTACAGTGGTGAGGCGTGGACTGTCAACACGCAAAGTCAGAATTAGATTGAGTCAGCTGAAATGTGCTTTCTGCGAAGAATGCTGAGAATTCCATGAACAGCAAATAAGAAAAAAACAAAAACTGAGACATTCTTGAAGGGGGCAGACACAAGAAGAACATTGACAAAGATGAGAAAAAGACAAGCAACATTTATAGGACATTTTATGAGGCCAGAGAGATTACAATACCTGATCACAACAGGAAAACTGGAGGGAAAGACAGCACCAGTTAGACCCAGAGAGAAAATATTGGACGGACTTGCAGGGTGGATGAGGACAGAGAGGGTGGGAGATTGTACTTGCAGCGTCAAGGGGTGGATTCGTACGGAGGGCCATGATCGCCAATGCCATGTGGCAGGGCACGTGATGATGATTGTGATCATCATCATCATCATCATCATCATCATCATCATCATCATCGTCAATCCGGTCACGCTCATGAGAGAGCAGTTGTGCAGTTCCAGATTTTTGTTATATTTTCTTGAAGAGAACTTCTTGGTGCGGGTGTACCCAGCTTTTTGTTTCAGTTCATGTTATGCCCTGCCATTGAAGTTTTGAAAATATTCAGATCCAAATCACTCTGCTTTGAGTTTAGACTTTCTGCAAGAGGGACATCAGAAATAGCCAGCAGAATCGGCCGAGCCAAAACAGCATTCAAGAAGATGAAAAGCATTCTTACAAACAAATGCCTATCAATTAACATCAGGAAGAGAGTTATTGAATGTTATATAGAACCAATACTGTTGTACAGATGTGAGGCGTGGACAGTAAACACACAAAGTCAGAACAAGATTGAGGCAGCCGAGATGTGATTTTTAAGAAGGATGTTGAGAGTTCCATGGACAGCAAAGAAAACAAACGAGACAGTCTTGATGGAGGCAGATACAGGAAGATCATTCATAAGGAAGATTAGGAAAAGACAGGCAACATGTATAGGGCATTTTATGAGGAAAGGGGAATTGGAGCAGCTGGTCACAACAGGAAAGCTGGAGGGAAAGAGAGCACCAGGTAGACCCAGGGAGAAGATATTGGACAGACTTGCAGAGTGGCTGAAGACAAAGAGGGTGGAAGAGGTGCTTGAGGCAACAATGCACAGAGACAGATGAAAAGCCATGATCGCCAACGCCATGTGGCAAGGTACTTGATGATGATGATGATGATGATGATGATGATGATGATGATGATGATGATGCAAGAGGGAGTCAACCCGTTCAGGTCATTCCGTACGCCTTCCACCCAATTTGCTAGTAGTTACCTGGTAGATTCCTTGAGACTTTGTAAAAGACGAAGCGCAAGGCAGGATCTTGATGTGAAATGAAACTAGGTTTAAAACGAGCCTTCATATTCTGACGTGATATAGACGTAAGCACATTGACAAACTTACACATCTGCTGCTGTTAGTCTCAGACACAACAGTAAACAAGACAAGCAAAATATTTCAAGCGATATAGACAAAAAGCAAGCACAGTAAGCCATCTGAAGAAACGCAGAAAAAGAGACAGACAAAGGGAGAGATAGAGAGAAAAAAACAGGGACAGTGAGACAGACAGACAGAGACAGAGAGGCACAGACAGACAGACAGAGAGACAGACAGAGAGACAGACAGAGAGGCAGAAAGAGAGAGAGAAGCAGAAGAAGACGAAGAAGAAGACGAAGGCAAAGAAGAAGGAGAAAGACGGAAAGAAAGAAAGAAAGAAGGAAAGCCAGAAAGAAAGAAAGAAGGAAAGCAAGCAAGAAAGAAAGAAAGGAAAAAAAAAAGAAAAGACAAAGAAAGAAAGAAGAAAGAAAGAAGAAAGAAAAAAAAGAAAGAAAAGAAAAAAAGAAAGAAAGAAAGAGACAAAGAAAGAAAAAGAAAGAAAAGAAAGAAAGAAAGAAAGAAAAAAAAAAAAAAGAAAGAAAGAAAGAAGAAAAGAAAGAAAGAAAGAAAAAGAAAGAAAGAAAAAAAAGAAAGAAAAAAGAAAGAAAGAAAGAAAAAGAAAGAAAAAGAAAGAAAAGAAAGGAAAAGAAAGAAAAGAAAAAAAAAAGAAAGAAAGAAAGAAAAAGAAAAAGAAAGAAAGAAAGAAAGAAAAAAAAAGAAGAAAAGAAAGAAAAAGAAAAGAAAGAAAGAAAGAAAGAAAGAAAAGAAAAGAAGAAAGAAAGAAAGAAAGAAGAAAAGAAAATGATACTTTCAGCGGTATGGTATTATCACATAGGTGATATGACCGATGGGGACAAGTATCTCATGAAAGTGTGCGCGTATGTGTGTGTGTTTGGGGGGGGGGAGGGATCGTATCTAGTAAAGCATGTATCGAAGAAGAAATTTAGGTACGAGTAGGTACCACCACAACCATCACCACCACCACCACTGATCTACATCTACTATTACAACCACCACCACCACTACCAACACTTCGACTGATACTATATTATTACTACATCTACTATTATGACTACCTGGACCACCACCACCATCACCACCACCAACACTACGACTGATACTATATTATTACTACATCTACTATTACAACTACTACCACCACCACTACCAAAACTACGACTGATAATATATTACTACATCTACTATTACAACTACCACCACCACCACAACCACCACCATTACTAATATTACTACTTCTAATATTACAACTACCACCACCAACACTACGACTAATACTATATTACTACATATACTATTACAACTACCACCACCACCACCACCACCACCATTCCTAATATTACTACTTCTAATATTACAACTACCACCACCACCAACAACAACACTACGACTAATACTATATTACTACATCTACTATTACAACTACCACCACCACCACCACCACCAACACTACGACTAATACTATATTACTACATCTACTATTACAACTACCACCACCACCACCACGATTGATACTATATTACTACATCTACTATTACAACTACCACCACCACCACCACCACCAACACTACGACTAATACTATATTACTACATCTACTATTACAACTACCACCACCACCTCTACCACCACCACTAACTAATATCATTATTACTTCTAATATTACAACCACCTCCCCCCTGTCCGCCATCATCAACTCCCATTCTATAAAACACCACTTCTATGCTGATGACACCCAACTTCAAGACAGTGACTCACCTGATAATATACAGCGCCTATTGACTCGCACCACTGAGTGTTACTCGGACATTAAGAACTGGATGACACACAATAGACTTCAGCTTAATGACGACAAAACAGAAGCTATCCTCATTGGCACCCGTCAGAAACTTTCTCAGCTGCCTCCTCTTTCTCTCCCATTATGTAACACATCAGTCCCAATTTCTGATTCAGCTAAAAACCTTGGTGTCTGCATTGACTCTACCCTCTCCATGAACAACTTTGTTTCTCAAACTGCCAGATCCTGCTACTATCATCTCCATCGTATAAGGCTGATCAGGAAGTATCTCTCTGTGGAAACAACTGCAAAACTCGTTCTCTCCTTCATAATGTCTCGCATTGACTATTGCAATTCACTCCTGTCTGGTCTTCCTGCCTCCACCATTCACATCCTACAGCGCATTCAAAACAATGCTGTACGCCTTGTACTCAAAAAGAAAAAAGCTGACCACATATCTCCTCTTCTGGCACAACTTCACTGGCTCCCTGTATCAAAGCGCATACAGTACAAACAAGACACCATGTGCTACAAAAGCCTCAATAACGCAGCCCCCGATTACCTGTCAAGCCTACTTGAGATCTATGTTCCCTCACGTACCCTCCGCTCTGCCTCTGATCCTCTGACTTTTCGCTTTCCACGCACTAAGCTCAATACCTATGGTCCACGAGCCTTCTCTGTTTCTGGTCCACTCTCCTGGAACAAACTTCCTCTCTCAGTCCGTCAGCAACCTACTTTTGTCTCCTTCAAGTCCGCTCTCAAAACTCACCTTTTCTCCTCCGCATAAAATCCTAACCTCACTCAACCCCCCCCCCCCCCCCCCCTCTGCAGCCTGTCTCCGCTCG
>JAPXFY010000031.1:22880853-22885853 GCA_030674185.1 Monoplex corrugatus | reverse complement strand
TATCACCAACATGGGGAGATTTGAAGGTGTGGAACTCGTGTATCTGTGTTGTGTGTGTGTGTGTGTGTGTGTGTGTGTGTGTGTGTGTGTGTGTGTGTGTGTGTGTGTGTGTGTGTGTGAGTGAGTGTGTGTGTGCGTGTGTGTGTGTGTGGTATGTGGTGTATGTGTGGTGTGTATGTGTGTGTGTGTGTGTGTGTATGTATGTATGTGTGTGTGTGTGTGTGTGTGTGTGTGTGTGTGTGTGGTGTGTGTGTGCGTGTGTGTGTGAGTGTGTGTGTGTGGTGTGTGTGTATGTATGTATATGTGTGTGTGTGTGTGTGTGTGTGTTTGTGTGTGTGTAATACGTGTGAAGCAGGACCACAGTTTGTCGTATGTTGTGTCTATTCCTGGAAGTGTCCATTCTTATTTCACTGTCCAATGGCCAGTTTCCTACTCTCTGCACTAGATACGCACCTAGTGAACATCTCTAAAGGTGTGTAACCGGTGTTGTGTGTGTGTGTGTGTGTGTGTGTGTGTGTGTTATGTATGTGTGGTGTGTGTTTGTTTGTTTGTTTGTTTGTTTGTTTGTTTGTGTGTTTGTTTGTGTGTGTTCGTTCGTTCCTTGATTTAACGTCTTTTCACTATAAGTGATATTAGACGGATTTGTGAGCGTGTTTGTGTGTGTGTGTTTGTGTGTATGTATGTATATTTGTTCGTTTGTTTGTGTTTGTGTGTTTGCTTGTTTGTGTTTGTTTGTTTATTTGTTTGTGTGCGTGTGTGTGTGTGTTTATGTGTATGTGTCTTTGTATGTTCGTTTGTTGTGTTTGTGTTTGTGTGTGTGTGTGTGTGTGTGTGTGTGTGTTTGTGTGCGCGTGTGTACGTGCGTGTGTGTGTGTTTGTGTGTGTGTTTGTGTGCGTGTGTGTGCATGCGTGTGTGTGTTTGTGTGTGTGTGTATTTGTGTATATTTGTTTGTTTGTTTGTTTGCTTGCTTGCTTGCTTGCTTGTTTGATGTGTGTTTGTGTGCGCGGGCGCGCGCGCGGGCGCGCGCGCGCGCGCGCGCGTGTGTGTGTGTGTGTGTGCGCGCGCGCGCGTGTGTGCTGCGTGTGTGCGTGCGTGTGTGTGTGTGTGTGTATGAGCGAGACAAAGGCCAGATTAACTTCCGAAAATTTGCTCCTGTCTTGTCTGGTTGTATTACATACGCGTTCTTTATTCTTTTTTCATGTTTTTTTTTCTGGTTCCTGTTTGCTGACGCGGGCAGTCACACTTGTTTTGGATTTAATATTTCGAGTTCAGTCCTAGTCTATAACTCAGAAAATAGCTGTGGACTACTGTCTGTCTGTTTTGTTTGTGCCACATAATCTATTGATCATTTCATCAGACGGCAGATGCACATCAGAAATAGCCGGCAGAATCGGCCAAGCCAAAACAGCATTCAAGAAGATGACAAACATTCTTACCAACAAATGCCTATCAGGAAGAGAGTTCTTGAATGTTATATAGAACCAATACTGTTGTACGGATGTAAGGCGTGGACAGTCAACAAGCAAAGCCAGAACAAGATTGAGGCAGCCGAGATGTGGTTTCTAAGAAGAATGTTGAGAGTTCCATGGACAGCAAAGAAAACAAACGACACTGTCTTGATGGAGGCAGACACAAGTAGATCACTCATAAGGAAGATTAGGAAAAGACAGGCAACATTTTTAGGCCATTTTATGAGGAAGGGGGATTTGGAGTACCTGGTCACAACGGGAAAGCTGGAGGGAAAGAGAGGACCAGGTAGACCCAGGGAGAAAATGCTGGACGGACTCGCAGAGTGGCTGGGGACGAGGAGGGTGGGGGAGATGCTTGGGGCAACGAGAGATAGAGACAGATGGAAGTCCATGATCGCCAACGCCATGCGGCAGGGCACCTGATGATGATGATGAATCTATTGATGCTGCCTAAAGGTATATTACAGACTATCGATGCCTATATTGTCCATTTCGTATGGGTATTATTGTTTTGCTGACTCAAACAGTATTACACATCATCATTGAAAGATTCAGATAGAGCGTGTCTGAATTTAACTTGTCTGACCACGATGATTACCTCTACATGAATACCTCCATTTCAACACGCTCTACATGCTTAATTTGTTTGTTGTGTACGTAAACCCTATAAGCAGACTTCCTACCTGTTTATACGGCTACCTCGGGTATAAAAACAGGAAGATTATGACATCTGTTGTAGTCAGACGTGGCTATTACTGGAACTAATCCGCTTTTACACGTATATCATAGACCTTTGTGTATCACGCGACAAAGTCTTTAAGCCCTTTCGTATAACGTGCCACTTCAATCATTATAATCACTTCTTCTGCACGAACCAACAGGAAAGTCGAAGAACAAGTATCAACACATACGAGGACCCGAAGTCATGCTGACGTAGTGGCATTAACTGAAGCGATGTCTTGCATCAGTCGTGCGTTTGTGGAGCAAAGTCTTATGGTTTTGTTTTGTTTTGTTTTTTGTTGTTGTTGTAAAGACAGGTTGTATCACAATAAGTTTCGGCCCTAAGTTGGCGCTAGGATATATTTATGAAAGAAAGCGTCGAGTGCTGCTTTGTCATTGAACTCTCAAGGTCAAATCGAATTCTCTCATTTCATCAGACGGCAGATGCACATCAGAAATAGCCGGCAGAATCGGCCAAGCCAAAACTGCATTCAAGAAGATGACAAGCATTCTTATCAACAAAATTCCTATCAATTAACACCAGGAAGAGAGTATTTGAATGTTATATAGAACCAATACTGCTGTACGGTTGTGAGGCGTGGACAGTCAACAAGCAAAGCCAGAACAAGATTGAGGCAGCCGAGATGTGGTTTCTAAGAAGAATGTTGAGAGCTCCATGGATAGCAAAGAAAACGAGACAGCCTTGATAGAGGCAGAAACAAGAAGATCATTCAAAAGGAAGATTAGGAAAAGACAGGCAACATTTATAGGCCATTTTATGAGGAAGGAGCACCTGGTCACAACGGGAAAGCTGGAGGGAAAGAGAGCACCAGGTAGACCCAGGGAGAAAATGCTGGACGGATTTGCAGGGTGGCCGGGGACGAGGAGGGTGGGGGAGATGCTTGGGGCAACGAGAGATAGAGACAGATAGAAGTCCATGATCGCCAATGCCATGCGGCAGAGCACCTGGTGATGATGATGATGATCGCTATCATAGCCATATAAGCCATCATATCATTGTTAAGAATGTCCCGGATTCTCTTACAGCCTTCATCTCTGCCCTGCTGTTGTGGCGACCTTCCGTGTTGTTGTGTACGTTCTGAAATGGTTATCGCCCTGATATGGCTCTGCGCAGTCGGCTGGGCTATAAACAATAAGAGAATGGCAACGGTGGTTATTGGAGTTATCTCAAGAGAGGCATTCACCACGCTCGTACAGCTCCATATGCGCTCCACCCTATCCGCCAGTAATTATCTGTGGCAGACTCCCTGAGCCTGCCCAAAACCCTATGTGCTGGCAAGGTCTTGAAAAGGGGAAAGGTGTTGGGGGTGAGGGGAGGGAGGGGGAGATAGAAGGGATCTATCAAACTCTGAGCTGATACCACCAGAACGATGGAAACATTAAGATGGGCAGCCAACAGGTCAGTGGACCTATTAAACACTAAGCTGATACCACCAGAACGATGGAAACATTAAGATGGGCAGCCAACAGGCCAGTGGACCTATCAAACACTAAGCTGATACCACCAGAACGATGGAAACATTAAGATGGACGACCAACAGGCCAGTGGACCTACCAAACACTAAGCTGACACCACCAGAACGATGGAAACATTAAGATGGGCAGCCAACAGGCCAGTGGACCTATCAAACATTAAGCTGACGCCACCAGAACGATGGAAACATTAAGATGGGCAGCCAACAGGCCAGTGGACCTATCAAACGCTAAGCTGACACCACCAGAATGATGGAAACATTAAGATGGGCAGCCAACAGGCCAGTGGACCTATCCAACACTAAGCTGATACCACCAGAACGATGGAAACATTAAGATGGACGACCAACAGGCCAGTGGACCTACCAAACACTAAGCTGACACCACCAGAACGATGGAAACATTAAGATGGGCAGCCAACAGGCCAGTGGACCTATCAAACATTAAGCTGACACCACCAGAACGATGGAAACATTAAGATGGGCAGCCAACAGGCCAGTGGACCTATCAAACGCTAAGCTGACACCACCAGAATGATGGAAACATTAAGATGGGCAGCCAACAGGCCAGTGGACCTATCCAACACTAAGCTGACACCACCAGAATAATGGAAACATTAATATGGGCAGCCAACAGGCCAGTGGACCTATCAAACACTAAGCTGACACCACCAGAACGATGGAAACATTAAGATGGGCAGCCAACAGGCCAGTGGACCTATCAAACACTAAGCTGACACCACCAGAACGATGGAAACATTAAGATGGGCAGCCAACAGGCCAGTGGACCTATCAAACACTAAGCTGACACCACCAGAACGATGGAAACATTAAGATAGGCAGCCAACAGGCCAGTGGACCTATCCAACACTAAGCTGACACCACCAGAACGATGGAAACATTAAGATAGGCAGCCAACAGGTCAGTGGACCTATCAAACACTAAGCTGACACCACCAGAACGATTAAAACATTAATATGGGCAGCGAACAGACCAGTTTTTTAATGTTCGGGGCTGGGACTGAACTCAAGATATCAGATCCTGTGTCCATAGTTCTACCAACTAGTCCGCTAAGTCCGCTAAACAATAAGGAGGCTTCAGCGTGGGTGGGTTTGGAGATCCGTATTAGACAACCGAAACGAGTGGCGTTAGGGTTAGGGGCACAGGGGCACTGCAGAAAATTGGGCGGAAGACAAATATATTACAATTTCGTTTCATTTTTTTTTCTCCTTCTGGATGAAGCAACAGAAAGTTGTGGTCTCTTTTCTCGTCATTTTTGTATTTGTTGTTTGATTTGTGTGTGTGTGTGTGTGTGTG
>JAPXFY010000031.1:22865853-22868353 GCA_030674185.1 Monoplex corrugatus | reverse complement strand
GTGTGTGTGTGTGTGTGTGTACCGACGACACTTCGATCCGTGTTGATAAGATTACATGCTTTTTTCTTGCATACATAAGTGACAGCACCATTTCCTGCGTCAGTAACAGTATCTGTATAATATTATGATTTTCATTTTGTACAAAACAGTGACAGCATGAATGTCATGTGGATTGCTCCTGGTGTATGTATATCAAGAAACTTTGAGGGAGGTGAACTGCAGAAGGACGTCAGAGGAGAAGGCAGTATGTGCAGTGTTCCTGAACTTGTAGTAAGAAACTTTGGAGGAGAACTGGACAAGATAGCTAAGGGCATACGAAGAGTAACAGTATAGTATTATGTGAAGTGTTCCTGAATTTGTATAAAGAACCTTTTCGAAGTGTTCGTGAACTTGTATAAAGACACTTTTGAAGTGTTCCTGAACTTGTATAAAGAACCTTTTGAAGTGTTCTTGAACTTGTATAAAGACACTTTTGAAGTATTCTTGAACTAGTATAAAGACACTTTTGAAGTGTTCCTGAACTTGTATAAAGAACCTTTTGAAGTGTTCTGAACTTGTATAAAGAACCTTTTGAAGTGTTCTTGAACTAGTATAAAGACACTTTTGAAGTGTTCCCGAACTTGTATAAAGAACTTTTTGAAGTGTGTTCCTGAACTTGTATAAAAAACGTTTTTAAAGTGTTCCTGAACTTGTATAAAGAATATTCTGTGTAGAACCTTTTGAAGTGTTTCCTGAACTTGTGTAAAGAACCGTTTGAAGTGTTACCTGAACTTGAGAGAACCTTTTGAGGATGACTTGCAAGGATAACAGTGAGCATGGTTTTGAACTGTTGTCTAATTCTTTTATTTTAACCTGGCTGTCGTTTTTTAACGTGGTGTTAGCCCTTGCATGGCTCTAGTAGTCGGCTGGGCTAAAAGCAATATGAACCTGAACCTGAACCTGAACCTTTTGAGGACAGTTCGATACCAGGAGAAGACAGTATAAGTGTTCTGTGAAGTGTTCTTGATTGATACAGTGATCGTGTGATTTGTGCTGTGAAGACGCTTTATGGATTATTGTCGTCGTCATCGTCGTCATCATCACCGTCATCATCATCGTCATGGAAAGTGCAGCTGAGGAATTTGTCTTGCATTCTTCAGTGGCGGACATGCTTACAGGTATTGTGTATAGTCTGATAGTTCTCCACACGCTTACGCATGTACACACGTACGCACACACACACGCACACACACACACACATACACACACACGTACACACACACAGACACGCACACACACACACACAAACACACACACACACACACCACATACACACACACAGACACACACATATACACACACACACATTCACACACATACACACACACACATTCACACACACACACATTCACACACACACACATTCACACACACACACACACACACACACACACACACACACACACACACACACACGCACACACACTGTGGTACTGAGCTTGTTCCTTCAGTCACTCTTGATCCTTTTCATTGTTGAAAACCTCTTTCTCAGTGCCTGTGGACATTGGCAGCACAAGGATGATGAGCATTCATTTCAATAAGTTTAGAAAGTCATGAGATTTACAGTCGTCCTTATCTGCCGGAAAATTGCTCCTAGATTTATAGTCTGTCCTTATCTTGCAGAAAATGCTCCTAGATTAATATACTAGTTTGTCTTATTTGCCAGAAATTGCTCCTAGATTTATAGACTGTCCTTACCTGCCAGGAACTGCTCATAGATTTACAGTCTGTCCTTATCTTACAGAAAATGCTCCTAAGTTTATAGTCTGTCCTTCTCTGCCAGGAATTACTCTGCTGCCACATTTCTGGCTTCTGGGAGCTCAGTGCCAGTCTCTTTACAGCTGTCTTCAGCTTCGGCCACAGCCCTTTCCACCACCACCACCACCCTTTCTTTTTTCTTTTTTTTGTTGTTGTCCTTTCTGTATCGAAGTCATATGTACGATTTGTGTAAGGAAATAACCCAGATGTTCAGAAGATACACTTGTAGAAAAATTGAGAAATTTTGCTAATTTCCCCCCGTTTTTTTTTTTTTTCATTCCAGAAATTAAGTTACACAATGATTTGATTGGGCAGATATTTTTGTGTGGAATAAACTTCTGTCGGTCATCACAGACTTTACATACAACATGGGGAAAATGAAGTTTCGGTTTCAGATTCTCAAGACGACGTCTTCGCCGCGCTCGGAACGAATTCAATATCCACTAACTTCACAGGTGCCAGTCATGTAAAATTGATCATGGATGGCACAAGCCCTAAAGCCTGCACATAAACCCATGAGCTGGCCAGGTCCTGAAAATAAAGTGAAACTCATCACCTAAGGCGTTGTCATTCAGAAAACTGACATAGTCTGCTTGATCTTGACACACAAGCACGTCGTATCGATTTTGTGAAAAGAACAGGATGAGATCAGGTTACAATCGGAGGAAGCTCACACACACACAGATTGTGTTACTTCCTTGAT
>JAPXFY010000031.1:22843353-22853353 GCA_030674185.1 Monoplex corrugatus | reverse complement strand
ACAACACACATACATACACACACACAACACACATACACACACTACACCACATCACACACACACACACATACACACACACACAACACACACCACACATACGTCACACACACACTACAATACACACACACACACAACACACACACCACACACACAAACAACACCACCAACACACACACACCACACACACACACATCACACAATCAAGGACTCATCACTTTGCACACTCACACACACAGACACACACAGGACACCCACCACACACAACACACACACCAACACACAACACACACACACACACACACACACACACACACACACACCATACAGGACTCACACACGTGTCGCACGCACACACAACACACACACACACACACACACACACCACACACACAAGCACAACACACACACACACACCACACCACACACACACACACACACACACCAACACTCACACACACACACTACAAAACACAACAATGCTTCACTCTCTCCTCTCTGTCTGTCACACCACACACACACACACACACACACACACACACACACACACACACACACACACACGCACACACACACACACAAACGCACACACACACACAACACGCACACACACACACACACACACAGCACACACACACACACGCACACACCACACACACAACGGACCACACACACACACACACACCACAACGCACAAACAACACACACACAGCACACCACACACGCAAGCACACACACACACACACACACACACACACCGCACACACACACACACAAGCTTCTAAATTGCGTGAAATAAACAAAACTTGTGACTGGCGTTTCTTATGAATAAAATCATGTTTGCATAAAGTTTAGCTTTTTTTTTTAATCTAAGATAAGGTACCGAACTATTAATATTCATTCATAACGTACTTAAGCTTGTGTGTTCTCTATGAAGTGGACAAGAAGTGGACAAGTTGACCAACAGGTTTATTAACATTACATTTCGTGGGTTTCAACACTCTTGAGGCATGATTTGTGTGGTTTAGTATGGAAACCAACGATACTGTTACCACACTCGTCACTCCGTTCAGAGTGTCACGTGTGTGTGTGTGTGTGTGTGTGTGTGTGTGGTGTGTGTGTGTGTGTGTGGTGTGTTTGTGTGTGTGTTGCGTGTGTGTGTGTGTGTGTGTGTGTGCGTGTGTTTGTGTGTGTGTGTGTGTGCGTGTGTTGTGGTGTGTTGTGTTGTGTGTGTGTGTGTGTGTGTGTTGTGTGTTGTGTTTTGTATGTGCGTGTGTGTGTGTGTGTTTGTGTATGTGCTGTGTGTTTGGGTGTGTGTGTGTGTGTGTGTGTGTGTGTGTGTGTGTGTGTGTGTGTGTGTGTGTGTGTAGGGGAAGGGTACTGTGCAGGTGTTTGTGTATATGTGTTTGTGTATATGTGTGTGTGTATGTCTGAGTGTGTGAGACGTATATACGTTGGTGTTTATGTGAGTGTGAGCATGCACTAACGCATGTGTGTTTTGTGTGCGTGTGTTGTGCATGTGTGAGATGTGTACATACATGTATGCATATGTATATATGTATATTTATTTATTTATTTACATATATATGTATATATATATATATATGATTGCCCTCCACATAAGCTGCCCACAAATACTACAATTATTTTCATAACCTGCAAACACTTCATTTAGCTGGCTGTCGTCAGAAGCTATAAGTATGTTCTCAATATAATCACACACACACACACACACACACACACACACACACACACACACACACACACACACACACACACATACACACACACACACACGCACGCACACACACACACACACACGCACACACACACAAGCAACACACACACACACACACACACACACACCACACACAAACACATACACGAACGTCACCAATAAACACACACACACGTACACACACGCAGACATATGTATATATATATATATATTATATTATATACACACACACACACACACAAACACGAACGTCACCAATAAACACACACACACGTACACACACACGCAGACATATGTATATATATATATATATTATATTATATACATATGTCTGCGTGTATGTGTACGTGTGTGTGTGTTTATTGGTGACGTTCGTGTATGTGTTTGTGTGTGTGTGTGTCTGTGTGTGTGTGTGTGTGTGTTTCTTGCTTGTGTGTGTGTGTGTGTGTGTGTGTGTGTGTGTGTGTGTGTGTGTGTGTTTGTGTGTGTGTGTGTGTGTGATTATATTGAGAACATACTTATAGCTTCTGACGACAGCCAGCTAAATGAAGTGTTTGCAGGTTATGAAAATAATTGTAGTATTTGTGGGCAGCTTATGTGGAGGGCAATCAGACTGTGACACCCTTCTGACTGTTTGTATGGTTTGTCGTAGGACTGGTTTGTGTACAATGTTTGTTTTGGTGTGTGTGTGTGTGTGTGTGTGTGTGTGTGTGTGTGTGTGTGTGTGTGTGTGTGTGTGTGTGTGTGTAGTGTGTGTAGTGTGTGTGTGTATGCGTGTGTGTCTGTAGTGTGTGTGTGTGTGTGTTGTGTTGTGTTGTGTTGTGTTGTGTTGTGTCTAATTTTGTGTCTTTGTGTACGAAAGAGAGAGAGAGAGAGACAGAGACAGAGACAGAGAGACAGAGAGACAATTACGTATGTGCGTGTATGATTATGTTGTGTGAGTGTGTGTGGTGTATGCCTTGTGTAGATCTAGTCATTTCATGTGCGAGGTTTGAACTTGAAACATCAAATCTTTATTTCAACTCCACAGCTCTGTTACAAGTGTCACTCACCCTCCGAAATGAATACATAGATTAATGGATAGATAAAGAAATATATATACATATATGTATATATACATATATGTATATATGCATATATATATGTATGTATATATGTATGTATATATATATATATATTTATATATATATATATATATATATATATATATATATATATATATATATATATATATATATACACTACGCACAAAAAGTTAAGGATCACTTGCACAAAAATTCATAACTTTCAAAATAAGAAAGCCAATGCGTTGAAGTTTGGCAAACATTTAATTCCATGCTTTAGTGATAACGATACACAATTGCCTTCAATTTCGAGCAATCGTTTGGTGTGTACATTTGATCAAAGTGGGTACGTATCGAAATTTGATTTCCCAAAGTCATTGAAATCACAAGACAGGGCATTCTGATGCTCCCAAAAGTTCAGTAATGCGTGTAACCACCATGGCTGTTCTGGCACTCGACGCAGCGAGTCCTCATCGAGTTGACCAGGTTGGTGAAGATCCTCTGTGGAAGCGCCTGCCACTCAGCCTGCAGCATCTGGTAGAGGTGTTGGGCATCCCTGCTCATCCCAGAGGTTCTCAATCGGGTTGAGATCGGGACTGTTGACTCCAGACTGCTGCAGGAAGTCGTTGACCACCCTTGCCCTGTGGGGGCGAGCGTTGTCATCCTGGTAGACAGCCGTCGGTCCCATCTGCTGCAGTGTAGGCACAGCCAGCGGTTGAAGGATCTCATCCCGGTATCGGAGGCCAGTCAGGTTACCCTGTACATGATACAAGGGTGTTCTGTGGTGAAGGCTGAAGGCCCCCCAGACCATTACAGAACCTCCACCAAAGGCCACCTTTTCTTGGACAGTGGTGTCAATAAAGCGTTGCCCTGGGCGCCTCCAGACCCTCAGTCGGCCGTCGTTGTGGTTCATGGTGAAGCGTGATTCATCACTGAACAGGACCTGGGACCATTGCTGACGTGTCCACCTCACGTGACGTCTGCAGAAGGCGCGGCGTGCTGCCCTATGGGCTGGAGTTAAGCGTGGCCGTACTGCTGGGCGACGAGAACGGAGGTTAAACCCATGAAGGCGGTTCCATATGGTCTGCTGGCTGATGTTGATGTTAGTAGCCACCCTCAGCTGCCTTCGAATGATGCTGGAAGAGGCTGTTCTTGTCTGCAGGGCTTGTGGTTCAATGAGACGATCTTCACGTGGGTTTGTCTTCTTCGGTCGACCAGATCTGCGTCTTTCATGGACCCTCCCAGTGGCTGTGAAGCGTTGAATCAGTCTGACAATGACTGAGATGGACACCTGAAGTCGCCTGGCCACTTCTCGCTTGGGAACACCATCTTGGAACCATGCAACAGCTCGTCCCCTCTCAAACTCGCTCAATTTTCGTCGT
This sequence comes from Monoplex corrugatus, assembly GCA_030674185.1. Taxonomy (NCBI): domain Eukaryota; kingdom Metazoa; phylum Mollusca; class Gastropoda; order Littorinimorpha; family Ranellidae; genus Monoplex; species Monoplex corrugatus. Next base: position 22,849,172 of record JAPXFY010000031.1, on the reverse strand, counting down.
GGAGGCATTGTCAGATCAGACCTACTACTGGTGGAATGTCTTCTTATAAAGCCAAGCAAGAGACAGCATCTCACACATAAACAGCAGTGCTCGCACGTGCATAATGGTTTTTCCATCTGGCTTGTGCAATGTGTTCAGGCAGAACGGTCCAAAACAAGGTCCTTTTTCGCAAGTTTCCGCTTTTCCGTTTGCGGCCAAGCTCAGTTGTAGAGAATCCCGTGCAATTTTCGCACTAACACAACATCGCCCACTTACAGCTGAACAAGAATTCATAACAATTTGGCTGGACTGAGAAATAAATAACAGTAGCGAACTGAGTTTATTACGCACCTGTTTTCTCATAGTGATCCTTAACTTTTTGTGCGTAGCTTATATATATATGTGTGTGTGTGTGTGTGTGTGTGTGTGTGTGTGTGTGTGTGTGTGTGTGTGTGTGTGTGTGTGTGTGTGTGTGTGTGTGTGTGTGTGTGTGTGTGTCTGGGGCTGGTTGACGCCAGGATATACTATGAAAGGAAGGGTAGAGTACAGCTCTGTCACTCTGTCTCAGTCCCAAATGAAACTCTTTAGAATCACCACAATCTCCCCCATTCACTGTGTCAAAAATGTCCCAAATGAAATTCTTTAGAATCACCACAATCTCCCCCATTCACTGTGTCAAAAATGTCCCAAATGAAATTCTTTAGAATCACCACAATCTCCCCCATTCACGGTGTCAAAAATGTCCCAAATGAAATTCTTTAGAATCACCACAATCTCCCCCATTCTCTGTGTCAAAAATGTCCCAAATGAAATTCTTTAGAATCACCACAATCTCCCCCATTCACTGTGTCAAAAATGTCCCAAATGAAATTCTTTAGAATCACCACAATCTCCCCCATTCACGGTGTCAAAAATGTCCCAAATGAAATTCTTTAGAATCACCATTATCTCCCCCATTCACTGTGTCAAAAATGTCCCAAATGAAATTCTTTAGAATCACGACAATCTCCCCCATTCACTGTGTCAAAAATGTCCCAAATGAAATTCTTTAGAATCACCACAATCTCCCCCATTCACTGTGTCAAAAATGTCCCAAATGAAATTCTTTAGAATCACCACAATCTCCCCCATTCTCTGTGTCAAAAATGTCCCAAATGAAATTCTTTAGAATTACCATTATCTCTCCTATTCTCTGTGTCAAAAATGTCCCAAATGAAATTCTTTAGAATCACCACAATCTCCCCCATTCACTGTGTCAAAAATGTCCCAAATGAAATTCTTTAGAATCACCACAATCTCCCCCATTCTCTGTGTCAAAAATGTCCCAAATGAAATTCTTTAGAATCACCACAATCTCCCCCATTCTCTGTGTCAAAAATGTCCCAAATGAAATTCTTTAGAATCACCACAATCTCCCCCATTCACTGTGTCAAAAATGTCCCAAATGAAATTCTTTAGAATCACCACAATCTCCCCCATTCTCTGTGTCAAAAATGTCCCAAATGAAATTCTTTAGAATTACTATTCTCTCCTATTCTCTGTGTCAAAAATGTCCCAAATGAAATTCTTTAGAATCACCATTATCTCCCCCATTCACTGTGTCAAAAATTCCTAAATGAAATTCTTTAGAATCACCACAATCTCCCCCATTCACGGTGTCAAAAATGTCCCAAATGAAATTCTTTAGAATTACCATTATCTCCCCCATTCACTGTGTCAAAAATGTCCCAAATGAAACTATGCAGAATCACCATTATCTCCCCCATTCACTGTGTCAAAAATGTCCCAAATGAAACTATACAGAATCACCATTATCTCCCCCATTCACTGTGTCAAAAATGTCCCAAATGAAACTACACAGAATCACCATTATCTACCCCCATTCTTTATGTCAAAATTCACCAAATGAAACTCTTAGAATCACCATTATCTCCCCCATTCTCTGTATGAAAAATTAACCCAGATTTTGTTGTCTTTAATGGCGGCCTGCTTTCACCATAACCTCAGTTCGTGTGGATTTTATTTTGGAGGTGTGTTAGACAGCCGGAATGAGTGGCGTGGGGGTGTAGTGATTGAGGTATTGTGCAGAGAAGAACTGCCTCGTCCCCCTTCTTCCCTTTCCCGACCGTCCCTCCTCTCCAAACCCCATTCCCCACTCCCCTCCCCCCAAAAAGGCGGTTTTTATGTCACCCCCATCCCCACCCCTATTCCCGACCCCCAAAAAGCGGTCTTTGTGTCACAGGTTGTGATTGATCTCAAAGTAAGATCGGTTATTGAACCAGGCATTAAATCGGTGGCACACAGCAAGTTGATGGGATCATCAAACTGAACGGCAAAACAGAACAGGTTTTTATTGTTGTGGGCTGCAGTTCGATCTGAGCCAGTAGATAATGAGTTAACAATAATTCTTTGGCAAGCTCAGCTAATAAAGACTGACATAGAAATGAATTAACAATTCTTTAGCAAGCTCACCTCATAAAGCCTGACTTAAAGTGTCTTAACAATTCTTTAGCGAACTCAGCTCATAAGCACTGACTGACTTAAAATGAGTTAACAATTCTTTACCAAGCTCAGCTCATAAAGCCTGACTTAAAATGAGTTAACAATTCTTTAGCAAGCTAAGCTCATAAATACTGACTGACTTAAAATGAGTTCACAATTCTTTAGCGCGCGAAACTCATAAAGACTGACTGACTTAAAACGAGTTGACAATTCTTTAGCAAGCTAAGCTCATCAAGACTGACTTAAAAAGAGTTTACAATTCTTTAGCAAGCTAAACTCATACAGACTGACTTAAAATGAGATAACAATTCTTTAGCAAGCTAAACTCATAAAGACAGACTTAAAATGAGTTAGTAATTCTTTAGCAAGCTAAACTCAAAAAGACTGACTTAAAATGAGTGAACAATTTTTTAGTTCGCGAAACTCAGAAAGACTGACTGACTTGAAATGTATTAACAATTCTTTAGCAAGCTAAGCTCGTAAAGATTTGATTTTACTTAATAACAATGCGCGCTATCTCGTTCGCTTAGAAGATACTGCTTCGGCTCATTCTTATTGTTGCTTAAAGCCCAGCCGACTGCGTAGAGTCATATCAGGGCTATAACCGTTTCAAAACACAAACAGTACTTCAACAAGAAAATAAAAGAAAAGAAAATTAAGTACGCATATCAATGCATACGCGCATAATAGTCTAAGGTGATGCATCTGGCGCTGACCACTCCGTCCAATTTATCAAAAACAGGGGATTTCAAAAACATCCCTGAATACAAATTTGAACATAACTAAGGACACTAACATATACTCCTAATCATAATTTAAGGGCCACTTCTTCCTTCCTCTCTAATTTTAAGTTGAAATAATTGACAATGTTTAGAATTGATTCTATGTTTAATTTCATCATTTCCACACCTGTTTTGGAAAAAGAAATTAGCACAATGACCCATTAGTGAACAGCACATGCATTTAAAGGAACATCCCCCCCTTTTCAAAAAACAGAAAGTGTCAGATTTGGCCAATCTGTTTTCAATATCGCGTGTGTCCGCCCCGAGCCTGGATGCATGCTTCACAGCGCCGATGCATCGACCCCACAAGGGTACGGAGTGTGTCCTGAGGGATGGCCGCCCACTCGATCTGCAGGATGTCGACCAGCCTGGCCAGGGTGCCCGGTGGGGGGTGGTTGTCCCTGATGCGCCTCCCAAGCACATCCCAGAGGTGTTCAATTGGGTTCAGGTCAGGTGAGCACGCTGGCCAGGCCATACGGACGACTTCATGCTGCTCCAGGAAGTCGGTCACAAGGCGTGCTCGATGCGCAGGTGCATTGTCGTCCTGGAAGATGGCGCCTTGACCAAGGTCCACAAGCGCAGGCAGTGCCACGGCCGCCAGAACCTCGTCCCGGTACCGGACCCCGTTCAGGATGCCGTCAATGGGGAGCAGGGGGGTCCGGGTACCACGGCTCATGCCACCCCACACCATCACCGACCCACCGCCGTACCGGTTATGCTCTTGGACAGTGGCGTCAGCGAACCTCTCCCCTTGACGTCGCCACACCCGAGCCCGGCCATCGTTAAAGGTCAGGGTGAACCTGGACTCATCCGAAAACAAGACCCGGGCCCACTGTTGCCTTGTCCAGGTCACGTGCTCCCTGGCCCAGGTCATGCCGCGCACTCTGTTGACCGGTGACAGCACGGGTCGGACGGCCGGTCTCCGTGACCTCAAGTTTGCCTCATGTAGCCGTCTTCTCACCGTGCTGCAGCTGATGTTAGCACCTGTTGCGTCCCTCAGCTGACCCCTCAAGGTCACCGCAGTGGATGCCCTTTCCCTCAGGACGGAGAGGGCAAGGTAGCGGTCTTGCTGTCTTGTCGTTACTCTGGGTCGACCCGTGTGACGCCTTTCCTGGACTGCTCCAGTCTCATTGAAGCGCTCCAGCAGTCTCTGGATTGTGGAATGCGACACTTCAAGTCGTCTAGCAACTTCCCGCTGCGCTAGGCCTTCATCAAGCAGAGCGAGGGCTCTCCCCCGCTGCTCATCCGTCATCCGTCGTCTTGCAAGCATGGTTAAAACGAACCAAGAACGGGTCCTTTTTATCCTCGTCTGCGGGCAACTTTGGCTGGAGTAGTGTTCAAAAAGGGCTTGCCTTGCACGTGCAAAGCGAATTTTGTCGCTACCTTGCCTGCGTCGTCAGAGAGACCCTGCTGAAGATTCGACAATTTCGTGTGGAAATTGTCTTCCTTGGGCCGCCCATTGCAAATCGGCAAATCCCCAAACACGTGCCAAAAGGAAACTGCAATGTTGTCTGAGCTCTTATCCATTCAGTTACGGCAACGAATTGGAGAAAAGAGTAAGAGAAAATAGGTTATTCTCCTTTCAAAAATTGACTCAAAAACGTTCCTGGCCCTTCAATAATGACGTGTAGTATATATAAAAACGGGCCTAAATTACCTAAAATTGCTTCTGCGTATATCATTTCCCTAGAGCCAAAAAGCACCAATAATACATGTACCCAATCATCAACCCTAAGAAAAAGTACGTAAAACTTTATCGAACACACACAGATGAATGGACCAGCAAGGCAGAAATTGATAGGAAGAAATGACACGAAGCAAAGGAGCGAGGCACGAACAAAGAGAGTGACAGAAAAGAGGACATTTCTTGCACAGAATTTCCAGAAGGTGGGGATACTATTTATACTGAAAAAGCCCCGGGCATTCCCACTGGAGAGACTGCTTCAGCTGCAGCCTCGGTGCAATGTGCTTATAAATTGTGAACAAAATGTGGCATACGATCATATGCGGCGTACCTACTTGTTCAGTTACAATAAAATGTGGTCGTAGTATACTTACCTGCATGCCTCATTTAAATGCACCGTCATTTGTTTTGTTATTAAGCTCATAAAGACTGACATAAAATTAGTTAACAATTCTTATAGCAAGCTAACCTCATAAAGACTGACATAAAATGACATAAAATAATAAGCAATAAGACGATAGTGATGATAATGACGACGGCGACGACGACGACGATGATGATGATGATGATGAATCATTATCATCAGTATCATCATCGTCGTCGTCGTCTTCCTCCTCCTCCTCGTCGTCGTCATCATCATCATCATCATCATCTTTTTGTTATTGTACTGATTTGTTGTTAAAGCAAAACAAAACAGAACAGAAAAAATACTTCTTAAGATAACAAGAAGTACCACGAAGGTGCGGACGTGACCCAGAGCGCCAATGCCTCTCCACCTCTGTAGACAGTCACCTCCCAAGATCCCGACGTCACTCGACACTCATTCAATCTTGATGAAGCAAAACAAAACAAAACAAAACAAAACAGAACAA
>JAPXFY010000031.1:22828353-22830853 GCA_030674185.1 Monoplex corrugatus | reverse complement strand
ACGCAGGCACCCACTTCAGGTAATAAGGCCGATTGTGATAACCACCCCAGGGAAGTGGGGGAAGGGGGAGGGGACATACCTAATACTATGCTGACACCACCAGAACAACAACGATGTTACGATGGGACAGTGACATTGCCCATGGAAACCCCCCCCCCCCCCCCCACCCCTGGGGATTCTGGGGGCTCTTCTAGTATAAATAGTATCCCCACTTTCTGGAAATTCTATTCTAGAATTTTCCTTGTTTTGTCACTCTCTTTGTTCTGCCCTGTTCCTTTGCTTTCTGTCATTTCTTGTCCATTCACCTGTGTAATTATGTTCGACAAAGTCTTACGCATTTTCTCTTAGGATTGACGATTTGGGTACATGTATAAAAGTGCATTTTGGGCTCTAGGGAAATGAGATATGCGGAAACAATTCCAGATGATTTAATCCCATTTTCATGTATGTTTTAGTGTCCTTAGTTATGTTTGATTTTGTATTCAGGTGTGTCTTTGTCCTTAGTTATGTTTGATTTTGTATTCAGGTATGTTTTTGTCCTTAGTTATGTTTGATTTTGTATTCAGGTATGTTTTTGTCCTTAGTTATGTTTGATTTTGTATTCAGGTATGTCTTTGTCCTTAGTTATGTTTGATTTTGTATTCAGGTATGTTTTAGTGTCCTTAGTTATGTTTGATTTTGTATTCAGGTATGTTTTTTTTAAATCGCCTCTGCGATAAATTGGACGGAGTGATTAACGCCAGGGCATCTCATTAATTAAATTATGTGCGTGAATGCATTGATATGGGTACTTAATTTTCCTTTCCTTTTTTTTCCTGGTTGAAGTATTGGATACATATGTTTTGAAACGGTTGTAGCCCTGTCCATGGACAGCAAAAAACAAAAAAAAATCCAAAAAAAACGAGACAGTCTTGATGGAGGCAGACACAAGTAGATCATTCAGAAGGAAGATTAGGAAAAGGCAGGCAACATTTATAGGCCATTTTATGAGGAAGGGGGATTTGGAGCACCTGGTTACAACGGGAAAGCTGGAGGGAAAGAGAGCATCAGGTAGACCCAGGGAGAAGATACTAGACGGACTTGCAGAGTGGCTGAAGACGCGGAGGGTGGAGGAGATGCTTTGGGCAACAAGAGATAGAGACAGATGGAAGTCCACGATCGCCAACGCCATGCAGCAGGACACCTGATGATGATGATGATGATGATGATGATGTAGCCCTGATACAGCTCCAAGCAGTCGGCTGGGCTTTCATCCGGTTTGGATCAAGGGACGTCACTCTAAAGATAGACGGAATATTCGAGAAGTGAATTTCATCAATTCTTTGTTTAAACCACGTATGACAGCGTGGTGTTTTGTTGTTGTTGTTGTTGTTGTTGTCGTTGTTGTTTTGTTTTGTTTTTGTTTTGTCATGTTTTTGGTTTGTTTGCTTGTTTTGTTTTGTTTTTGTTTCTGTTTTGTTTTGCTTTTTTTTATCAGATCACGGCGTTCAAAAGTACGTGCAATGTTTCCAGCGGGAAAACCCAAAGTGCGTACAGATTTGAGTACCGCGTTGTGACCGGAAGACAGAGTGGCGTGCATATAATGCGTGCATCGTTGCGAAAAAGTTAATTAATCAAACATAACAGTAACAGTTACCCATGGGGAAAGCTAAAATCTGGACACGGAAATGAGACATGAGGTGGTGTTTCGTCATCGAGTGTTCCACTTCTCCAGTTCAGTGAAACTTGATAATGTTAATTCCATTTGTACATCGCAAACAGTCTCCGTCATAGCAAGCTCCTAACACTTTACATAGCAGAATTTTTAAAAAAAATGGGGGGGGGGGGGGGGGGTAGCGAAGGGGGCGAGGGCAAGGGGGCAATTAACCTGTCTGTTTTTGTACGAAACATGATAAGGGGGCGAGGGCAAGGGGGCAATTTCTGTCTGTTTGTTTTTGTACGAAGCATGATCATAATAATTTTATTTGTATAATGTAAACAGTCCAAGACAAAGCATCCTGGCTGCAATTTACATCGCGAAATGAAAACAGGGGTAGGGTGGGGATGGGGAAGGTGGTGGGATGAAGTTAGTTGATCTGTTTGTTTTTGTCCTCAAATCTAATTATTTTCTTTCTTTTGTTTTCTTGTGTGTGTGTGTGTGTGTGTGTGTGTGTGTGTGTGTGTGTGCGCGCGCGTGTGTGTGTGTGTGTGTGTGTGTGTGTGTGTGTGTGTGTGTGTGTGTGTGTGTCTATGTCTGTGTTCTTTTTACGCTCGACAAAGGCCAGGTGGTCAAAAATTTGTGCCTGTCTTGTCTCGTTCATTGAACATATGTTCTTCTTCCTTTTTTCGTGTGCATGCGTGTTGTGTTGTGTGTGTGTGTGTGTGTGGGGTGTGTGTGTGTGTGTGTGTGTGTGTATGTGTGTGTGTGTTTGTGTGTGAGTGTGGTTTTTTTGTGTGTGTTTGTGTGTGTGTGTGTGTGTTTGTGTGTGTATGTGTGTGTTTGTGTGTGTGTTTTTTGTGT
>JAPXFY010000031.1:22825615-22828253 GCA_030674185.1 Monoplex corrugatus | reverse complement strand
GCATGTCCTTAGATTATGTGCGCGAATGCATTAATATGTGTACTTAATTTTTTTTTTTTTTTTTTTTTTCCTGTTGAAGTTTTGATTTGAAGCGGTTATAGCCCTGATATGGCTGTGCGCAGTCGGCTTTGCTTTAAACAACAATAAAATTAAAGTAAAGTCTTCCAAAATCCTTGGAGTTCCCGGCGCATCACACGAAATCAGACTTTGTAGAAGAGCATGGAGAACTCAACTGGTTAGGTCGGTTGGACACATTCCGTACGGTGTTGCACAGTACACGTCTTTGTAGAGGGCGTATATGTTGTCTGTTCTCATTCTTCCACCTCGGGCTGATTGGTTCTTATTAATAGAGCCGTGGACTCGAGATCTGATGTCTTGAGTTCAACCCCAACCTCATCATCATCATCATCATCAGGTGCCTTGCCGCATGGGTTGGCGATTATGGACTTCCATCTGTCTCTATCTCTTCTTGCCTCAAGCATCTCTTCCACCCTCCCTGTCTTCAGCCACTCTGCAAGTCCGTCTAGTATCTTCTCCCAGGGTCTACCCGGTGCTCTCCTTCCCTCCAGCTTTCCCGTTGTGACCGGGTGTTCCAATTCCCCTTTCCTCATAAAATGGCCTATAAATGTTGCCTGCCTTTTTCCTAATCTTCCTTATGAATGATCTACTTGTGTCTTCCTCCATCAAGACTGTCTCGTTTGTTTTCTTTGCTGTCCATGGAACTCTCAACATCCTTCTTAGAAACCACATCTAGGCTGCCTCAATCTTGTTCTGGCTTTGCTTGCTTGTTGACTGTCCACGCCTCGCAACCGTACAACAGTATTGGTTCTATATAACATTCAAGAACTCTCTTCCTGATATTAATTGATAGGTATTTGTTGGTAAGAATGCCCCAGCCTGCAACGTTTAAAATCTGGCCTTTTTGCTGCCCATCTTAATGTTTACATCATTCTGGTGGTGATGTCAGCTTAGTGTTTCAAAAGTCCCTTCCCCCTCCTCCCCAATTTTAAGATCTTGCCAGCGCATAGGGTTTTTGCGCAGACATAGGGAGTCTGTCGGGATAATTCTTGGCAGATTTGGGTGGAGCGCATGCGGAATTGTCTGAGTGCGATGAATCCCTCTTGAACAAACTTCAAACTCCATAAGCCAGCTTCTGACATGACTTACAGCTTTGCCGTGGGGATGCCGGGGGCTGTTTCAGAATAAATTGTATCCCCACGTGGCTTCTGCCAAACTCTTTGCTAGAAATGTCCTCTTTTCTGTAAATCTCTTTGTTTCTTCGTTGCTTCTTTTGCTTTCTGTCATTTCTTCCTATTTTTGTTCTGCCTTGCTGATCCATTGATCTGTATGTGTTCTATAAAGCCTTACATACATTCTCCCAGGATTGTTAATCGGGTACATGTATTATGTGCATTTTGGGTTCTAAGGAAAGAAGATGTGCAGACGCAGCTTATGGTAATTTAGGCCCATCATCATCATCGTGTCGAGCTTGTTCGGCTATCCATGACACGTTTCTTCCATCCTTCTCCGTCACACATTGCAGTAGGTAGTTCATCATACTGACAGCCTGTATCATCCATCAGTTGGTCGATGAAGGTCTTCTTTGGACGTCCTGGTCTTTGTTTGCCGTGACTGGGTCTCCATAGTAGAACATCCCCCACCAGTTCTTCTTTGCTATGCCAGCAGTGTCCCACGAAGCGCAGTCTTTGTTGACGTATTGATTTACTGATTGGTGGGATCTTACCATACAACTCTTTGTTAGTTGGATGTTCTCTCCAGGATTTGTTCAGGGCTGCACGCAGCATTCGTGTGTATGCTTCATCAATCTTCCTCTCCAATGTCGTTGTTAGGCCCGTTTGTATATTATTTTATATGTTTTAGTTGTATAGATGTCTTAGTGCCCTTAGCCGTGTTCATATTTGCATTCAGGTTTCATTTTTAAATCTCCTAGTGATAAAAATTGGACGGAGTGGTCATCGTCAGGGGGCATATCCTTAGATTACGTGCACGAATGTATTGATATATGCACTTTCTTTTCCAGGTGTTTCTCCTGTGAGGTATGGTATACTTGTTTAAATGGTTATAGCCCTGATAGGGCCCTGCAGAGTCGGCTGGGCTTTGAACAACGATATTAGTAACAATAACAAAAAATTCTTATTTAGTTTATAATCAAAGGACATAACTCTTGAGAATTATCTCCCATGTTGTATAGAACTTCTCAGATCTAACACATTTTGCGCTACCCATTCAGCTAGCATAGAAGCAGATACAAAATACAAAAACAGTAAGCTCAGAACACTCCTAAAAAAAGGAGCACCCAAGCCTATCTTTATACTCTGCAACTACCCAACAGTTCTATACAACATGGGAGATAATTCTCAAGAGTTATGTCCTTTGATTATATTATAAAAATTCTCCCTGCTTCCCTCCCATTTCTTTGGTATTACCTTATTTAGTTTGTTTTAATTTTCTGTAATGACTTACTTATGTAGATATTTGTTCAATTAACCTAACTTCTTCCGTCCTTGTATATTCTGTTTTCTGTTGAAAGTGATGTATGTTTCAATGTGTATCAAAGAACATAACTCTTGAGAGTCACGTAGGAATTATCTCCCATGTTGTTGAACTTCTCAAATCT
>JAPXFY010000031.1:22803115-22815615 GCA_030674185.1 Monoplex corrugatus | reverse complement strand
TGTCTCGTTTGTTTTCTTTGCTGTCCATGGAACTCTCAACATTCTTCTTAGAAACCACATCTCGGCTGCCTCAATCTTGTTCTGGCTTTGCTTGTTGACTGTCTACGCCTCACATCCGTACAACAGTATTGGTTCTCTATAACATTCCAGAACTCTCTTCCTGATGTTAATAGATAGGCATTTGTTGGTAAGAATGCTTGTCATTTTCTTGAATGCTGTTTTGGCCTGCCGTCTGATAATTCAACAAGAAACAAACAAACAAAAAAAGAAAAAGAAAATTAAGTACACACATTTAGTCCTGTTCTCTCACTGGACGAGGCAGCGGGGAAGCTTCGGTCTTTTTCTCTTAATTTTGTATTTGGTGTTTGTTTGTGATCTTACATTCACGCTTGACAAAGGCCAGTTGGCCGAAAATTTGCCCCTGTCTTGTCTTGTTGTATTAAATACGCGTTCTGCTTCTATTTTCGTGTTTTTTTACTGGTTCCTACATATCAATGCATTTGTGCACGTAAACTTAGGAGATGCCCCTGGTGTTAACCGCTCTATCCAATTTGTCACACAGAGGATTTGAAAAACATACCTGATTATAAATTGACATAACTTAGGACACTGAAACATACACAAAAACGGGTCTGAATTGCCTGAACTTAACACTGAATCAAACAAAAACACGAAAAAAGAATAAGAACGCGTATTTAATACAACAAGACAAGACAGGCGCAAATTGTTGGCCAACTGGGATTTGGAACCAAAAAAAAAAAAAAAAACGGAAAAAAGAATAAAAACGCGTATTTAATACAAGACAGGACAGGCGCAAGTTTTCGGCCAACTGGACTTTGTCAAGCGTAAGATTACTAACAAACACCAGGTACAAGAACTGGGAGAAAAAGACTGAAACTTCCCTGCTGCTCCTTCCAGTGTGAGAAAAGGAATAAACTGGCCTTTGTCAAGCGTAAGATCACAAACAAACAAATACCATATACAAAAATTAGTGGAAATTTTTTTTTTCTGGTTCCCGTTTGCTTGAACGCGGGCAGTCACACGTTGTTTTTGGATTTCGTTTGACACTGAATTTTCGGCCAACTGGCCTTTGTCAAGCGTAAGATTACTAACAAACAAACGCCAGATATAAAAATTAGGAGACAAAGACTGAAACTTCCCTGCTGCTTTGTCCAGTGTGAGAAAAGGAATTTTCGTATCTAGTGTTTGTTTATATTCTTACGCTTAACAAGGGCAAGTTGGCCGAAAAATTGCGCCTGCCTTGACTTGTTGTATTAAATACGCGTTCTTATTCTTCTTTCGTGTTTTTTTCTGGTTACTGAATGATCTGTTCACAGTCTGGATAACTGGCGCACCGGAGGTGGAGGGGGAGGAGGTGGTGGGGGAGGAATAGGAGGAGGAGGCTCCCTGACGATGCAGACGGCACCGTCATCTGCCAGCACCATCACCACCACCACCACCACCATCATGGCAACCAGCGCCAGCGGCACCAGCACTACCTCCCCTTACAACATCATCAACAACAACCATAACTCCACCTTGCCTGTCGGATTGGAGATGATCTCCCCTCTCACTCCCCCTTCCGGCAACCCTTTCCAGCACAACCTTCCCCACACCACCACCTCCTCTGTCACCACACACTCGCATCGGGACAGAGGGGGAGAGGGAGGGGATGGAGGAGGAGGAGGAGGATTGGGGTTGGGGGAGGAGGAACGGTGGTCTTCGGGGGACCTTTCCTCCCACGAGGAGGAGAACGGACAAGCGTCCTCACCTGCACTGGAGGTGGGTTTACTCTGAGTGTGTGTGTGTGTGTGTGTGTGTGTGTGTGTGTGTGTGTGTGTGTGTGTGTGTGTGTGTGTGTGTGTGTGTGTGTTCGTTCTTTGATTTAACGTCTTTTCACTATGAGTGAGTCTTTTCACTATGAGTGATATTAGACTCTGTGTGTGTGTGTGTGTGTGTGTGTGTGTGTGTGTGTGTGTGTGTGTGGTTGTAACGTCTATTCACATGTGTGGTGTGTGCATGCGTGCGTGTGTGTGTGTGTGTGTGTGTGGGTGCGTGATGTGGGTGGGTGAGTGGGTGTGTATATGTGGGGGGGGGGGGTGTATGTGTGTGTGTTTGTGTGTAAGTGTGTGTGTATGTGTGTGTGTGTGTGTCTGTTTCTGTGAGTTTGTTGGGGAGGGGAGTGCATGTGTGTGCGTGTGCGTGTGTGTGTGTGTGTGTGTGTGTGTGTGTGTGTGTGTGTGTGTGTGTGTGTGTAGGTATGTGTGTGTGTTGGGGAGGGGGGAGCGTGAGTTTGTAGATAAATGGATAAGTGTGTGTTTGTGAGTGTGTGTGTGTGTTTGTGTGTGCGTGTATGTGTGTGTGTAGGTATGTATGTGTGTTTGTGTGTGTGTGTGTGTGTGTGCTCGCGAGCGCACGTTACATGTTAGATAGTAGTTAGATTGAGAGATAGAGAGAGAGATAGAAACATACATACATACATACATACATACATACATACATACATCATATATACATGCATACATACATACACATACACACATACATACATATATACATAACATACATACACTACATAATACACTACATACACACATACGTACATTCATACATTATGCATACATACATACATACGCCATACATACATACATCATACATACATACATACATACACAACTACATACATACATACATATATACATAAACATACATACATACTACATAACATACATACATACATCATACATATACTACAACTATAGGTAGATAGATAGATGAGTCTTATCAGATATATTCAAATGATTGTCATAAAATCATTGTACTTGGTGGCCTTGTTTATGATAATTATGTCTATTGCATCTTAGAAAGGTAGGCGCCTGTCCTGTCTTGTATTAAATACGCGTTCTTATTCTTTTTTCCGTTTTTTTAGTGTCTTTTTTTTATTTATGAAAATAAATGGGTGATAGTCTTATTCCTATTTGTACCATTAAATTTGCAACCTCACCCTAACATTTATTTGTTTTGTTCTTTTTGCATGTTTTGAATCCTGTAACTGTGGATGACGTCTTCTGATTGGATGGATGATCTATCACATGACAACCCTTCCACTTGTCAACCAATCATATCGCCTTGTCATCAACCATTGGAATGTGTTGTTACTTTTTTGGTTTCCTCCACGACCTACGCATGTCACACAATCAAAAATGGCTGTTATGTCACCTGGATTTCGGGATTTTGTGTTTCGATTCTCTGTGAATTGGATTCTTCACCTGTGAACTGAATTCCATCACATACATGTATTTTGATCTGATGATTCATCTTCGATTTGGAATGTTTTGACGATGCGACCGTTATCCTCTGGAATCTGGAACCCTTGAAATATGTGTACTTTTTATTTATCTATTTATTTATTTATCTATTTATATATTTATATATTTATTCATTTGTCCATTTATTTGTTAATTTATTTATTTATTCATGTATTTATTTATTTATTCATTTATTTATTTATTTATTTATTCGTTTGTTTATTTATTTATTTATTTATTTATTATTTATCTATTTATTTATTCATTTATTCATTTATTCATTTATTCATCTAATTTATTTATTTATCTACAATCTTCTGTGCGTTCACTTTTCTGCCATAATTGTGTCTTCACCAATGGAATTCTTATCCATCCAAAATCTGGCAACTATGAATTCGTGATTTTTTTTTTTTTTTTTTTTTTTTTTTTTTGATCAATCCTGCAAAAAAAAACTATCTACATCATCGAATGGCTTATTATACATAATTCACAATTCAACGCATGCGGATGCTCCTCGTCTTCACGTGCTCCAACGATCCGATGCTCCTCAATCAATCACTCAATCAATCCATTCATCAATCGATCAATCAATCCACCAATCAATCCATCAATCAATCAATCAATCAACCTGCTCTCCTGGCTACGTGTCTGGTCACCCAGCCGTCCTACCGACAGCGGTTTGTGTCGCTAGGGGACTATGAGGCCGTGGACTCCACAGAACTGGGGATGGTGGAGGGGGATGTGGTGGAGGTGCTGAGGGTGGGTAGACACGGGTGGTGGTATGCCAGACTGCTAGACACGGGGGCCGAGGGCTGGGTGCCCTCCACGTTTCTGGAACCTGTCACCCCTCCGCAACAGTCTGCAAATTCCAGTTCAGGTAAAATTATACGTGCAAATGAAATGTGAAGCTGCTTTTGGTTGTTTGTTGTTTGTTGTTGTTGTTGTTGTTTTTGTTTTAGATCAGAGTTGTTTTTCACAAAGCTTTGTGGGAGAGTACAGGGAATCTTGCTATTTATTTTTTATATGAGTCGAAGCTTTTTGTGTGTGTGTGTGTGTGTGTGTGTGTGTGTGTGTGTGTGTGTGTGTGTGTGTGTGTTGTGTGTGTGTTGTGTGTTGTGTGTGTGTGTGTGTGTGTTTGTGTGTTGTGTGTTTGTGTGTGTGTGTGGTGTGTGTGTGTGTGTGTGTGTGTGGTGTGTGTGTGTGTGTGTGTGTGTTTTGACGTGATACTTGCGCTGTCTTAACCGTTTTTGACTCCCGCACCCTATCCATCAGCATCCTGCATTGTCAACCCATCCTGACAAAGCAAAAAACTTAACTCTTTGACTCCCTCACTTTATCCACCAGGTTCCTGCACAGAAAGCTGGTGGATAGGGCAAAGGTGTCAAAGTTTGTTTTTCTTTTTTTGTTGTTTTTTGTTTTTTTGTTTTTTGTTTTTTTTAGTTGATGGGTAGTGTTCAGGAGTCAAAGGGTTAATGTATCCATTGTCCAGTTTTGAATCGTTTGATGTATTCATGGGTAGAACCTGTCAAACCCTCAACAACAATCAGCTGATTCTATCTAATAAATGTCTATATTTAGGGGTTTGTGTGTCTGGGGATTACTCTCTCTGTTTTTGAAGTGAAGTATGAGCGTTACATCGTTTTTGCCCTTAACTTTCTACTTTCGCTTTCCAAAGTCCTTCGTGCTTTTATCATCATCATCATAATCATCATCATTATCATCATTATATTATTATATTATTATTATTATTGTTATTATTACTATTATTTTTATTATTATTATTATTATTATCAACATCATCGTCGTTATCTTCCTTAAAACATCATTTGTGACATCTGTGCCCCGTCCAGATTTTAAAACATACGTTGGTTTTATATTTGTTTTTTTTTGTTTTGGTTTTTTTGTTTTTTCAGTTTGTATTTCCATATCCCAAGTATCCGTATTTTTGCGGCATGTATACGCAGCACCACTATTATCAGCAGCATCAGAGTACTTTCCCAAAATTTTAAAACTTTGAGAAAATTATAATCAAATAAATCAAGTTAGGAGATTTAAAGAAAAAAGGTGTCACCAAATAGGGGAAAAAAGAAAAGAACGAAAAAGAAAACACCAAAAATCTATGAAGGTTGGCAAAATGTTTATGAAAATGTTTTTTTTTGTTGATATTTTAAACCTGAATTACTATGTGAAAGTTTTGCATTCAGTTTATCCCAAACTGTTTGTCTGTCTGTCTGTCTGTCTGTCTGTCTGTCTGTCTGTCTGTCTGTCTGTCTGTCTGCCTGTCTGTCTTCTTGTTTCTTTGTTTCATTCGTTGTTTTGATTCATATACCTACTTTTGAAAAGACTTTTATTTTCTTTAAAAAATGTTAATCATGTCTGATCTGCTGTTCTGAAATTGCATATCATTTTTTGCGGAATATAATTGTTGCTACTGTACTTATGTGTATGTATCTTATTAGTCATCAATCTTATATCAATCTTCTAAGTGAAAAGGCTGTATTTTAAAACCCCGCGCTTTTCAACCATACATTTACTATAACACATGTACCTCTACGGTAAGTGCGCACGTACTCATCTGGTAAGTGCACACGTACTCAGCTGCTAAGTGCACACGTATCTCAGTGTAATGCTTTCATATTATCGGTAACAGCGACCATAATCGTTATCATACTTGCGCATAATATGATTATTCTGTTTACCCCCATGTATGCAGGTTTGTGTTTGTATCAACAAGCAGTAATACAATGCCACGTTAACTCTTTTGTTTCTAGGAGTGAGTGTATAGCAAAGGTAAGTGGTCCATGTCTGTGTGTGTGTCAGTGCTTCGCTTGTGTTGTTGGTGGAGTAGTGATTGTAAAGGCCATATAGTATTGCTAACTGTGTAGACAAACATGTACAGTATATGTCGAGCAGAGCAAGAAACATAACTTTCTTTCACTGTCGTCGTGTCCATTTTCAACACTAGTCTCGAATACGAGAACTGAACTGAACCGAACCAGATTTTTACACATTATGAAAGGATGGGGATCGTGGGGGTTTTGTTTTCTGTTATTTTTGTTTGTTTTTGTTTCTTTTTTGACGTTTGTTGTTGCTGTTGTTGTATTTTTGTTTGTGTGTGTTTTGTTTTCTTCGTGGCGTTTGATGTTTTGTTTTGTTTTATTTTGTTTTTTTCTTTTCTTTTCTTATCTTTTCTTTTTTTTCTTTTGTTTTCTTTTCTTTTTTCTTTTCATTTCGTTTCCTTTCGTTTCCTTTGGTTTGGTTTCGTTTTGTTTCGTTTCGTTTCGTTTCGTTTCGTTTTTCATTTCGTTTCGTTTCGTTTCGTTTCGTTTCTTTTCGTTTGTATTGTTTTTCTGCTGCCCTTTCTTCCATACCTACACCGCTCATTTCAGCTGACACATGTTACAGACACACCGAAACTGAAGCTACCACAAAGAGTTTGGATGAGTCTGGATGTGTGTTGCAGAATTGAAATGAGCGGCAAGGAGATGGACAAGAGGAAAATGACAGACAGACAGACAGACAGACAGACAGAGGGAGAGGGATAGAGAGAGACAGACAGAGAAACAGAGAGGCAGTGTGTGTATGTGTGTGTGTGTGTGTGTGAGAGAGAGAGAGAGAGAGAGAGAAAGAGAGAGACAGAGACAGAGAGACACTGATAGGCAGAGAGACAGACAGATGGACAGAGACAGACACAGAGACAGAGAAAGTGTGAGAGAGAGACAGACAGAGACAGACAGACAGACAGACAGACAGACAGAGAGTGTGTGAGTGAGACAGAGAGACAGACAGACAGAGACAGAGACAGAGAGGCTCAATATCCACAGGAGGTTCCGTTTGTTTTAGTTCGGAATTTGAAATTTGTTCAAGAGAGCTTCATCGAACATGGACAAAAAATGTAGGAGGGGTGGGGATGGGGGATCCGGGGTCGTACTACTCCGAAAAATGTTTTGTGTGTGTGTGTGTGTCCAGATGATCAAAATACAGGCCACTTTGGTATTCTTTATTCGTGAAATCATGTAATTTGCTTAAAAAAAAAAAGTATCCTATTACTTTACTTGTATCTTCCTTGCTTTTGCTAATAAGAGTATTTGTTTCTTCAACCGCTAAGAAAACTAAAAGGAGATACAAACGGACGGATACCAACGGAAAAAGACCTCGCAATGGAAACGGACATCGAGATAGGAATAGCGACTACACTGGAACATGGAACATCTGCGGCCTAACAGACAAGGAACCAGAAATTGTGGAATTCATGACCAAAAGAAAGATCTCCATCCTGGGCATTTCAGACACTAGGAAGAAAGGAGAAGGAACGAAAGAAATCCATTCAAACTTTGTTCTCATCTGGAGTGGTGTCAGGAAAGACCAGAGAGCAACGCATGGTGTGGGATTCATCCTACACCCAGACATAGCAAAAAATCTCATGAGTACAGAATACATATCAGAAAGATTGATTAAAATCGGTGTAAGAAAGTCCAACAAAATCGTCTACTATATCCAAGCATATGCACCGTGTAACGATTCGTACTCAGAAGAGGAGAAAGACTCATTCTATCAAGAGCTCTCCGACCTCATCAACAGCACCCCTGACAAAGAGGACCTGTATGTCATGGGGGATTTCAACGGCAGAGTTGGTGAGAGAAGAAACCCGTGGACAAAACATCTTGGACCCCACAGTGACCACAGAACACCTTGCAATTACAACGGGAACCACGTGCTGGAACTATGTGCAGAGCATGATCTGATCATCACCAACACCTTTTTCCAACATCGAGCCTCCCAAATTTACACCTGGTACAAATGGAACGACCTCAGCATCTCGTCTCAAATCGACTTCATACTTGCAAGATCTAGAACACGTTACGCCATCAAAGACTCAAAAGCCATCCCCAATGCCAACCTTGACACTGACCACAGGCCTGTCATTCTGGCCTCCAGTACTCAGAAGGAAAAAATAACAACTGCTAGGAAGAACCAGCCTGAAAAGATCAACCTCCTCAAACTGGAAGAGAAAGAAGTGCAAGAACAGATTGAAAGTGCTATCAAGGTGAAACTTGACCCCATTGATACAACCCCCCTCATCATGGAACAAGCCTGGGACACCTTCAAGCCAGCTCTCTTGAACACCTTAAGGGAAGTTTGCGGGACAAAGAAATGTAGAGGTAAAAACAGGAAAGCTACAGCCTGGTGGAACCAAGAGGTGAAGGAAGCCATCAAGAAAAAGAAGCAGCTATATAAAGCTTGGGTCAAGACCAAGATAGAAGAGGACTACGTCAAGTACAGAATCGCAAGAAGACATAGTAAACGTGTTGTGAAAGCCTCCAAAGAAAAATCTTGGGCGACCTATGGAGAGAAGTTAAGTGAAATTTGCAAGAACTCCCCAAAGAGAATTTTTCAAAAGTGTGAAGACGATGAGAGTAAGAGATGAGCCATTCAACCCAACAACAGTAGTGAATGATGCAAATGGAGAGGCACTACACAAAGAAGAGGAAATTCTGAAAAGATGGGAAGACTATTTTAAAGACCTTTTAAACCCATCTGGAGTCCAGGCTTCCAGCTCCCAGTTCTCACCACGCTATAAAGACCAGTTAGAGCCCCAAATCCTTGAAGCAGAAACACGAAAAGCAATTAAGACCAGCCCAAAGGGCAAAGCAGCAGGCAATGATGGCATAACAACTGAAGCCATCCTTGCATGCGGAGAAACGGGAGTTAAGTGGCTCACCATCATCTTCCAGAAAGCATGGGAAGAGAGGAAAGTACCAATGGACTGGCAAAATGCAATAGTGGTGCCAATTTGGAAGAAGAAGGGCAGCAAGAAAGACTGCAGCACATACAGAGGCATTTCACTTCTCAGCCATGTAGGGAAAATGTATGCAAAGATTCTGGAACAGCGCACAAGAGCCAAAGCAGAACACCTACTGAGCAATGCCCAGTTTGGCTTTCGGAAAGGAAGAGGGTGCACAGATGCCATTTTCGCACTCCGACAGCTGTGTGAAAGAGCCATCGAATACAACCAAGACCTGCATACAGTATTCGTTGATCAAGAAAAAGCTTTTGACCGAGTCAACAGAGACAAGCTCTGGAAGATCCTGGAGCAGTACGACGTGAAGGGGCAGTTGCTTGATAACATCAGAGCAATCTATGCCAACAGTAGGAGCGCAGTCCGAACAGCCAGTGGAACATCGGACTGGTTCCCGGTTACATCAGGGGTCAGGCAAGGCTGCGTACTCTCTCCCCGTCTCTTCGTGATCTACATGGACCAGATTACAAAGGAAGCCAATCCAGATCTGGAGGCCCTGAACGAACTATTATTTGCTGACGACCAGTCCTTGATGAATCAGAACAAAGCAGCTCTTCAAGAACACACAGACCAACTCAACACAAGCTGCGAGAAGTATGATATGAAGATCAGTATCAACAAAACAGAAGTTATGTCTGTCAGCAGAAATCCAGGAAAGCTGGACATCAACATCAACGGCACCCAGCTGAAACAGACCAAAGAATTTAAATACCTTGGCAGCCTCTTCACTGAAGATGGAAAATTGGACAGAGAGATAGAAACAAGATGCCAGAAAGCGAACGCAGTCAGTTACCAACTCGCCCCCCTTCTGAAATATCCCAGCATCCCAGTGAGCACCAAGGCAAAACTCATCAACGCCATCTTCGTTCCAACACTCACATACCAGTGTCAGACATGGGCCCTAACAAAAGCCTTAGAGAGAAAATTGGTCACATGTGAAATGCGCTGCCTGAGAAAAGCTGTCAACAAGACCAGACGCGACAAGATCAAGAATGAGGTGATCAGAAACATGGTCGGACTAACACCAATTCTCCACCATGTCGAACAACAAAGGATCAGGTGGTTTGGTCACCTCACCAGAATGCCGCCCGACCAACCGGCCCTACGGGCATACACCACCAGATACACTGGCTGGAAAGCCAGAGGTAGACCACGGAGACGATGGAGCGACTCCGTGGCTGACACCCTGCGAGCCCATGACCTGTCACTCTATCAAGCCTCCCGCCTTGCTGCAGACAGACGTCTGTGTCTCCCCGCGACGCCGAAGGGCACCAGCGGCAGATGAAAGAAGAAAGAAGAAAGAAGAAGTTTCTTTGTTTGTTTGTTTCTTTCTTTCTTTCTTTCTTTTATTTTGTTTTGTTTTGCTTGTTTTTTTGTTTTTGTTGTTGTTGTTTGTTTGTGTGTTTGTTTGTTTGTTTGTTTGTTTTTTTTTGTGGGGGGGGGGGGGGGGCTGTAAGTGGAATAGGAGGACATTTTTTTTTTCTTTTTAAGTGGGTCCACATATATCTATTCGTTCTCTTTTCAGACATTCTACACTAAACAGAGATTTCAGATCACATTTTCTTCTTTTTCTTTCTTTTTTTTTTTTTTTGAGAGCTTTTTTTAAGGAGGGAGGAGGTTCGAAGACCTTGGAAACCCCCCACCCCCACCCCCATCTCCCCAACCCCATACAATCTACCCCTTACCTGCAACAACATAAAAACTGGCCATGTTCTCTGCCCATGCGTTTTCTGCCCATCTAAAGTCTCTGATGAATCTTATGATCTCAGCCTACTAGTTCATAGATCCCTGAACCCCCCCTCCCCCATACCCCCCCCCCCCCCATCATTTCTTCTCATTTCAAGACCTTGTGAGCGCTTAGGGTTTGGGGGGCAAGCTCAGCTGATGAGTCCATCTTACATGATTACTGGTAGATTTTGGGTGGAGCGTATGAGGGATTGCATGAGTACGATGAATATCTCTTGAACAAATTCCGGTCTTACTCTAAAACACGGTAACAAGCCCATTGACGAAGACCGTTATAATGTGTACAGTTTTGTGACATGTTTTCTCGGTTTGAGTTCAGATCCGTGTTCAGTTTTCTGTTTGAAATGAGATGTTGAAAATTGACATTGAACTTTCATTTTTGTTTGTTTGTTTGTTTGTTTATAAGACAAACAACACATTTTTTTGCACGGCACGTAGACACATACATAATTTTAAAAAATCATGAAATTTCAGCCAATTCACAGAAGGCAAGTTGTGCAATATTTTTCTTAATGTTTGAATGTATGTCAGGGTGCACAGTCACCCAGGACATTCAGAAAAAAAGATTGAATTTGAATGAGATGTTTTTACATCTGTCTGCATGGTAAACTACAACGTGAATAACTGGTGTAAAACAAAGAGAGAGAGAGAGAGAAAGAAAAAGAAAAAAAAGACAAATACGATGTATCAGATTAACCCTTTGATTCCCGCATCCTGTCCACCAGCATCTGGCATTGTCAACCATACTAGCACAGCAAAAACATAACCCTTTGACTCCTTCACTCTATCCATCAGCTTCCTGCCGGAAGCTGGTGGATTTGGGTCAGGGAGTTAAAAGGTTAAATTTTTGCAGTTGGTGTATAGAACGCAGCAGTCAAAAGGTTAACCCTTCGACTCCTACACTCTGTCCACCAGCACCCTGCGTTGTCAACCATGCTAGCAAAGCAGAAACTTAACCCTTTGACTCCCTCGCCCTTATCCACCAGCTTCCTGTAGGAAGCTGATGGATAGGGTGGGGCAGTCAAAAGGTTATGTTTTTTTTTTTGTTTTCTTTTTTTTTGCAGTTGGTGGATAGGGTGCGGGAGGGGGGGATCCCGGGAGTCAAAGGGTTAAAGAAAAATCTTATGTTTCTTCGGTGTTCGATGAATCGATAATCTTAATTTATATGTACATGTATGTAGGCCTACTAATGTGTTCAATGTGCTAGTAACCCTATCATGTGCTTGGGGCCCTGGTGCTGTAAGTTAACTGCTATTACTGCTATGTTGTAGGCTTCACGGGAAGTTAACAAGTTAAAGGGGGCAGACCTACCCAGATTTAGGTACCAAGATTGTGATGTTCAGTGTTTCAGTTCTAATTAACCAATCACCATGATATTTGGCAAGAAGATACCTCAGACAGTATTCTTTGGAATAAATATCTCTGTTGGAGTCTGTGAGTTATGAAAAGTTGGCAAAAATTAATTAATTAAAAATGTTCTCGCGAAAATGAAAAAATATAGTACATACTGTGACATTTATAACTACACATATATTCATGTTAGGAATTTGATATTGAGTGACCAAACACGTCTGTATAGTATGTATGGCATGTAGTAAAATCTTAACTCTACTATCTTTATTTTCTGTACAATCATCACACCAATT
>JAPXFY010000031.1:22733115-22798115 GCA_030674185.1 Monoplex corrugatus | reverse complement strand
AGCAAAGCAAAAATTTAACCCTTTGACTCACTCATAGGGTGAGAGAGTCAAAGGGTTAAGTGGGGTTTTTTTTTTGCAGTTTGTGGATAGGGGGCTGGGGTCAAAGGGTTAAACTTCAACCTCAGCACTCTTGTGCTCATGGCAGCGTGCGGCTGCTCTTTGATTTGTTCCACGTCTGATGGTCAATAATTCAACTGTAAGCTGGTAGAGGTCTGTGGTACAACGCCAGGCGCATATGCTTAGATTATTTGCTTGAATGCAATGATAATTATGTGTGCTTGCTTTTCTTTTTCTGGGCATTAGTTTTTCGTGGGCCATGGTGTGTTTAGATGTGTGTATGTGTGTGTTTTGTTTGAGATGGTTATAAACCTGGTATGGCTGTGAGCAGTCGCGTGAGCTTTAATTTTTAACTCTTTGACCGCTGCACCCTATCCACCAACTGCAAAAAAAAAAAAAAAGAACCCTTTGACTCCCTCATCCTATCCACCAGCTTCTTCCAGGAAGCTGATGGATAGGGTGAGGGCAGGAAGCTGATGGATAGAGTGAGGGAGTCAAAGGGTTAAGATTTTGCTTTGCTTTGCTAGCTTGGTGAACACTGCAGGATGGTAGTGGACAGGGTGCGGGAGTCAAAGAGTTAAACGCTCATGATGACAGTAATAATAGTGTATCTGGTTAATGCTGCTGTGCAATGTTGCACGCACTAAGCTACAATTCGTGGTAATTATTAAATGCGACAATTCCTGGTAATTATTAAATGCTGCTGCTACTACTCCTACTACTATTAGTAATAGTAGTGATGATAAAAATAAGAATAACAAATATCAATAATGATAATGAAAATGGTAATTATACTGACAATTTCACGCCCATTTTCAGTGTACTATACTTACCTGTGATGTCATTGTATTATGCTTACCTGTGACGATGTCCTATGTGTGTGTGTGTGTTTAAACAGAGTCGTTGAGCACGCCGGGCAAGCGAGAGATGTCTCTGTCACGGTCCAGTCTGGGCAGTCCCTTCTATCTCTCCAGCCCTGTCTCTGAGACCACCGTCTGACCGACCGACAGACCGGCCGACTGACCATGGCAACCGTCGTCAGGGTGATTGATGTCTTGTCGTCATGGGAGAGGGGGAATCCCTTTTCTTCTACTCTACAAGCCTCGTTTTTGTCACTGCCGTCTGAACTGGTCGTGGAGTGGGGGGGGGGGGGGGGGGGTGGGGGGGGGAGGTCGTCCTCACAATGGCAACCCATCGTCATAGCAACAGTCGCTATGGGGTGTCGTGCGCGTCGTCAGCGTGTTGTCTGTAACCGACTGTCGTCAAGACAAGTGTCATCAAGGCAACCGTCGTCATGGTGTTTGTTATGTTGTCATGGTGTCGTCCATTGCTGTGGGGTACTCATTTGGAGATCGGAGCCCGAACTAGGTGGATACGAGTTCTCAGAGATTAACTCTTTCAACATCCTGCTGATCTGTCCGTCAGTGTGTTACTAGTGAAGACTTGACTGACGCCTCTGTGTGGTAGATGGTTAATGCTGCCGTGCAATATTGCACGTACTTATGCGACAATATCTGGTTAATGCTGCTGTGTAATATTGCACGCACTAAGCGACTATTTCGGGTAAAGCTGCCGTGCAAAGCTGCACGCACTAGGCGAAAATTTCTGGTTAATGCTGCCGTGAAATATTGCACGTACTAAGCGACAATTTCTGGTGAAGCTGCAGTGCAACATTGCACGCACTAAGCGACAATTTCTGGTTAATGCTGCCGTGCAATATTGCACGCACTAAGTGACAATTTCTGGTTAATGCTGCCGTGCAATATTGCATGCACTAGGCAATAATTTCTGATTAAGGCTGCCGTGCAATATTGCATGCACTAAGCCACAATGTCTGGTAAAACTGCAGTGCAACATTGCACGCACTAAGGGACAATTCCTGGTTAATGCTGCCGTGCAATGTTGCACGCACTAAGCGACAATTTCTGGTAAAGCTGCCGTGCAGTATTGCACGCACTAAATGACAATTCCCGGTTAATGCTGCCGTGCAATGTTGCACGCACTAGGCAATCATTTCTGATGAAACTGCAGTGCAATATTGCACGCACTAAGCGATAATTTCTGCAACAAGTTAATGCTGCTGTGCAGTATTGCACTTACTAAGCGACAATTTCTGGTTATTGCTGCAGTGCAGTATTGCACGCAGTAAGCAACAATTTTTGATTAAGTAGCAGTGCAATGTTGCACGCACAAAGCGACAATTCTTTTTCTGTGACTTTTTTTTTATGACGGAGACGTACAAAAACAACGCTCGTAAGATGTGTTGTTCGAGAAGAGCTGTCAGACGGGACAAAGTCAGAGAAACGCTGTGGAACAACACCAGCCCATCATCACATCATTCATCTTCAGAAAATGAAGTGTTTCTGGGTTATCTGACCTAAATGCAACATCACCTCAGCTGGTTCAACAAGTACACAGCATAAAGATACCTGGATTCGAAGCGGCTAGAGGCAGACCAAGGAAGACCTGGAATTGATGGTGCGAAAGAGACCTTGGCGTTTACAGGACGCTTCTCCACTTGAGGCCTTCCTCTGTCTCTGCCTTTGATACCCATGATGGGTTGGTGCAGACAGACAGAAAAGAGAAAGAAGACAGAAGACAGAAACGTGAAGCCTCTTTCTCTTACCATGCTGCATATATATGCAAAATAGAGAACCAACCGCTCACATGACTTCCATGAAAAATAAATGACATTTTCATTTTTTCCAACAGTAAAGATAGGCACAGGGCCAGCTTATCTGCTGTCGCTTAGCTAATCTACTTGTGTTGAAACAACAGGAAACAGGATGCAGCAGAACAACTAGTCTGCAATTTAGATTATGTGGACTAACACTAAGCGAAGTAAGACTGACAAACGAGAGAGGGGGGAGGGGAGATATAGATTGATAGAGAGAGAGGAGAGGGGGAGAGATAGAGGGAAAAAAGGGAGAAGAGAGGGGAAGAGAGAAAAGAGAAGAGAAAGATAGAGGAAGAGAAGAGAGAGAAAGAGAGGAGGGAGGGAAGAGAGAGAGAAAAGAGGAGGAGAGAAAAGAGGACAGAGGAGAGGAGAAGTGATAGAAGGAGACAGAGGGAGAGAGAGGGAGAAAGAAGAGGGGAGGAGAGGGGAGAGAAAGGAAAGAACACAACACCCCCCCACACACACACAACACGAGAGACTGAGGAGAGGGGAGGAAGTGATAGAAAGAGAGAAGAGGGGAGAGAGAAAGAAGAGGGAGAGAGAGGAGAGAGAGGAGAGAGGAGAGAGAGTGAGGGAAAGAGACACGAGAGAGAGCGAGAGCAAGAGAGTGACAGAGAGAGAGAGAGAGAGAGGAGAGAGAGAGAGAGAGGAGAGAGAGAGAGAGAGAAGAGAGAGAGAGGAGAGAGAGAGAGAGAGAGAGAGGGAGAGGAGAGAGAGAGAGAGAGCAGCACTCTATCGTTGAGATGAACAACCAAAAGATTCCGCCAATATGAAACTGAACAAACCAGACACAGTTTTGTTTGAAGGTGTGTTTGCTTTCACCCTCTCTTAAGATAAAAGTTGGGGATGGTTTTATTTCAACCGGCGGTCTCTCTCTCTCTCTCTCTCTCTCTTCTCTCTCTCTCTCTCTCTCTCTCTCTCTCTCTCCACTCTGTCTCTTTCTCTCTCTCTCTCTCTCTCTTCTCCACACTCTGTCTCTCTATCTCTCCCTCCCCCAAAGTTAAGACAAAAACAACCGGTTTTATATATATGTGTATATTACTTGGTGTTTCGTTGTGTTGGTGAAAATAGCTAACTCTCTTACACTGGACATGCATGTCTACATTATCAGAGCTGAAAGGGATTTACGTTTTTAACCCTTTGGCTCCTGCACCCTGTCCACCATCATCCTTTATTGTCAACCAATGTTAGCAAAGCAAAAATTTAACCCTTTGATTCCCTCACCCTATCTACCAGCAGGAAGCTGGTGGATTGAGTGAGGGAGTCAAATGGTTAAAGTTTTTTTGCAGTTGGTGGATAGGGTGCGAGAGTCAAAGGGTTAATTCAAAGAGAGAGACATTACCCTACACTGATTAAAGGTGAAATGGGCAATAAACCGTGCTGGTAAGTAGATGGGGACAATGCATCACGCATCATCCAGGGTCACAGTTTCTATGATATAATAGCTACTTGGCTAAACCTGTCTCTCAGTGAAAAGGCTACTTACTGCGTAGCTTTCATCGGCGATCCGGCCGACTTCTTCAGCGCAACTGCTGGGTTGAGAACTGGCTTCAGTGCGCACCGCCGTGAGCGAACTCACGACAGTGCGACTGTATAATATAAGTGAGGAGTACACCGATGGCAGGTTGTGTCGGCCCTGGTCACGGTTGAGGGTGAGGTTCCTTGCGGCGATGTAGACTGCCTCCTTTACTCCCCTCTGGAACCATCTTGCTTCTTTGTCGAGAACTTGCACACTGTCCTTTTCAAAGTGGTGTTGGGTGTGGGTCAGATGTTCCCCCACTGGAGAGGACTCACGTTTGTGTTTCTTTTAATCTTTTGTGCAAGTGATATAGTTTTGATGCAATCAATTCATATTGGGACGTGGAGGGGGGGGGATGTCTGTAGAATCTGTGTTTCGTTCGGTTTACACTTTTTTTATGCATGCCCTATAGAGGATGGTATGGAAAGATACATTTCACAACAATATAGCCTAGTTCTAATTGTTTTAGTAACTGATTGACACCAAGACAGACAAAAACCCATATGCTGCGTAGGACCTCAAGACCTCGCTATAGCGGGGGGTGGGGGGGGGTGGGGGGTGGTGGCAATGCGCAGGCTTATAGCTTATGCCATGATCATTTTGGATCCTTACCATCACAAGCAAAGCTAGAACAAGATTGAGGCAGCCGAGATGTTTCTAAGAAGAATGTTTGAGAGTTCGATGGACAGCAAAGAAAACAAACGAGACAGTCATGATGGATGCAGACACAAGAAGATCATTCATTAGGAAGATTAGGAAAAGACGGGCAAATTTACAGGCCATTTTAAGAGGGAAGGGGAATTGGAGTACTTGGTCACAACAGGAAAGGTGGAGGGAAAGAGAGCACCAGGTAGACCCAGGGAGAAAATATTGGACAGACTTGCAGGGTGGCTGAGGACAGAGAGGGTGGAAGATGTGCTCGCGGCAACAAGGGGCAGATACATATGGAGGGCCATAATCGTCAATGCCATGTGGCAGGGCACTTGATGATGATGATGGTGATGATAATGATGATGATGATGATGATGATGATGATGATGATGATGACCATCACAAGGCATCATAGGCGTCATGGATTTTGTTCCGAGTGCGGAGATGTCATTTGAAGGAATGGAAACTGAAATTCCTTCACTGAGAACGTTTCTTTCGTCTCTACTCCGGGTCAGTAGACATCAGATATAATGACGATCGTGCATGTCTCTCTGTAGGAGTTATCTTCCCCAACCCAACGAAAACATCAGGCTAGTTATCTGATCTTGTTTCTTTTTGTCCTAAATCTACAGATTTTGTTTTTCTTCTTTGTTGTCTTTTGCCTACGTTTGACAAAGGCCAGTTGACCGGCAGTTTTCGCCTGTCCTATTTCGTTCATGAAATGCGCGTTTTCAATCTGTTCTCTCTCTGTCTCTGTCTGTCTCTCTTTGTCTTTCTCTCTCTCTGTCTCCTCTCTCTCTCTCTGTCTCTCTTTTTTTCTCTCTCTCTCTGACTCTCCTCTCTCTCTGTCTCTCTCTCTCTTTCTCTCTCTTCTCTCTCTCTTCTTTTTTTTCTCTTTTTTTTTTTTTTTAACGATAACAGTCTCTGCGTCCCTTGAGTAGACTTAAATAAACATTTTGTAATGTCTTTGTCCGATACCTATCTGTACCCCCAACAACCACGTTGATTATGAAAGAGATGATGGTAGTGATGGTGTTTTACTTTTTTTTTTTTCTCTCTCATAAAATGGCATGGTAAACTGTGATACTTTGGAAACAGAGCAATTGAAACTGGTCAGATTCCATCTTCTGCTTTTTGTCTAAGATAATCAGAAGTGAATGAAGGGACTACTTCCCGTTGTGGGGACATCAGTGATCCTACACTGTTGTAGGGACAGTACTCACCCTACACTGAAAAATAACCAAACAAACTGTCTCATATCTCTGCTGTGGGTTAGTAGACATCATACATGTCTCCTGGTGTATTCAGCTGTTACAGACTTGACGCTTGCGAAAGATAATCAAGACGTGTGTGTGTTGTTTGAGAGATACTGACTTTTCTAAACAGTGGCTTAGTGTTGTAACCAGTAAAGGGATGTTTTTTGGGGACTGGGAATCTCATTCGCTTTGATTACAAATTACAAACACTGGTCGAATGCTTCAAACAGAGACCAAACCATGATCATTTTCTGACTCGTGACACCTTTATCAAGACTTACGTGTCATCTATCGCGTCAACAGCAGATTCATAGGAACCAGTCTGCGGAAAGAGAAACAGTGTGTTTGTGTGTGTGTGTAGTCAGTTAACCTATTTGACAGTGCTGTTTGGAAACTTGTCATTTGGAATGTATTTGTCTGTCTGAAGAGACAGGGGACAAAACGGCCCCTATACATTGGCGTGTGTTTACAACCTGGAGTATGGAAACACGTACGAACGTAACTAATGTTTGTGACCAAAAAAAAAAAAAAAATTAAAATAAAATAAAAAAACCGTGGGGAAAAGATGTTTGGAAAAGATTTCGTAAGGTTGGTGTAAAAAGCTACAAAATGTGTGTTCCTGGAAAAAATGACAGCATTCTGCTTTTACATCTGATAAAAGATAGGTTGGGGGGAAAATGTGTGCCTCAAGTTCATGTGAAGAGCTATAGAAAAGATATTTGGAAGCGCTTGACCAAGGCTTTTATTTATTACTACAGACTCACTGTAAAAAGACATTTGGAAGCAGTTAACATAGCTTGGTGATGAGAACAAGGAAAGTTGAACTGAAAACGTTGATTGTACTTTGTGAGAAAGACGAAACTGAAGACTAGTAGTCGACTAAACCTGAAATGTATGTGGAAGTCATGTGTTTGAAAACGTGTGAAGAACTGAAGATGTTAGCTTCTCATTGCTCCTGCAGAGAGACCAGTGTTGGCGTAATGTCAGGCTGGGGTTTAAACCTGCCTGGAAACAGTTTAAAGAAGACCACGAGCAAGGTTAATACCGAAAAACCTTTGAACAGAAATGACCAAAGCTCAAGTGATCAAGGCTCATATTTCAAGTCCATTTGGAACAAAATGATATTTATGTTTTTTCGTCTGCATCTTTTTCTTTTCATCGCTTTTTACAAATCATTAATCTTTTGATGAATAATAGAATTAGACTTTATAATTGTGGGAGTTAGACATTTTGTAGAGGTATAGTCTAAATATCTTTTACGGTGATTCTTTATAGATATGTGTGTCCTTATTCTGAAAATTCATACATTTGACAATGGCATGGCCGGAATCGAACAGGTACTCTGCATCTTAATCCTGAAATTTACTGTGTAGGCCTACATGATTCCATGACATTACAATCTACGTTCAGCCTTCAATTCATTTCAAAAGTTGCTTTCACAGGCCCAGAGAGTCTACCTTTCATTGCAGACATATTGGGCGGAGCTCATGTGGAATGGAGTATGATGGATGTATACACATTCAACATTTTCAAATTCAGTACCGCCTTATTGGGGGGAAAAAAACAAAAAAAAGGAGTATACTTCACATGGTGTTCGCTCTTTCCACGCCAGTGTTATGTGTATGAATTTTCAGCCGTGTTCTTTTGATAGATTTCGAAAAAAAAAATATTTGGCTGCAAAGTACAAGCCTTCCTTTCTTCATAAACACCGCCTTTACTCTAACCTTAACTACAATATCTTTTAATCATTGTTGTTCTCTTCTTGACAACTGTTGTTCTTGCTATAGTTTTATGATGATTACCTGGCCCACGGAAAGTTGACGTGGAAAGAAAAACAACAACAATTGAAATCGGATGACTGTTGGTGTTTTTCATTCTGTGAATAGCAGTTAGCATTTTCTTTCCAGGAATGGATAGTCATTGCATTTTCTTTCCAGGAATGGATAGTCATTACTCTTCTCCAGAGAGATATTAACGTCTAACCATTCTGTTCTCTGAAAAGCCAGTAGGCTTATCTTTTTTATTCTTTGCGTAACTTTAAGTAACCTGTTTGTATTCTGGGTCGTTTGTACCCCCGAGTGCTCTGGACAGGCGTTGACTTATATATTCTAGACACCTGTTCATTTCCGGTTTTTATGGATATTCTTTGGAGGTACGGTAAGTTGTGATTCTTATATTTTCTGGTATGCTGTTAACTTCCAATTCTTTGGTTAGCCACCATTTTTCTGTGAGATAAACGTTTCATCAAAAAGAGTTTGTAAATTATCGTAACTGGAAAGTGAGGGGAGGAAAAAATATAACACACACACGTAACTTGCATTATCATAAGGTAACCCAGGACCATACTTGTATGTGCATTCGTGCATATGTTTGAGAGAGAGAGAGAGAGTGTGTGTGTGTGTGTATGTTTGAGAGAGAGAGAGAGAGAGTGTGTGTGTGTGTGTGTGTGTGTGTGTGTGTGTGTGTGTGTGTGTGTGTGTGTGTGTGTGTGTGTGTGCGCGCGCGCGCGCGCACGCGAGCGCGAGTGCATGTGCTGTGCCCACCTTTCATGTTTGGTATACTTTATTACATAAGCAAGAAATCGTCTTGCATGCATGGTCCTAGTAATCATGACCCAAACATGGGAATGAACAAAAACTGACTATAGTGAGAACACAAGAAGACTGAATGCCTGTACACACCATACAGAGTCAAAGCCTAAAATACACATTGGCAGGACAGATGACTCATTGGGAAAAATAAGTAAACATGGAGGCTAACTAAACAAAGAAATAAGAGCATTGGTATTACCTATATGCCTTGGAAGCAACCCTGTAGGCCTATATGTTCTGTCTTGTCTATGTGTGTGTGTTTGGTCAGTTCAAGAATAAAAGACTATGTCAATCTTGAACATAAGACCAATATATTGTATGTATTTCTCTCCTCTCTCATAGTTGTGTGTAGGGTAATTGCAAAGTATAAAGGTAGGCTTGGGCGCTCCTTTTTTTGAGGAGTGTTCAGAGCTTACCGTTTTCGTACTTTGTATCTGCTTCTATGCTAGCTGAATGGGTAGCACAAACTGTGTTAGATTTGAGAAGTTCTATACAACATGGGAGATAATTCTCAAGAGTTATGTCCTCTGATTATATTATAAAAATTCTCCCTGCTTCCCTCTTATTTCTTTGATGTAACTAAACAATAAGGTGGAGAGCAATGAAGCCAACAAGACTCAAATGGGGAAAAAATAAGTATTTAAATAAGCCGCGTTTAGGTAGGGGGAGGGAGTTGCAGATGTGAAAGACATCCAAGTTGAGATGACATATATGATGATTTATATGATAATGAACCTGTTATGAAAGTAAGGGGGGTATGTGTGTGCATACCTGCATGCACGCATATCGGTGTGTGTATGTGTGTGTGTGTGTGTGGTTATTCGTTTAATGTCTATTCACTTAAGTGGTTTTAGACAAAAAGAAAAAAAGAAGAAAAGAAAGAAAAAAAGAAAAGAAAGAAGAAAAAAAAGAAAAAAAAAAGTGTGTGTGCATGTGTGCTCATGCGTGCATGTGTGCTCGTGCGTGCATGTGTGCATGTATGGCATGCGTGACTTGTTGCCCAGTATGCCACTAGCATGTAGTACAACAAGGAGTGTGTGTGTGAGACAACTTATAAATAATGTTAATACAAAATTATCGCAAGATCTGTCAAGGCGTTGTTGACATATCCCGGTTTCAAAATAAAATTTAAAAAATATAAATAAAATGAATAAAATTTACAAAATATTTAAACAAAAACATAAAAACAAATTGAAAATATTGTTAAAAAACAAAATCATAATAAAGAAAAATACAGAAAGATTAAATAAATAAATTTGTGAAAATATTTCAACAAAGACAAAATAACAAACTGAAAACATCTAATCAAAAACAAAATAATAATAGAGAAAGAAATACCGGCAGAACATTCCTTCTGTTGTTGTTCATTCCAACAGTAGCTGAGTTAGATTTTGCTAACCATATTTTAGTCATTCATTCATAGATCTTTTTATTTATTAACTTCTGTTTGCAACAAAAATCAGGAAGCAATTTCCTCAGGATTAATTAACTGTGTTAATGTTTAATTCCAGAGCGCCCGCTTTCTCAATTTGTCATTTTCAACAAGTAGTTCATTTATTCATCAGTTTCATTCATGCAATCAAGACAAAACATGACAGTTAATTTGTCAGAAAAAATTTATCTTGCTTCACAAAGATGGAGGTAAGTAAACGGTTGCATACATATATACATATATATATATATATATATATAATGATGGTGCTCTTAAGTTTTCGAGACTTGATTCGGTAGTTTGTTTGCGACGTTTATCTTGCTGGTCAGTTCCTCATGGCCAATTTTGTCGAAAAACCTTTGGTGTATGTTGTTAATTCAATACAGTGCATTATATTGTGCACGAAATCGTTTGACACAATCAGACAACTTGTATGCAATGATTCTTGTACACAAGTTTTTGACACTGGGATTGTTTCGCATACGCCAAAATGGTGTCGTCAAAATTGGCCGTTTTGTACATAAATTTATAGCTATTGGTGATGTGATGATCTTATTTGTTTGAGAACAGTGCAATGGGTGATATATACACACAAGACTTGTTGATGTGGTAGATTGTGTCAGTGTATGGGATTTGTAGATCTGAGAGAACTGTGACTTTTTTCCACTGAAACTGCGTCACTGGTCAACTGACAAGTTTGTCCATGTCAATAAACTGTGTTGAAGTTGATGTTGTGTGTTGATTAGTTGAAGTGGGACATGTGTGTGTGTGTGTGTGTGTGTGTGTGTGTGTGTGTGTGTGTGTGTGTCGTGCGTGTGTGTGTGTGCATGTGCATATGTGCTTCTCTGTGTATGTGCATGTGTCTCTGTGTTAGAGAGGACAGCAGAGACAGACAGACAGACAGATAGGCAGACAGACAAACTGACAGACAGACAGACACAGATACAGAGGAGAGTTTCATACAACCATAACAAGATTTTTTCCAGTGGTAGTTTATTTGTTTGTTTGTCAAGGCATCTTTAGCACCAGTGCATATGAAATTTATTTCGTGCATGGAAATGCTGCCTTGAAAAAACGAAACTGAAACTTTAGCCTATCAAGAGTGTCCTCTCACTCTCTGCCACACACACACACACACACAAACACACAATCTCTCTCTCTCTCTCTCTCACACACACACACACACACACACACACACACACACACACACACACACAACATACACACGCACACACACATGCACATGGAAGAAACCTCAACCAGAAAAACTGTTTCATCGCTTCAGAGACTTTTTATTAAAGCATAGCAGCAGCAGCAGCACACACACACACACACACACACACACACACACACACAAACAGATTTGTCGCAAACAGATATGGGGACAAGATACATCAACACTTGTTCATCTCTGTAAATCGCTTATTAGATCTAAATTAACTTATGCCCAAGAAATCTTCTTCAGTGCACCAAAACACTTACTAACAAAACTGCAGAGCATAGATTGTAAAGGTTTCAAACTTGCGCTGGGTCTTCCAATCCATGCCTCTTGCCTTCGCACATACAATGCAATCAAATTGTTACCGCTTGATGAACACAGGAAAGTCACTTCTACTAAATTTCTGTTAAGAAACACTACTATAGAAAACAGCATCGAAACAGAGACAAAAGTAAGATCAGACACCGACTTTCCAAAAAGAGCTAAATCAATAGCCACACAGGTCACACTTGCAACATTTACAGCTGATATTATGAAAGGCTCTGGAATTGATCTAGAAACAGATCCTGTAACTTTAAGACCTTCGTTTTCACCAGTACCCAGTTGGGAACTCCAAAGAGCACGATTTGACATACACCACACTGACTTAAAAAAAGAAGATAATATCAACTTACTGGCGAGTCAAGTTAAATGTCATATAGAAGACTTTTATTCCGATCACTTGAAAGTTTACACTGATGGATCAATAATTGAAAGGCAAGCAGGCTCAGCATTTTTAATACCTGCTCTCAAAATTGAGAAATCTTCCTATATAGGACTTAATAAATCTATCTTTACTGCAGAACTCTTTGCAATCTTAATGGCTTTGAATTATATGATCAATCTTCCTAGGACGATTCCCAAAATACTTTTTTGCGTTATTCAAAATCTGTACTTCAAGCTCTTGAATTATCAAAATTACAAACAAGATCTGAAATGATATTGGAAATTACTCACTTGATTAATAGTTTATCCTTAAGAGGCACTGATATTACTTTCTGCTGGATACCATCTCATAGTTCTTTTCATTACACTGTTTTCATTCTTATTTATTCATTTGTTTAGTATATATAAATCATCACCTTAATGACCATCACTACGACTATTCACACCACTGTTTTTATTCTTATTTATTCATTTGTTTATTTAGTAATATAAATCATCACCTTAATGACCATGACCATCACTATGACAATTCACACCACTGTTTTTATTCTTATTTATTCATTTGTTTATTTAGTAATATAAATCATCACCTTAATGACCGTGACCATCACTATGACAATTCACACCACTGTTTTTATTCTTATTTATTCATTTGTTTATTTAGTACATATAAATCATCACCTTAATGACCATGACCATCACTATGACAATTCACACCACTGTTTTTATTCTTATTTATTCATTAGTTTATTTAGTACATATAAATCATCACCTTAATGACCATGACCATCACTATGACAGTTCACACCACTGTTTTTATTCTTATTTATTCATTAGTTTATTTAGTAATATAAATCATCACCTTAATGACCATGACCATCACTATGACAGTTCACACCAATGTTTTATTCTTATTTATTCATTTAGTTTATTTAGTATATAAATCATCACCTTTAATGACGTGGGCCCTCACTATGACAGCATCAACAATGTTCTCATTGCTTATTCTTTCATTTATTCATTCGCTCTATTTATTCATGTTGTCTCTATCATATTCTTATAGTGACACTGACACCATACTCAGCAGCAAATTAATTTGATGGCAGTGAAAACCAATTTACTTTGAACATCTTAGATTCTTGCGCCAATCTGCCAGGCAAGTCTGATACTCAACCAAAGTTCTGAACTGGCAAGTCTGATACTCAACCAAAGTTCTAAACTGGCAAGTCTGATACTCAACCAAAGTTCTGAACTGGCAATTCTATACTGCCGAAGTTCTGAACTAACAAGTGTGATACTCAACCAAAGTTCTGAACTGGCAAGTCTAATAATCAACCACAGTTCTGAACTGGCAAGTCTGATACTCAACCATAGTTCTGAACTGGCAAGTCTGATACTCAACCGAAGTTCTGAACTGGCAAGTCTGATACTCAACCAAAGTTCTAAACTGGCAAGTCTGATACTCAACCAAAGTTCTAAACAGGCAAGTCTGATACTCAACCAAAGTTCTGAACTGGCAAGTCTGATACTCAACCAAAGTTCTAAACTGGCAAGTCTGATACTTAACCAAAGTTCTGAACTGGCAAGTCTGATACTCAACCAAAGTTCTGAACTGGCAAGTCTGATACTCAACCAAAGTTCTGAACTGGCAAGTCTGATACTCAACCAAAGTTCTAAACTGGCAAGTCTGATACTCAACCAAAGTTCTGAACTGGCAAGTCTACTTGGCCGAAGTTCTGAACTAGCAAGTCTGATACTCAACCAAAGTTCTGAACTGGCAAGTCTAATAATCAACCACAGTTCTGAGCTGGCAAGTGTGATACTCAACCACAGTTCTGAACTGGCAAGTCTGATACTCAACCAAAGTTCTGAACTGGCAAGTCTGATACTCGACCAAAGTTCTGAACTGGCAAGTCTGATACTCAACCACAGTTCTGAACTGGCAAGTCTGATACTCAACCACAGTTCTGAACTGGCAAGTCTGATACTCAACCACAGTTCTGAACTGGCAAGTTTGATACTCAACCACAGTTCTGAACTGGCAAGTCTAATACTCAACCACAGTTCTGAACTGGCAAGTCTAATACTCAACCAAAGTTCTGAACTGGCAAGTCTGATACTCAACCAAAATTCTGAGCTGGCAAGTCTGATACTCAACCAAAATTCTAAACTGGCAAGTGTGATACTCCACCAAAGTTCTGAACTGGCAAGTGATACTCAACCAAAATTCTTAACTGGCATGTCTGATACTCAACCCAATGAACTGGCAAGTCAGATACTCCACCAAAGTTCTGAACTGGCAAGTCTAATACTTAACCAAACGAACCGGCAAGTCTGATAGTCAATCAAATAGTTTTCTGTATATGCTTTCCCAAAACACTTCACCAGCCATACAACCACATCACACTCTGTATAAACACAATGCCTACGTGTCAGTGCACTGCCACTGCCGCTCTTTTTTACAAAACATTCAAAAACAGGTCAAAGCGTTTCTATGGAAACCACTCCACACTGTTCAAAACCAAATCTGCATAAAACATTTTACCTTCACATTCATACACAACACATCTTGCATTAGAACTCCTATTTCATTTTCCTCTGTCACTGCAATCCCTGTTTCTTTCATCTTTAGTCAATGGCCGATTTCAAACAATTCAGTTTCCAACAAAACAAAATGAACCCAAGCATAGCATTCCTATTTCATTTTCCTGTGTCACTGCAATCCCTGTTTCTTTTATCTTCAGTCAATGGCCGACTTCAAACAATTTCCAAAACAAAATGAACCCCAGCACCTCATGATGCCACAACCCTCTCCAAGCAACAGCAGCGACCAAGATACGTAAGACATGGGTATGATGAGGTCCTCTCGATTTATGAAAGGGAAACGACCCTGACAAATGATCATATCCTAGGGCTGTGTTGATATGAAGAAGTTTAGAATTTGTCTGGAGTTAGTTTAATAGGAATCTACAGCACTCGGACAATTTAATAGGAATCTACAGCATTCGGACAATTTAATAGGAATCTACAGCACTCTGACAATTTAATAGGAATCTACAGCATTCGGACAATTTAACAGGAATCTACAGCATTCGGACAATTTAATAGGAATCTACAGCATTCAGACAATTTAATAGGAATCTACAGCATTCAGACAATTTAATAGGAATCTACAGCATTCAGACAATTTAATAGAAATCTACAGCACTCTGACAATTTAATAGGAATCTACAGCATTCAGACAATTTAATAGAATCTACAGCATTCAGACAATTTAATAGGAATCTACAGCATTCAGACAATTTAATAGGAATCTACAGCATTCAGACAATTTAATAGGAATCTACAGCACTCTGACAATTTAATAGGAATCTACAGCACTCGGACAATTTAATAGGAATCTACAGCATTCGGACAATTTAATATGAATCTACAGCATTCAGACAATTTAATAGAATCTACAGCATTCAGACAATTTAATAGGAATCTACAGCATTCAGACAATTTAATAGGAATCTACAGCACTCGGACAAATTAATAGGAATCTACAGCATTCAGACAATTTAATAGGAATCTACAGCATTCAGACAATTTAATAGGAATCTACAGCATTCGGACAATTTAATAGGAATCTACAGCATTCGGACAATTTAATAGGAATCTACAGCACTCGGACAAATTAATAGGAATCTACAGCATTCAGACAATTTAATAGGAATCTACAGCACTCGGACAATTTAATAGGAATCTACAGCACTCGGACAAATTAATAGGAATCTACAGCATTCAGACAATTTAATAGGAATCTACAGCACTCGGACAAATTTAATAGGAATCTACAGCATTCAGACAACTTAATAGGAATCTACAGCATTCAGACAATTTAATAGGAATCTACAGCACTCAGACAATTTAATAGGAATCTACAGTATTCAGACAATTTAATAGGAATCTACACATTCGGACAATTTAATAGGAATCTACAGCATTCAGACAATTTGACATGTAATCCATCCAAATCCGCCAGCAGTTACCTGGCAGACTCACTCAGCCTACACCAAACCCCATGTGCTGGCAAAGTCTTGAAATGAGAAAGGAGAGGAAGGGGAGGAGAGAAACCTTAAAACACTAAGCTCACACCACCAGAGTGATGGAAACATTAAGACATGTAGCAAACAGACCAGTGTTTGATGTTGCCAGCTGGGGTTGTGAACTCAAGATATCAGATCTTGAGTCTTCGTCATCATCATCATCATCATCATCAGGTGCCTTGCCGCATGGCGTTGGCGATTATGGACTTCCATCTGTCTCTATCTCTTGTTGCCTCAAGCATCTCTTCCACCCTCCCTGTCTTCAGCCACTCTGCAAGTCTGTCTAGTATCTTCTCCCTGGATCTACCCGGTGCTCTCCTTCCCTCCAGCTTTCCCGTTGTGACCAGGTGTTCCAATTCCCCTTTCCTCATAAACTAGCCTACGAATGTTGCCTGCCTTTTCCTAATCTTCCTTATGAATGATCTACTTGTTTCTGCCTCCACCAAGACTGTCTCGTTTGTTTTCTTTGCTGTCCATGGAACTCTCAAAATCCTTA
This sequence comes from Monoplex corrugatus, assembly GCA_030674185.1. Classification (NCBI taxonomy): domain Eukaryota; kingdom Metazoa; phylum Mollusca; class Gastropoda; order Littorinimorpha; family Ranellidae; genus Monoplex; species Monoplex corrugatus. Next base: position 22,781,421 of record JAPXFY010000031.1, on the reverse strand, counting down.
TTAGAAACCACATCTCGGTTGCCTCAATCTTGTTCTGGCTTTGCTTGTTGACTGTCCACGCCTCGCAACCATACAATAGTATTGGTTCTATATAACATTCAAGAACTCTCTTCCTGAAGTTAATTGATAGGCATTTGTTGTAAGAATGCTTGAGTCTGTGGCTCTGTCAAAAGAACCAACCAACTTGCATAAAACCCTTGCCTGACTGAGGGTCGGCCCACACCTCCTGTGTTACAAGCGTGGTGCTTTAATGACTGAGCTAGGCCACAGCAAAGAAAAGTGTAGACCACCCAAGACTCGACACTATGACCCTTGTGTTGTTATCAGCAGGGCAGTCAAACCCAATTGAGCTAATGCGATCACCATGTTATCTCTGTTCTACTGTATGTGGTGATCTTTTACGTTGGTGACACCACACACATACACACCCATGTACATGTGCGCGCGCGCACACACACACACACACACACACACACACACACACACACACACACACACAACCACACACACACACACACACACCCACACACACACACACATACACACACACACACACACATACAGACACAGAGTCTCTTTTCCCACACTGTGTAACAATCCTTAAGCAAAGAATACCACAAGACATTTCTCCAAACAACTTCAAAGATGCTCTCTTCTCTTAACAATTCACCTCAGAGTTATTTCTCTTAACAACTTCACAAATGCTCTCTTTTTCTGAACAATTTTTCGCCCTTGGTATCACTTTTCCTACAAAGTTTCATCCATGGTTATTTCTGACAATTTCATCCACTTTCTCCTCACAAAACCACTCACAGCCCCTCTTTTTTTGAACAATTTCACTGGCAAACTTTGAGCTTCACCAACTGTCTTTATCCCTCTGATTTCATCCACAGAGAATAAGTGTGGATTTCTTCTCCTGACAATTTGACCCAGTCTTTCTCCAGATAATTTTGCCTTCAAACTGAAGCTTTCTCTTGGCAAATTTCACCCAGAGACTTGCTCTTTCTCTGATTAGCCCACAATCTCTTCCTCACATCATGTGAGCATGAAACAAACATACAGCCTCTTTCTCCACATGTTTGTCAACAATGTGTGAATGACACAAAGTCTTCTCCCCTCTGCCATCGCCACAAAAACCTCTGCCTCACCTCACTTAACGCCTCAACTTTTTCCATAAACCTTGAAGGCCTGACGCTTCTTTCTCTAGTCCTCCGCTTTGGTCTCATTGTCCTTGGAGGCCCCTTCTTTTTCCTGACCTTGACTCTTGACCTTCTCCTCCTGGCCTTCCCCTTTGCCGCTGTGATCTTGACCTTCGTCTGTGGGGGTCTTGGAGGCTTCTTGCTGCTGCTGGCGCCGCTCCAGAGCTTTGCGTGGCACGTACAGCTGTCGCTCTGGCCGCTCCTGGGCAGAAAACCATGCAGACTGAGACAGGGACTAGGTTTGAAATCTAAAAGAGAGACTAGTTCTAACAGTCCTCTGATATGAGGAAATCCTTTGGACAATGTATGTATAAAGTGTGTGTGTGTGTGTGTGTGTGTGTGTGTGCACGTAGGTGTGAGGAGTCTGTGTGTTTGAGGGGATGGAGGGAGGAGAGAAACGGGAGGCATGTGTGTGTGTTAATGTAAAACTGCATGTAGGCCTATGTGTGCTCTGTGAAGAAAAACTGAAAGAGTAAGAGTAACAACTTAAATGACAGCATGCACCATGAAAAAAACCCAAAAAAACAGAAGGATATATGTGCATGTGTGTGTGTGTGTGAGTGTGTGCGTGCATGCGTGCGTGCGTGCGTGTGTGTGGTGTGTGCACGTGTGTATGTCAATGTGTGTGTGTACACATGGGCATAGCTTACAGCAACCTGCAAAAGTGGAATGAAAACCACAATCACTGTATCTGAATCTGATGGGGTTCACAGCTGTAGGTGATTACAGCTGACATACCATCGGGCAACTGCAGTCCTCCTGTATAAAGTAAATTTTCATGTTGCATCGTTCTACATGGCACACAGGTTCCAAAGTTATGTCACTTCAAGCATAGCTGTGTGGGGCATAGGTTCCAAAGTTATGACACTTTAAGTGTAGCTGTGTGGGGCATAGGTTCCAAAGTTATGACACTTTAAGTGTAGCTGTGTAGGGCATAGGTTCCAAAGTTACGACACTTTAAGTGTAGCTGTGTGGGGCATAGGTTCCAAAGTTATGATACTTTAAGTGTAGCTCTGTGGGGCATAGGTTCCAAAGTTATGACACTTTAAGTGTAGCCGTGAGGGGCATAGGTTCCAAAGTTACACCACTTTACGTGTAGCTGTGTGGGGCATAGGCTTCCAAAGTTACAACACTTTAAGTGTAGCTATGTGGGGCATAGGTTCCAAATTTACGACACTTTAAGTGTAGTTATGTGGGGTATAGGTTCCAAAGTTACTTCACTTTAAGTGAAGCTGTGTCGGGCATATGTTCCAAATTTACGACACTTTAAGTGTAGCTATGTGGGGCATAGGTTGCAAAGCTACTTCACTTTAAGTGTAGCTGTGTGGGGCATAGGTTCCAAAGTTACTTCACTTTAAGTGTAGCTATGTGGGGCATAAGTTCCAAAGTGACAACACTTTAAGTGTAGCTGTGTGGGACATAGGTTACAAAGTTACAACACTTTAAGTGTAGCTGTGTGGGGCATAGGTTCCAAAGTTACAACACTTCAAGTGTAACTGCGTGGGGCATAGGCTTCCAAAGTTACGTCACTTTTAAGTGCAACTGTGTGGGACATAGGTTCCAAAGTTACAACACTTTGAGTGTAACTGCGTGGGGAAAAGGTTCCAAACTCACAACACGTTAAGTGTAGCTGTGTGGGGCATAGCTTCCAAAGTGACAACACTTTAAGTGTAACTGTGTGGGCATAGGTTCTAAAATTACAACACTCAAAGTGTAGCTGTGTGGGGCATAGGTTCCATGGTTACGACACTCAAAGTGTAGCTGTGTGGGGCATATTAGGTTTCCATGGTTATGGACACTTTAAGTGTAGCTATAACAAGGCCATCTACACAATCCAGTGCTCTCCTTGATAGGCAGGAAGCCATTGTGCATCATCTGTCTGAGGCAAGTGCTTGGGGTGCAGTCTGGCTGAAGGAGTAGAGGTAAAAGGGTTAAATGCAAAGGGATGTGTGGGACAGGAGGATACAAACTTATTGCTTTAACTAAGGGCACAAAATTATTGCTTTAACTAAGGGCACAAAATTATTACTTTAACTAAGGACACAAAATTATTGCTTTAACTAAGGGCACAAAATTACTGCTTTAACTAAGGGCACAAAATTATTACTTTAACTAAGGGCACAAAATTATTATTTTAACTAAGGGCACAAAATCAGTGCTTTAACTAAGGGCACAAAATTATTACTTTAACTAAGGGCACAAAATTATTACTTTAACTAAGGGCACAAAATCATTACTTTAACTGAGGGCACAAAATTATTACTTTAAGGGCACAAAATTATAACTTTAAATAAGGGCACAAAATTATTACTTTAATAAGTAAGGGCACAAAATCATTACTTTAAATAAGGGCACAAAATTATTACTTAAAATAAGGGCACAAAATTATTACTTTAACTAAGGGCATAAAATTGTTACTTTAAACAAGTGCACGAAACTTTTACTTTAAACAACGGCACAAAAATTATTACTTTACATAAAATCTGAACAGGATGCGATACACGAAGAAACCATTGCTGCACAATAAAAAGAATACAATCATCGATACACAACATCTAACTTATACTGACCACACAAACTAATCAACACATACATGCACACACACACACACATACACAAATACACCAACACATACATGCACATATACAAAGACATCAACCTAATGTCTCACCCGCCTGTATCAAGAATGTCACATTAATTCATGTACACAAACATGCATGCACAAAGCCCATATTTGCACATACTACATGTCAACACAGAATACACAAGACATAGTCCTTTCTACAATATTCAAGAAAAGTACAGTATATACAAAATTATAGTGTGATTACACAAACTAATTAAACCTTCTCACAAGCATGCACATATACATGCGAATACACACCCTTCAATTTCACTGATTTTGTCTCATTTCAACACCTTATACATGAATCACGCATATGCAATAGTAGAGAATGTATACTACTTCTTCATATTTCTCTGGGTGACAAATATTAACCAGCTTTCTCTGTTACTTTAAAAGTGCATTTTCTTCCACGTGATCAAGAATATTTTCTGTCTACAATTTCCATGCCTTCACAATTCATAACCTTTCTTAGATATTATCATATTTCATTGCCTCCTCCACACCACACACACACACACACACACACACACACACACACACACACACTCAACACACAATACACAAACACACATCACACACACACACACACACACACACACACACACACACACACACACACACACACACACACACACTCTGCACGTATGTGTACGGATGCATACGAACAATCACTATCAAAAATTACAACTTCCACAGGCAAAATTAGCTGGACAAAATTTGCTTAACCTTTGACTCCCACACTCTGTCCACCAGCATCCTGCATTGTCAACCATGCTAGCAAAGCAAAAATGTAACCTTTTGACTCGCTCACTCTATCCACAAGCTTCCTGCAGGACGCTGGCAGACAGGGTGAGAGAATCAAAAAGGTTATTACTGTTTTTGCAGTTGGTGGATTGGGTGTGGGAGAAAAAGGGTTAAGTTTTACGACTCCACAGAAGAATACCTGAAACGCACATAACTGATCAGCAGAGTGAGATGCCATAAATGAATCGTCTACCCCACATTGTGAGTAAGCAGCAGTGGGGGTTAAAGGAAGAGATTAGGTAAGCGTTATTCAACACAAGTCAAGCATCAGCACATCTTAGCAAAGGGAAAAAAAAGTGTTAAATGTTAAAGACACCTTAACACCGACACCAACCCTCAACAAATCACTGTCATGACCGTAACTTCCATCTTTACCTTTCGCTTTCGCCTGCGGTCTTCCCCTTCGGCCCTGGTCCCTCCTTCTGTGTCGTCGCTGGCCTCCACCTGACCTTGACCCTGCGACCTTGCCTTGCCCCTTTCTACACTCTCACCGTTTGTGGGGGACTTAACCGGTCTTCTTCTTTTTCCTCTCCCTGCTTACTCCCCCTGCTTTTCTCCACTACAGTTTTCTCCCCCTGATAAACGCACACAAACATAAACAGAAAAAAAAAAGTCCACAAGTCAAACAACACACAAACACAGCCACACACACACACACACACGTGTGCACACTCACACACACACACACACTTATGCACACACACATACACTCACTCTCACACACACACACACACACATACACTCACACACACACACACACACACACACACACACACACACACACACACATATAAACACACACGCACTCATAAACACATTAACACTGTAACCAGTGTAAGCTACACTGGGAAAAGCTCTCTCCAACTTGGTAATGGGGCGATCATCCCAAAACCAGTGGGTCAAAGGCAGTGGATGGCCTTCAGATATGGAGATAAGCGGCAAGATAACCCAAACTTGCCTGGATGAATAGGCAATCCCTGACCAGCTGACAATGTTTTCTATCAGGACAAGGCAGGGTGGCACATGGCAAAGCCACACCTAGAATTATATCCTATATGTCTTACAAACAATACTATCAGGCGGACGAAGGCCAACTTAAGGCTAAAGTCCTAGCCTCCCCGCGCTCACCAGTTGAATATTTTGGCCTGAGCTACGGGTGGGATACACCCTGGATTAAAGGTTGGAGGAAAAACGATAAACAACATTCGATACGCAGATGACACCGTGCTAATTGCAGAAAATGAAAGGGACCTATAAAACCTTGTGAATATAACAGAAATGGAAAGCAAAAGTAAAGGGTTGGAGTTAAATAGCAAAAGACTGAAGTCATGGCAATCAGTAAAAAACACGAAATCCCCTCATGCAAAATAATAGCAAACAGCAGAACCTTGAGACAGGTTGATAAGTTTAAATATCTGGGTACAATCGTCTCACCAGACGACAGATGCACATCAGAAAGAGCCAGCAGAATTGGCCAAGCCAAAACAGCATTCAATAAGATGAAAAGCATTCTTACCAACAAATGCCTATCAATTAACAACGGGAAGAGAGTTCTTGAATGTTGTATAGAACCGAAAATGTTATGCGATTGTGAAGCGTGGACAGTCAACAAGCAAAGCCAGAACAAAATTGAGGCAGCCGAGATGTGGTTTCTAAGAATGTCGAGAGTTCCATGGACAGCAAAGAAAGCAAACTAGACATTCTTGATGGAGGCATACACAAGAAGACCATTCATAAGGAAGATTAGGAAAAAACAGGCAACATTTACAGGTCATTTTATGAGGAAAGGGGAATTAGAGCACCTGGTCACAACAGGAATGCTGGAGAGAAAGAGAGCACCAGGTACACCCAGAGAAAAAATATTGGACAGACTTGCAGAGTGGCTGAGGACAGAGAGGATGGAAGATGTGCTTGCGGCAACAAGGGATAGCTGCATGAGGAGGGCCATGATCGCCAACGCCATACGGCAGGGCACATGATGATGATGATGAAGGGTGGGATAACCCCTACAAAGGACCTGGAGGGATGAAGTCAGAGGTACCAGGCCTACAGACCCTACAAAGAACCTGGAGGGCTGAAGTCAAAGGTACCAGGCCTACAGACCTACAGAGAACCTGGAGGGCTGAGTCAAAAGTACCAGGCCTACAGACCCTACAGAGAACTGGAGGGCTGAAGTCAAAGGTACCAGGCCTACAGACCCTACAGAGAACCTGGAGGGCTGAAGTCAAAGGTACCAGGCCTACAGACCCTACAAAGAACCTGGAAGGCTGAAGTCAAAGGTACCAGGCCTACAGACCCTACAGAGAACCTGGAGGGCTGAAGTCAAAGGTACCAGGCCTACAGACCCTACAAAGAACCTGGAGGGCTGAAGTCAAAGTACCAGGCCTACAGACCCTACAGAAAACCTGGAGGCTGAAGTCAAAAGTACCAGGCCTACAGACCCTACAGAGAACCTGGAGGGCTGAAGTCAAAAGTACCAGGCCTGCAGACCCTACAAAGAACCTGGAGGACTGAAGTCAAAAGTACCAGGCCTGCAGACCCTACAAAGAACCTCAAGGGCTGAAGTCAGAGGTACCAGGCCTTGCAGACACCTTCTAACAAACCACGGCACCATGCAATTTATACAAGGGTCTAAATGGTCATCCACATCAGACAAGATGGAGGAACAAGAAAATAATGGCCGCATTCATAAACAGATGTGGCCTGATCATGTAGTCAGCGAACAACAGAAGAAGAAGCCACACACACTGATTACACATACCAAGATTCTGACTATCACAGACTGTGGACTACTGAAGATTTCAAAAAGAACTTGGGCAAAAGAAAATAAACTCAAAACACTTGTTGTTGAGGCACACAATAAGATGGGTGCATGTTCTTGGCAAAACAAATTTGCTACTGTAGAAATCAGCAGTGAACGAAAGAAACAGTCAAAAAGTTATGGACAAGGGATGTTTTTTCTCCAAACTTCAATGAAAGGAACTTGAAGTGTAAAAGGTATGCTACTTGAATGTCTTATCTATTGATTGCATACATCTGTTCGGTTATAGAAAGCAGCTCTGTCCCAACTCTGTACCCGTCCTGTATTAAATAATCATTCAACCAATTGAAAGATTTTTATGGTGGGTTGTCTGGATTTGTTGACAGAGCAGTAGACTCAAAGACGTGATATCTGTAGAGTCAAGAACTGATGTCTGGAGTTCAATTCCAGCCACAACATAAAATCTATCCTGCTCATGCCTATCTTAATGCTCCAGTCACTGTGGTAGTGCCAGCGTAGTCTTTAACCATAAGCCCTCCTCTCCACCTGCCTGTTTTCATTTCGACACATAGGGTTCTGTACAGGCTTAAGGAGTTTGCCAGAATTTCACTGACAGGACAGATTGACAGATATTCAGACAAATCTGGGAGGAATGCATATGGGATTGTTTGAGTGTGATGATCCCCTCCTGAACGAATTCAAATTCATTTACATTCAAATTCTAATTCTTCCAATTTTCATGATCTTTTCACTTCTGTGGTTACTGACAGTTACTTTGATCTTACATTTTAATTCATACAGTGCAGACTGATACACTGACTGGAGATGCTTCATGCAAAAGTGCGCAGGGGGGGGGGGGGGGGGGGATTGGAATGATAACAGAAGAACATGGGCAGGAAAAGGGAGACAGTAGAAGGAGTGGGATGAAATATAAAAAAACAAACAAGCAAACAAAAGGGGAAGGGTGCTGGGGTTAAGGGGAGAATGACTGACTTATGTTCTGATGTGGATTATCAATTAAAGAAATAACTGAAAGTGAAAAGAGCTGTATACTGACACACAAAAATATAACACGGGAAATCTAGATTTCTGACCAAGACCATATTACTATAACGCTTACTGTTTACATCCACAGATGTGTGATGAAGCAACAAACAGGTCAAGTCAAAGGATGTTCTATGACAGAACCAAAATTTTGTGACACCAAGTGCACGTTCGGCTAATGTGTAAAGTGAAAAATCACAGATATCATATTATGACAGATCACAGGTATTGTACTACCTACAACTTAACAATAACAGATTTCAATTTGAGACCTAATATCACCATAAGGGGACCCCTCTAACGACCTTCAATTCCAATCTGCTGCTGCTGTTTCCAAAGGATTGTCCAAACTCAGACAAAAGACGGTTAGAAAACAGGCCTATCCTTAAGTGATGGACACAGTGACAGACATCCAACCATGCGCCACTATGCCACACACCAAAACACCATCTCCTATCGACAAGACTAACACCATGCCCACAGCAAATATTTCAGACCAAAGCAAGCTTAGTGGAAGACCTCTGACCTAGACAATACACCACACTACAACCAGAATACCAGCAATACACGAAAAGGAAATCTATACATCACAGAACACATTCACCAGAAAACCAGTATAAACAAACAACAACACAGATACGGATAGAAGAAAATGAAACAACAAAAGGGAAAACAGAGTAAAAAGAAAAAGGACAACAGATGCTCACAAAAAAGAACACATCGATTCAACAAACACCTGACACTCAAAAGCAGAATAACAACAAAAACAAAACAAAAAAGCAGAAGAAGAAGAAGAAAAAAATGGGGGTGGGGGGGGGGGGGATACAGAAAGAAAAGAGAGCCACTTCAACAGGAAAAGTTAATAATTAATAATGAATGGTCATCTTTCAGCAAAATGGATGAATGCTACCTATGCAGACACCAAATCTGTTATTAATATTCATGCCAGATACACAGGCACCCCAACTTTATTTCTTTCAAATTTTTGCTTTTTTTGTTTGTGTTCCATTCTGTATTTGTATGTGTGTTATGTAAATTGTTATTTGTCCATGATGCATGTTGCTACATAGTCTGCATACTCCATTTATGGTATGCATGATGCGGGATGTTTTCATGTTTCAAGATCCTGTAAGTCATATCAGCAGCAGGTGTGTTCACCAGCGATGTAATATGTAGACTGTGTCACAACATACTACTTTACACATGACTGTAAGTGTATGAGCAACAGCAACAACAAGAACAACAACAACAAAACAAATGTACATACATACTGTACACCCAAGAAAACAGGAATGCTTTAAAAGTTTTTCATTTGAAAAATTTTCAAATTCCTATTCCACGTAAAAACAAAAAAATTAAAATATGTTGCACTGGCTATTGCGAAGCATGATTCTGGTGACTGATTTCTATTCCAGAGTAAAAACTCAGAAATGTCAATGATGTCTTGTACTGCCTAGTACCTAGCACAGTCTAGTACTGAAAGTAAAATACCAGGAACTATAAGACAAGAGCCTAAATGACAGCAGCAGTGTAACACTGCAGAGAAGATGAAACCTTTCCTATTGGAGAGTAACAAAACTTTGGCTAAGATAAATTATACTCTGTGGATGATTAAAATAACCAACATCAGTGGTCTAAATATTCAAGAAGTTGTCCACAAAATACAAGACAGAGCGGTTTGGAGGGAGGCGGCGGTGACAAAGAGTGCAACGGCCAGCACTAAACCCAGTCACGCTGACAGGTGAGACAGGTGATGGATGGTTGATTAAAATCAGAGAAGGTCTAGAGACTGCAAAACAAAAGAACTTGTATTCAACACTGAGCACCATCACATCCTCTGACAACAGTTGAGGGACATAGAGCAGTGACATTTGATCACTAAGATATCCTGGAAAAGTACAAAATTCTGGAAACAGATATTATCAACTTCCAAAAGAAAAAAAAAAACTAAAGAAAAACAAGGAAGCCTAAAACAAGGAGATCAAGTGAAAGAATCTAATTTTCAACAGAGATGGTGGATACAAACTTCGCAACATCTGCCTCGCAACACTTACATCGTGGATACTGGCCATACTTCCCGGATGTAGCAAAGAACACTCATTCCTGATTCCACCTGATGAAGGTCTCATCATGAGATCAATACTAACAGACACAACCAAGCATTTTATTAGGATGTGCAGATGTGACGATTCACATGTCTCTGGATGCAGCAAAAAACACTCATTCCTGATTCCACCTGATGAAGGTCTCATCTTGAGATCAAAAACTAACAGACACAACCAAGCATTTTATTAGGATGTGCAGGTGTGGTGATTATTTCATTTATAATTATAGTCAAAGTAAGGAAACAACACTGATACTGTCATGTTAGTGTCAAGTTTCAGTTTGCTGAAGAAGGTGTACACAATCTGGGATTACATTCCAAAGGGTTATGTGACTTCCATCCACAGAGGAAACAGCACATATTTTGTGTAACAGGCCAAAAGCAAAGTTATGCACACACTCACACCCTTTAGTGCAACATTCAGTGGCAAACTTATAACTGATGCCAAGGTTTACAGATTATTCAAACTGTGTACTGTTGTAACTGCATAAAATATACACACTTATTCCATTTACGTGTTAAAGGGCGGAGCTGATAAGAGAGATAATCAAGTCAAACAAACAGCCATTTCTGGGGATAATGGTGAACTGCTACTTAGTAAAAAAACAAAAAAAACAAACAAAAAAAACTTCAGCTCAAAGGAAAACTTATTTTATGGCTTTCCTATAAACAGTTTGATAATCATATTCCCCCAAAAGATGGAAATTTACATGCGAGTATCTGTTTGTGAGTGAGCTCTGAGATCCACTACAAAAGTTTTTTAGGATGGGCCTGGTCTCTTTAATGGTCAGTTGTAAATAGGTACTGTTCAAATCCAGTGTTCTTCAATGTGGCCTTGAATATGCCTTGTCAAACAGGTTTCTGTGTCAGAGCCAAAATCTTAAGACACCAAAAACAAAACAGACCTCAGAGGTAAAGAAGTTCTTTTTCAGTATGTCAACAGCAGAATCAGAGAACAATTTATATGGACATATCCTGAATATACCGAATATATTACACAACACAAGCATTCTCATTCAAACAGCTTCATTCAAACAACTGGCTATCCATAGTAACATGCCTTACACTCTGAATATCTGTGATACTATGACAATAAATCAAACGAATTTAACTAGAACCACATTATTACATAATACCATATTCCAAGAGGTTTTCAGAAGAACCAAGTTTCAACACAATGGATCTCAACCACAAACACTCACATTTAAAGAGAAGAATTATTCATACAACAGTCTGTCAATGATAACAAAATCAACATCAAACACCAGACCTAACTCTAAAACCTCAAAACAAAATTCCCTTCTTCCAAGGCAGGTGAGGGTTGTGGCTGTAAGTCTGGTTACATATTACGTCCTATTCTGTTGTCACAATTTGATCGCTTACCATGTTCCATTCTGTCGTCTCAAAAGTAAGGTTCTAGGGTTTGTAATATTTAGCATTCTGGGCACTGAATCAAGCGATATGAGTTTTCAAAAAAATCTAATTTTATGGACTGGTTGGTTCTTTCGATAGAGCCGTGGACTCAAGATTGATATCGTGAGTTCTAAACCAGTCCACATCATTTAAAAAAAAAAAACCTCTTCGCTACCTGTCTTAAATTAAAAATGTCCATCTTTCAAGAGGTGTCAGCCTTATATTTCATGGCTCCATCCCCCCCTCCCACCCCCATTTCCAGACAATGCCAGAGCACAGGGTTTTGTGCAGGTTCAGGGAGTCTGCTAAATAGCTGCTAGCAGATTAGGGTGGAGTGCCTTTGAAATTGTCTTGAGTGCGATGAATTTCTCTTCCACACACTTCAATCTCCTCCTCATGTCAGAATTTGCTTACATACCATGTGCCACTCGTCTGTCACAATTTGGTTCTGATGCTCTTAATTCAACAGTCACAATTTGGTTCTGACGCTTAATTCAACAGTCACAATTTGGTTCTGACGCTTAATTCAACAGCACACTGCATGCATTAAAAACCACGCTGACCAACACTTGAACACAGACATGCATAAGTCTACATTAACAAAAACGAACACTGCAATCTTTGGAGGAAAAAAAAAAGCGCCCGTTTTTACTTCTCCCTCTATCATCTATCACAACAACCTGTGACCAACAGCTAAAAAGATGCAGCACATGACCTCCATGACAGACACAGCACTTCAACAACACCCAACACCTCGTGTCCCCAAGCCCCACCCCTCTCTCCTGGTACTCACGCGTTGTCTCTCTCGTTCAGCAGGGGGTTGCGGCTCTGAACGACGCTTGGCGTTGCCGCTGTCACTGTTTTCAACACCACGACCACCGCGTCCTCCTTCCTTCCTGGCAGGTGGTCCACCTCTGCTCAAAACAAGTTATGACTGCTGATGAAGAGAGTGTTATCACTGGTCACTTGCCAACTGACACAGCTTTGTGATGTGATAAATACATGTTCACTATTCGATCAACATGGCGGGCCCCAGTGGCTCAGTTAGTCTGAGCGTCAGATTCAATGCTAATGAATGCGGGTTCAAATCCCGGGGTGCTCTACATAAAAACTGGCCTTATCACTGTCCCATCCTAACATCAGTTGTTCTGGTGGAGTTGTAGGATTAGATAGGTCCCCCCCCCCCCCTTCCCTGGGATGGTTATCCTTGTCAGCCTGAGGTGGGTGCCGACGTAAAACTGAACCAAATCAATTAATCAATCAACATGGCTTTTTTTGACAATAACCAGGCTTTGTGATGATATTCCACATTCACCAGCCAATCACCATAGCTTTGTAATTTCATTGGCCAGTTAGCACAGCTTTGTGATATAAGAAATCCATGTTCATCAGCCAATCAGCACCGCCCTATGGCATAATAAATCTATGTCTACTGGCAATCAACACTGTGATACAAATCCATGTTCACTGACAGTCACCGCTTGTGAATAATAAATCCATGCTCACTGACCAATCAACACAGCTTCTGGTAATGATAAACTCATGTTCTGGCCAATCAACAACATCTCTGTGATATATAAATCATGTAATTATGTTATCGCATAAACTCTCTGTGACATGATAAATCCATGTTCATTGCCAATCAACAGAGCTTGTGATATAATCAATCCATGTTCACTGGCCAATCAACATACCTTTGTGAAATAATCAATCCATGTTCTCTGGCCAATCAACAGAGCTTTGTGAAATAATCAATCCATGTTCACTGGCCAATCAACATAGCTTTGTAATATAATCAATCCATGTTCACTGGCCAATCAACATATCTTTGTGATATAATCAATCCATGTTCACTGGCCAATCAACATAGCTTGGTGTTCAATCCATGTTCATGGCAATCACAGAGCTTGGTGATCTCAATCCATGTTTTGACCAATCAACAGAGCTTTGTGAATAATTAATCCATGCTCACTGGCCAATCAACAATCTTTGTAAATAATCAATCCATGTCACGGCCAATCAACATATCTTTGTGATATTATCAATCCATGTTCACGGCCAATCAACATAGCTTGTGATATTATCAATCCATGTTCCTGGCCAATCAACATAGCTTTGTGAATAATATTCACATCCATTGTTTCTCATGGCCAATCAACATAGCTTTGTGAAATAATCAATCCATGCTCAATGGCCAATCAACATAGCTTTGTGATATAATGAATCCGTGTTTATTGGCCCTGCGGAACTACATGTGTTCCAGGATCGTCTTTCATCTTATATGAAGACTTAAACCAGGCACTGACGACCAGCATGCCTACTCATCCACATCAGACTGACAGTAAAGAGAGAGAGAGAGAGAGAGAGAGAGAGAGTGAGGTGGAGTGTGTGTGTGTGTGTGTGTGTGTGTGTGTGTGTGTGTGTGTGTGTGTGTGTGTGTGTGTGTGTGTGTGTGTGTGTGTGTGTGTGTGTGTGTGTGTGCCCAGAAGTGTAAAAGTGTACACAAGTGCACCTATATGTGTTTTGTCATGAATATTATGGCTTTTTCTCAGGTGCCACTCACCGTTTCTCCCTGTCTCTATCCTTGTCCCGGTCTCTGTCTCTCTGCGGGGGCCTATCTTTGTCCCCTTCTCTGTCCTGTCGAAGCCTCTCTTTCTCTCCCTCTTTCCTGGGGCGATCTCGGAACCCTCCATGCCTATCCCGGTCTCCGCGACCCGAATACGGACGATCGTCAGAGCGATATTTCTCCTCCCGACCTTGGTGCCCTCGTCCTTTCTCTGATGGGGGCCGGTCGTCGCGACCCGACTTTCCTCTGTCCCCTCTGCCTCCTTTGTTTCCTCCCCTGGGTTTGTCCGGAGGTGGAGTCTTCTCCCCCTTGGCCACCTTGTCTCGTTCGGCTCGCTCGCGTTCTCGGTTTTCTTTGGAGAAGCGGAGGTTTTCTCTTCCGCTGCTCTTGCTTGCTCTTTCTCCATTTCACGCTCCCTTTCACGTTCTCTCTCCACATTCTTCAGTAGCTGAAATAAAAAATTTAATATCTATAGTCAAGTCTGTAATAAGCACCACTGGATTTGATAAAGTGATTACTGCAATGAACTACTGACTGGGGGTTGTGGATTCAACCCCCCCATGAGTGTAAATAATCACAGCAGAATTTTCCAGCCCTAAGACCCTTACATAGAGCTCAGCATGCTAAGGACTCTTTGGGAAAGCTTACACGACATAATCAAATCTCATTCAATTTATGGATGTATCATTGAGGGTGCTGCTCAAATTTCCTGACCAACATCGCAGGTGCCTGTATCTCTCTGGCCTGGTTGATCCAGGACTTAACATGAAAATGACACCAGAAAACAGCCATGTCTGGCAGTCTCAATCTGAAATGGATCTCCACAGTATCATCACTACAGGGCTCCCACTGAGGAAAAGCAAAAATCCCTGAAAATCAGGGGGGGTCTGGGGGATGGGGGGGGGGGACTTGCCCGCCTGGAAAATCTTGAAAATTTATGTTTAAAATGGCGCAATCTGACACATATCTGAGCTTAATTTATAGGGTTTTTTTTGCAGAAATTCTTTTTTTTTCGCGGATTCTCACTCTTGGTTTTAGCGGAAATCCGCGAATTCGCGGAAAAGTGGGAGCCCTGCCACTACTATCTCCATTCTCATCATCACTGTGACAAATCGTCCCACATTCTGTGGCCCTTTATACCTTGCTGTCATAGTTACATCAGTTTTGGTGTGTTTGGAGGTGAGTCTGAGAGCTGAAAGGAACAGCCTTGGGGTAATGACACAGAAGCAGTGCATAAAATGGGGCAGCAATGAAAGAAAACTGTGAATTATATGTAACAGACTGGTTTATTGACTGACAGTCCACCCCCCCCCCACCCCCCCCACCCCCCACTGCAGAGACAACAACAGAACAAAACAGCATTCGGTAAATTTTCCCTTGTCCGCTTTAGCTAACATCTACTCAATACAGGTAAAACAAAGCAAAACGTAAAGAGTAATAATTGTGAATTATAGTATAAATCACTTAGCTAACAATGCAGTCAGAGACAGGGACACATATCGTGAGTACCATTTTCTTCTTTTCTTTCCTACGCCACCTACATGTTACAATTTCCAGACTAAAGCATTGGCATTAGCTTTACGTGGATTCATGTATGTCCCCCAACACACTATCAAAACCTGGTTTAACCCTTTGACTCCTGCACTCCCTTATCTACCTCACTGAAGGACGCTAGTGAGGGAATCAAAGAGTTACTCTGTCAGAATCCCAGAAACAGCAAATCCAAAAACAACCACTCATATGCTAGATGAATGGGTAGCGCAGACTGTGTTGGATTTGAGAATTTCTGATTTATGGGAGATAATTCCTAAGTGACTCTCAAGAGTTATGTTCTTTGATTAATATCATAAAAATTCTCCCTGCTTCCCTCTTATCCCGCTGATATCAAATGACTTTCGAGTCCGTCAACCAGCAAGCCAGGACATTCACAACCCTCAGCTTACCTTCACAGGCTGTTGTTGCTGCGCCTCTTCCTGTCGCTCCCCTTTCTCCTTCTCACGGTCTCGTCTATCGCGCTCTTTCTCTCGTGGACCTTCCGTCTCCCAGTGACGACCTCGATCTCTATCCCTGTCTCGCCTGTCCCGTCCGCCGTCTCGACCTCCTTCGCGGCTGTCTTTAGGACGACGGCGATCCTCGTCTTTTATTCTGCGACGTTCGACTTCCCGTCGTTTGCGATCGTCTTTGATTTTCTGTTAACAGAACTGAAACTTCAGCAACGGTTAAATATAACAGACAAAACAAACGACAGAAAAACATTAAATGTTCAGATTTATATCGCCATATGCTTTCCAAAAATCAATACCAGAAAACATCAAATTTGTAGGGGTTTTTTTTGGTATCTATATCTATTATCTATGTGTACATATATATATATATATATATATATATATATATTATTAACATATATGTATATACACATATATATATACACATACATAAAATGTGCAGATAGTCTGTGAAAATTACAACAAACTGTACATAAAATGTGCAGACAGTCTGTGTAAATTACAACAAACTGTACATAAAATGTGCAGACAGTCTGAAAATTACAATAAAGTGCACAAATCTATATGATTATTATCATTATCACAATCATTTTTATTACTATGATCATAATTATTACCAGGTACCTTACCTGGTAAGCCAATCTACGCTCTTCTTTCCGCTTCTTCAGGAAGTCAAGGAGTGGGGTCTGTATTTTGGAACCATTGCTGCCTGAAAATAAATGAATTATATTTAGTTTACATCCTTTCACGTTCATGGAAATGATAAAAACAAACAATTACCATGTATACAGAATCTGTAGTTTTTATTCTGAGGAGCACATGGCCTTATCAAAGTTTTTTTTCCAATCTGTCATAATTACTATATGAACTAAGCACTGTAAATACCAATCATTTGCAAGATACACGCACACATACAGTCAGTCAACATTACTAACCCTTGATATAAAAAACGTTTTAGTTTGAAATATACCACCAATTTTTTTTTCAAATTTCATGCATACAAGCTGAATAGTGTTTCAAAAACTGTTTCAAAAGTGAAAAAGCTTCAGACTTTCAAAAACTGTTTCAAAATTCAAAAAGTTTCAAACTTTGACAGGATGCAAAGCTAGCTAAGACAATGACAGAACCTCTCCATCGGTCCGGCTCCCTCCCAAACTTCATCCTAAAGAGTAAAAGACTAGCGGTCTGTTGCCAGGTAAGTACTAACCTTTGTTCTGTCGTTCTTTTTCCTCCAGCGCTTCCAGGTAGGAGTCGAGGGTCATATGAGGTTCAAGCTCAGGGTTCTCCAGAGACTCCAGGAAGCGTTTATAGTCGCTGTCTGCAAGCAAATCACAAAGGTCTTTCAGTATCCAAACAAATAGTGTTTATAGTCACTATCTTCAAATAAATCACCAACTAATGTACTCCGCTATCTGTATATAGAAATACTGATATTAATCATTTTTATAGTCACTATCTTCAAATAAATCACCAACTAACGTATTCCGGAATCCGTACATAGAAATACTGATATTAATCATTTTTATAGTCACTATCTTCAAATAAATCACCAACTAATGTATTCCACCATCCGGATGTACAGATATACTGATATTAATCACTGTCTGCAAGAATGTCAGCAACAAGCGTATTTCACAACCAAGCAATCAGTGTTTATGAGCACTGCAGGCAAATCACTGATACACATATTGTTCTGACAAAACAAGAAGTGTTTGGTGTTATCAGTCACCATGAATGAAGTGCTTGTACAACAGACCACAGATTAGCAGTCATGGCTTCAAATCCCCATCAGTAAAAAACATTTACTGCCCTGGTAAGGTCATACCCAGAGCTGAGTAGGATATAGGTTAATCAGGAAGACTGGGGCCACACAGTCAAGTCTCATCCACTATATGGATGTCACTGAGAGTGTTGCACAAATTTCCAAACCAACACTGCAGAATTCTGTGTTGCTCAGGATTGGTTGACACCAGTATGTATCATAATAGTTAACCCTTTCACCACCGATGGTGCCTTTTGGTGACAGTACGGCAGACCGCCGATGTCGCCAAAATGCGACAACAATAGGGTCCATTTACTCTCTGACTTGCTGCTCTTAATTGTGCTCTTAAATCAGTCCATTGTATAAACATACTTTATTGCTGCATAATCCCAAATTCCAATCATTCTTCTTTCTTTAAAAAAAAACAGAAAGCAATTTGTTTGAGAAATAAGAAAGTTACAGTCATCTGAAATTGGTAGGTGCATTTTTCTTGTTTTTTTCTGTAAAACAGCTGGCACTGAGGACTATAACATTCTAGAATCACTGGCGGTGAAGGGGTTAACAAGATGAACCGTTTTTGTCATATTCTACAGCTCTGTGGCTTTCTCCAAGAAGAAGTATGTATGCAGCCAAAATGTTCATAAAGGATAAGAGTCGTGTTTATTCATGAAAAAAAAAATCAGTATTCATTTAATTAATACACAAGTTATTGTTCATAAACACTAACAACAAAAAACAAAAACAAAACAAAAAAGAAAGAGAAAAAATAAACAAAAAGACTGGCTCTTAACTTCATTCACACTGAAATAACACTGCAGCAGTCTGTTCTGAGAACACATTTCCATATACATACACTAGCAATGCCGCATGAAAAATTGAAATTGGGTTTTGAGTTAAAAGATTTATATGGTTTTGAAGATATTGTTGTTCTGAGTAAAAAGCAGTTTAAATTTTTCAGGTCGGACTATTAGTTCACGAGATATTCGAATTTGAAGCGTCAAAAATTTCTTAAATTTTGGTACCACGTCTTAGTGGGACAAAGAAGGACCAGCTGTCACAGAACAAACCCATCAAATGGCATGGTATGCTGATTTTGCTGGAAATGACATTCATTTTGTAATTGTGAGAGACAGACAGGACCAAATGTCATAAAATTTTGATCGTTGATGTATTTTTGTATGCCGAATTGAATGAAACCATTATCGTAACTCTGCGACGAGCCATTTTTGTCTTATTACAGGAAACATGTGATATTTGGCATGTTTTATCTGTTTTTCATTAATAATTGCCCATATTGTATTAATAACAGACAAAAATGAAGCTAGAAACAAAACAAGGATATATAACCATTTCATGAAATAGATATAAAATCATTTTGCTCATCGTTCAAGTGTCTTATTACTGCAAATTAAACCAAAAAAGTCATGACTCGCTACTTCAGTAGTCTTATGAATAATTTGTAATATTTCATCAGTTTCTGTACATATAAAAGGAAATCTGAGAATCAATGACTTCTGGAATCACTTAAATAGTTGAAATATTAAAAATTACTGCATGCTTTTATGCTGCAGGCTATCCAAAAATATCATCTGATCAATATTCTACTAAAAACTAAACACACACACATACACATACACATACAACACATACACATACACACACACAGAGGAAAACATATCAGACAAGATTTTTGCACAGTACATTTGATTTTTATTTTATTCATCAGTGTTTAGAAAACTGACTGACTGACTGTGGATGAGTCAAGTCCCCGAACACTTAGCACAGCCAGCGTCCAAAGAAAACTTCTGGGAGGATATGGGACCGCTCGCCATTCAGGAACAGGTCACTTAACTCCTAGTCCTACAATAGAGAAATATATGAATTTCTGCATAATATATACTATTCATTGAGAGACTGGAAAGGAAAGGAAACCATAATGCATAGTCTCCACATCAATATTACTTTAACATTAAGCCCAAACTCGCGACTTTGATTTTTAGCATATTACTGGTAAAAATCCATCAAAGCAGAGCAATCCTGCTAAGTGTTTCCAGTGTACTCTTGCCCTTTAATACGAATCAATAATAGGCTACTACTAAATAAGATGCAATCTTCCCGTTAAAACAAATTAATGACAATAGGCATATCCTTTCCAGATACTGACTACAAACTGAAACAACTACATAAGCTAATGGATGGCCTACTTTACAAATAATACAACTCACAGCCTTCTATTCAGTTTCAAAACCTAAATAAAGAATATTATAACAATAAACAATGAACAGAAGATTTTGTTTTGTGACATTCTAAATCTCTATGTGTATTAGTGTGTGTGTGTGTGTTGTCAGAGAGAGAGAGAGAGAAACAGAGAGGATCATGCCTGTTAACAATGACTTGGATATGAATGTACTGGGGCCTATTTACTTATTTATTCATTTTTTGCTATTTATTCATTTTTTGTTCTCTGAGAGAGAGAGAGAGAGAGAGAGAGATTCATGTCAAGGAAAGTACATTGACTTGCACAGAATTGTTTGTTGATTTGAAAATTTTTTTATTTAGATCTGTTTATTCATTCATTTAAAATTTGAGTGAGAGAGAGAGAGAGAGAGAGTTGGAGGACGCGGGTTACCCCTCTGTTTGGGCAAACCCATTTTCCACGGCCCCGGGAAGCCCGTCGATCACATAGCATTTTTAGTAGTAAGCTCGCCCGTCATGGGGTGAGCAAGTCTACACAGCGACATGCGAATTAGCATGACCTCGGGAAGGAAATGGTTGACAAATCAAGCTTCGGCTAACAACTCCGAATCGAGTTCAAACGCAGTAGTCCTTTTCTTGAAAAATACAATGTTACAGATAAAACAGAACTTGATCTGTTGATTGCTAGATCTAGATCTAGTCTTTGACAGCGCAAAACTTGCCGAGCTGAAACTTGCACAGCGTTCTGTTTCGCGTTGTAGGCCTACTCAGGCTACTGGCGTCGGCACATTCCGACGTTGATCTGGTACAGATCCTCATGTAAAAAGTTGGCGTACGGCCGTATTTTAAATCAAATTGATTTCATATTACACATGCATATAGAAAAAAGCATGTAAAATCGAATCCCGCCGACGACAAGTTCCAAAAATGGCGACTTGCCTGCAAACTTTTCCGATGAAAAAAAGCAAAACTTTGGAAGCGTCGATCTCTGTTCGAAACTGGCACACACAGGTGTCGTCGGGATATATCATTCTGTTACATTAATTCTCATTGGCTGCAAAATTACAATGTGATTGGTTCACAAATATAGCCGTACCGACCGAAATAGTGAAGCATCCCGAAAAAACTTCGATTCTAAACGCATACCATATCCGCGATTGCGCCCGAAGCGCGGATTTTCGACTTTCTCATCAAATAACTAATTCCATTTTCGCTCTAAATATATAAAAAGGCAATCATTCTAATCTTTATTCATTTCTTATTCACATAAGACAAAAAATAAGAATGAAACACCGATTAAAGAGGCAGTAATACTTGATTGAACCGAAGACCCCCCCAGTTTTGCGGCCGGACCCGGTTTTCCCCAGTTTTTGGTACCACAAATTTGACGTCGCGTTTCGGTTCGCACGGCATTGCTACATACACAAGTTACTCCGCACCTAAAAATAAACCAGGAACATCAACTTATTCTTAAATTAATAATCTCCATTTTTCAGAGTCTGCAGTGTATGTATACACATACTGAGACAGGCACCTACCTTGTTCAATCGTTCCTTTCTTGGAGTCTGCTTTCTTTGTTTTCTTCTTGGGAACTTTCTGGAAAGTGGCAAACTCCACCACTGCTGGGAAATCATTGCCTGAGACGAAGGAAAAGGAAGCAAACATGAGAACAAATCAGATATCAAAATACTTTTCACAGCTTAGCAATACATTTTTCTTACATGTCTCAGTTCCCACCTGACTCCAAAAATTCATTTTCACCACCTTTTTGTTCTTATTTCTCCTCTTTTTAACCTGTCTCTTTTTTCATTTATTCCACACAGCTTCCTTTTCCTCCCTTTTCCTTTTTTTTATTGCTGTGATTTTGTTTTGTTCACTACTTTATTAACAAGATGTTCATGTCATGATCACAAGAGTGTATATTGACTATTCAAGCAGATGGAATGTTCAATGTATATAAATCATATTTTTGTGCTGTGCATAGGGTAAGTTAGTGATGTGAATGGGGAGTTTTGAGTTTTGAAGTTCTAAGTTTGCTCAAAATGGGTTCATCACACTCTTCCATATATATATGTTCCACTCAAATCTGACTAATTGTCTGACAGACTCCTCATGCCTGAGGGAAAACCCCACACATTACGATGTCTTGAAATTGGGACATGGTGGCAATGAAGGGGTCTGTGAAGCACCATGCTGACACCACCAGAATGACTGGCGCATTAAGACAGGCAGCACACAGCACAATTTTTATATTGCAAGCTGAAATTGAACTCAAGACATCAAATCCAGAGTCCATGACTCTGCAAAAGAGCCAGCCATCCTGCAGGCATATTGGAAACATTTTAAATATCACATAGTGCAAAATACTGTGAAGCTTTCATGTCAAGGCCTCACCTATCACCTGTTAGCACCATTGGGTTCAATGGCAGCTGCTGCGGCAGATGCCACAACAACTCTCCTCCATTTACTCCAATCCCGATTTCTTTGTGCTGCTTTGCAGACCCTAAATCTGCTGATGTTGGTGATGTTGTTATACAGGAGATGGATGGTCTGCCCTGGTTTCTCTTGGCCTCATCTTTTCCTTGCAAAACTGTTGTCATTAGGGTTGTGTTAGTGTTGCGAGTTACATGACCGGTGCTTTTCATTTTTCTTTTGTTGTTCTTATTACTGATATCATTATAACAATAATGAAAGTAGTAATAAAAAAAATATTAAAAAAATATGAAGATATAGTTATCATAGCATTATGATTAGTATCATTATTATCATTTCATTTATCACTATTATGAAACTTATATTATCAATATTGATATTGTTTTTACTGCCAGTGCTACAAAATGTAGGTGCAACAATGACAACTTGGCTAATAATATATTTGCTCTGAGATGCTGTTTTAATAGTTCAAGATTATTAACAACTGTCTGAGCCCCATCTTTCTGTGCATCACACCGTACCAAACAATGAAAAAAAATCTGCCCACACAATTGAGAAGAGGTCTGTAATATATTTTTTTCACTGCTTGTAAGAAAACATAATATTTAGTCTTCAGACACATGAATTTCTTACCCTTTAGAGTTATAAAAATTCAGCTAGCATAGGTAATTTAACAAACACACACACACACATAAGCACGCGCACACACACACACACACACACACACACACACACACACACACACACACACACACATATGTTTTGGTGTCTTTAGGTTTGCTTAAATTTTTTTTCAGGTGTGATTTTTAAATCCCCTGTGCCATAAACTGGATGGAGTGGTCGATGTCCTTAGTGTATGTGCGCGAATGCATTGATATGTGCGCATAATTTTCTTTTCTTTTTTTTTTTTTTTCGAGTTGAAGTTTTGTATGTTTTGAAGCGGTTATAGTAGCAATGCCGTGCGAACCGAAACGCGACGTCAAATTTGTGGTACCAAAAACTGGGCAAAAACGGGGGCCGGCCGCAAAACTGGGGGATCTTCAGTTCAATCAAGTATTACTGCCTCTTTAAGCGGTGTTTCATCCTTATTTTTTTTCTTATATGAATCAGAAATGAATAAAGATTTGAATGATTGCCATTTTATGTACTTACAGCGAAAATGGAATTAGTTATTTGATGAGAAAGTCGAAAATCCGCGTTTCGGGCGTAATCGCGGATATGGTATGCGTTTAGAATCGAAGTTTGTTTGGGGTGCTTCACTATTTCGGTCGGTACGGCTATATTTGTGAACCAATCACATTGTAATTTTGCAACCAGTGAGAATCAATGTAACAAAATGATATATCCCGACGAGCGCTATGTGTGCCAGTTTCGAATCGAGATCGACGCTTCCAAAGTTTTGCTTTTTTTCATCGGAAAAGTTTGCAGGCAAGTCGCCATTTTTGGAACTTCTCGTCGGCGGGATTCGATTTTGCATACTTTTTTCTATGTGCATGTGTAATATGAAATCAATTTGATGTAAAATACGGCCGTACGCCAACTTTTTACATGAGGATCTGTTCCAGATCAGTAGCAAAACAACGTCGGAATGTGCCGACGCCATAGGCCTACTACCGGCGTAACAGAACGCTGTACAAGTTTCAGCTCGGCAAGTTTTATGTTGTCGGACAAAGACTAGATCTAGCAGTCAACAGATCAAGTTCTCTTTTATCTGACATTGTATTTTTGAAGAAAAGGACAATTGCGTTTGAACTCGATTCGGAGTTGTCAGCCGAAGCTAGATTCGTCAACCATTTCCTCCCCGAGATCATGCTATTTGCATGTCGCAGTGTAGATCTGCTCACCCCACGACGGGCGAGCTTAATACTAAAAATACTATGTGCTTGACGTGCTTCGCCGGGCCGTGGAAAATGGGTTTGCCCAAACAGAGGGGTGCGCATACCCGCCTCCCCAACTCTCTCCCTCTCTCTCTCAAATAAATGAATGAATGAATAAGTCTAAATATTTTTTTTTTCAAATCAACAAACAATTCTGTGCAAGTTATTGTACTTTCCTTGACATGAATCTCTCTCTCTCTCTCTCTCAAATAAATGAATGAATGAATAAGTCTAAATATTTTTTTTTTCAAATCAACAAACAATTCTGTGCAAGTTATTGTACTTTCCTTGACATGAATCTCTCTCTCTCTCTCTCTCTCTCTCAGAGAACAAGAAATGAATAAATAAGTAAATAAGCCACAATACATTCATATCCAAGTTGTTAACAGGCATGATCCTCTCTCTCTCTCTCTCCATCTCTCTCTCTCTCTCTGACAACACACACATTCTCTCTCTCTCTGACAACACGCACACACACTAACAAACACAGAGATTTAGAATGTCACAAAACAAAATCTGTTCATTGTTATAATATTCTTCATTTAGGTTTTGAAACTGAATAGAAGGCTATGAGTTGTATTATTTGTAAAGTAGGCCATCCATTAGCTTATGTAGTTGTTTCAATTTGTAGTCAATATCTGAAAAGGATAGGCCCATTGTCATTAATTTGTTTTAAAGGGAAGATTGCATCTTATTTAATAGTAGCCTGTTATTATTGATTTGTATTAAGGGGCAAGAGTACACCGGAAATACTTAGCAGGATTGCTCTGCTTTGGTGGATTTTTACAAGTAATATGCTAAAAATCAAAGTCGCGAGTTTGGGCTTAATGTTAAAGTAATGTTAATGTGAAGACTATGCATTATGGTTTCCTTTCCTTTCCAGTCTCTCAATGAATAGTATATATTATGCAGAAATTCATATATTTCTCTATTGTAGGAGTTAAGTGACCTGTTCCTGAATGGTGAGTGGTCCCATATCCTTCCTGAAGTTTTCTTTGGATGCTGGCTGTGCTAAGTGTTCGGGGACTTGACTCATCCACAGACAATTTAGTCTATTTTTTAAAGACTGATGTATAAAATAAAAAATCAAATGTAACGTACATAAATCTTGTCTGTTATGTTTTTCTCTGTGTGTGTATATATGTGTATGTGTGTTATGTGTGTGTGCATGTGTATGTGTGTGTGTTTAGTTTTTAGTAGAATTTTGATCGGATGATATTTTTGGACAGACTGCAGCATAAAAGCATGCAGTAATTTTTAATATTTCAATTATTTAAGTGATTCCAGAAGTCATTGATTCTCAGATGTCCTTTTATATGTACAGAAACTGATGAAATATTAAAAATTATTCATAAGACTACTGAAGTAGCGAGTCGTGACTTTTTTGGTTTAATTTGCAGTAATAAGACACTTGAACGATGAGCAAAATGATTTTATATCTATCTCTTGAAATGATTGTTTTGTTTCTAGCTTCATTTTTGTCTGTTATTAATACAATATGGGCAATTATTAATGAAACACTGATAAAACATCCAAAATATCACATGTTTCCTGTAATAAGACAAAAATGGCTCATCACAGAGTTCCAATAATGGTTTTATTCAATTCGGCACGCCAAAATACATCAACGACCAAAATTTCATGACTTTTGATCCGGTCTGTCTCTCACAATTACAAAATAAATGTCATTTCCAGCAAAATCAGCATACCATGCCATTTGATGAGTTTGTTCTGTGACACTGGTCCTTCTTTGTCCCACTAAAACCTGGTACCAAAATTTAAGAAATTTTTGACGCTTCAAATTGGAATATCTCATGAACAATTGCTATGACAACGTTCTACAAAGCAGGAGGGAAACAGGTCTGGCCCGAAAGGGCTATGACAACCAGCACATTGCCAAAGGGTCTTCTGGATGGAGCAGTCGACTGGGAGTGTACAGCAGACCTCCCAGAGTGGAGAAATTACCCAGATGTCATCAGCAAGACAGGCATGAGACCAGACATCGCTCTCCACTCTGACTCCTCGAAACAAGTGATTCTGATAGAACTCACTGTGCCATACGAAAGCAGAATGGAAGAAGCACATATCTACAAGACCGAAAAATACGCCGGTCTTGCCAGCACCCTGAAGAAAGCAGGTCTGCGGGTCAAAATCTTCGCCATAGAGGTCGGGGCAAGAGGGTTTGTGGGCACCTCCGCTTATGATCTCATGAAACAACTCGCCATTTCTGGGAAGAAGAGGACTAGAGCCCTTAAAGCGATGGCAGAGGCAGCAGAAGGGAGCTCAAGCTGGATCTGGGCAAGGAGGAACCAAAAAAGTGAACTTCATAAGGATTAAATTCCCTACAGATGATGTGTGCCCCGTTAGCACATTGGTAAAACCGCGTACCGCAGTTCTGAAGCGCAGAATCGCCCAGGTTTGATCCCCGGCGTGGGAAAAAAAAAAAAAAAAAAAAATAGACAACAGCAGAAGGGCATCCAGGAGTCATGACCTGGATGTGGCCCGGCCCCCCGAGAGTGTAAGGAATTCAGGGCCGAAACACTTGTCTAAAGGGGGTTACTTCTCTGAAGACCTTCTGTTGTCCAGCTCTCCCTAGAGTTTCTTTCTACCTGGTACCAAAATTTAAGAAATTTTTGACGCTTCAAATTGGAATATCTCATGAACTATTAGTCCGATTTGAAAATTTTAAACTGCTTTTTACTCAGAATAACAATATCTTCAAAACCATATAAATTTTTTAACTCAAAACCCAATTTCAATTTTTCATGCGGCATTGCTAGTTATAGAGCTGATATGGCTGTACGCAGTCGACTGAACTTAAAACAACAATAACACACACACACACACACACACACACACACACACACACACACACACACACTCACACACACACAAACACACACACACTCACACACACACAACACACACACACACATACACACACACACACACACACAGACACACACACCCTAATATATACCAGCAGCGCAGTACCTTTAGCATCGACAAAAACATAGCCGTCAAACTTGTCACGAAAGGAGAAGACATCTTCAGCGTTTTGGAAATTGATGTAAGCCCTTGTGAAAGCATTAGATCCAAGACTGCACATCAGAAGCAAAACAAAGAAATATGAAAATAAGAAAAATGACCCCAAAAAAGTCAAAATATAAAGTAGTACAAAAAATATGCTGAAACATTCACAACTATTTTATTATTCTTAATTTTTGTTACTTTAGTGTCTTTTTGCTCTAACACAATAATTTATGTTCTGAGCTTTAGTTCAGCAACTCAGTCACCAAGTAACAATTTACTCCGATTATGGAATAATCTGAGCGTGATGAATTCCTCTTGAATGAACTCCACACTAAACTTGAGTCATTAATTTCTGTCAGCCACACAATGTCACTTGTCATATATACGCTGTCACTTCTTCTTTTTTTCATTCATATAACATACATAGTCAAGCCATATGTGGCGATGAATGATTGAATCCTGCAAGCTGCCAAGGAGTCTGGTGGTTAGTGAGAGTAGCTTTCTGCCAACATCTTCTGGTATAACAAAAAAGACAGAAAAGAGTTCCAGCAGCTGAGGGTGATATCCTGTTCAGGTGCAGGACCCAGTGTTGTTCCATTCTGAAGGATCCTCAACAGGTGAGTGCCATTTTCGTCTGATATAGATGTCTGTGAGGACATCTGCTCTACACTGCATGGTATCATGGTTTGTTGGAAGGCACCTGCAGGTATGATACTTCTGACATCAGCCCGGCTGCCTTGGTAAAAACACTGGAGAGATAGGTTGATTTCCCAGGTCCCATCTCTTGAAAACCAGTTAGCCTTCTTGCCTTTCTGAAGTCTAGGTAAAAAAAAAAGTAAATATGAATATGAATTTGAAGCAAGGGAGAGGGGATAGACGCCGCCATCATGGTGCTGGCCCTGGGAAAAGTTGAGGTCTCTGCTACCTCACTCCCCTACTACCCCAGGGTTATGGAACTATCTAGGTAGGACCTCAGGATCTGGCCAGGTCATGAGTTTATGTGAAAGCTTAAGGCTTGTGCCGTGATCATTCTGGATCTTCTCCATCACATGGCACCGTGACATTAGTGCATATGGAATTCATTCCGAACGTGGAAACATCATCATGAGGAACTGAAACTGAAACTGAATCTGACATCAGTCCTCTAAGATTTCCGTACAGTTTATCCTGCCCTTTCTACATGGCCAAAGGACCTATCCTGTGAATGCAGGGTGCTAGGGCATTAGGTGGCTCTTACCCATCTGATGGCATTATAACAGGTCAAACACTTTATCTTTTTAAGGTTGGACCCTGCCAAGTGCCACCCTGCACTACTCTGAAGGAAATAAATGCCAGTTGGCTCAGGACTGCTTATTCATCCAGGGTAAATGTGGTTTCCTCACAGCTAACTTCAATACCTGAAGGCCATCTGCTATCCCCTACCTGCAACACACTGGGTTTGGGGCATTCACCCCATTGCCAAGTCGGATATCTATAGCTTTTTACCCTTATCCAGATATGATCTCACAGGAATACTTTTCAAATTTGTTTGATGTCAAACAATGGTGAATTCAAAATAAAAGCACACTCAGTCGGCAACAACAAACACTGTTGTCAGTATGACTATCAGTGTGCACTTATGACATACATTTTATTTCATTAGTAACTGATTTGTTTTAACAGATCGTGCCTGGTTAATGCAGAGGTTGAGCTTCTACCAAACTGATGGCGTGAGTTCCAGCGTGGCTCAAGAAATTCTCTCTCTCTCTCTCTCTCTCTCTCTCTCTCTCTCTCTCTCATTTTTTGCTTGAGAAAATGTGTCCATCCAGAGTAAGTCCACACAGTGTAAGTAGATGCCTAACCCCATTCAGGATGGCAGAAGATGAATGGGCCTGGCCCTCAAAATGCTGACCTGAGAACAACAAGGTCTCTAAAAAAATGCTCTTTTTGAATGACTCTAAAGTAGATTAGCGTATGTAGTGGGCATCGCACACCAAGCCATTTGCCAAGCAATGCGAAATTTGAGGTCACCAATCACAACACATGGACTCAGCCAAAGTAGCATGATGTACAGCTTTTAGTAGGCAATTTACAACTTAAGTTTCTCCTTTACTCTTTTAGTCACAGAGAAAAAGACCTCACCATTTAAAAGAAACAAATTCTTTATTCACATGTGATTTTTCATTCCTTGTGTTAGTATTCAAAACAAAAACAAAAAAGAAAAAAAAACCCAGAGTGTGTGGAAAATCAAATTTTGCTGTGACTGCCAACTTTCCTGCTCTATTACTGTATTAGTCTAATTACGTGTTGCTGCCAGTACCTACAAATACAAGTAGCACTTATAACTTAAAAAGTACAGTCAAACAATCCATCAATTCTTTAGCATGGAGAAATGAGAACTCAGAGACTTAATTCATTACTGACTTTGGTTCATAAAATTTCCAGTATAAGAAAACAAAATCTACATCACCACCAACATGTCAAGACAATACAAGAGAAGGCAAAAAACTGCAGTCACCTCCCATCAGCCCGCACGAAGTAGAAGAAGTCATAGTTGGGGAGTGGAGACACTTGCTCCAAAAACTGCTCTGGAGTCAAAGTCGGTGGCAAACGCCTTATGACAATCTGCAGAAAATTAAAACAAATGTAATATAAATATTTAGAAGAAAATAATATAACTTTTTTGGGGGGATATATATTAAGAAACCACTCTAAATAACACTCTATATGAGTTTGTTGGGGGCAAATTAGGTAGGTAGGGGGGAGGGGCAGAAAGGAGGGACCACATTCATACTGAATCGATAAATACAGACACTGAAAAAAAGTGAAATAGATATGCTAAGATACTGATGATCGTTCCTCAATTCATACTGAATTAATAAATACAGACACTGAACAGATACTATTCATTCATCCCACTTGACATCAATGAATTCCATAAAATCCACTGCATAATTTATACTAATCACAGATTCTGCAACACACAAACATAGGATAAAAATCTTGAAATGCAATCTATACCTCACAACGTCATTCTATTATTCTATCATCCAGATTGACAACAATCACTTGTACTGTGTTGTCAATATTAACAACAGCCTGTCAAATTAAGTCAATTATGTCAAGAACCCTTATGTCTGACCTGACATGTCAAGTTTCCAAAATTGATTTAAGAGATAGGTTCAATATTGGAGAACATGTTTATTCTTAATCTTAGTTCTTAAGTATCAATTTTTTAAATTTACAGAGAATCAAAAGATAATACACCAGTGCTGAGCTTTCTCGGCAGTCAGGTTGCCAGTG
The DNA here is from genome assembly GCA_030674185.1 of Monoplex corrugatus. Classification (NCBI taxonomy): domain Eukaryota; kingdom Metazoa; phylum Mollusca; class Gastropoda; order Littorinimorpha; family Ranellidae; genus Monoplex; species Monoplex corrugatus. Next base: position 22,750,315 of record JAPXFY010000031.1, on the reverse strand, counting down.
GCCACCTAAAATTGTGCTGGGCTAGCTCAACTGATGGTCTAGCTAGTCTAGTTAGCAACACTGACCACCTTCTTCAAATACCATAGAGAAGAGGTCAGCATCAACACCCCATTCAGGCCCACACCAAACACCCCAGCACGGTCGACAAGACAGTCACACAGGGAGACTTCTATAATAGCTGTAATTGTGGCACGTAATTTGTTACAAACAGACTCTAGGTATTATTCATCATAAAAAATATGATTGGTCATAATAGCTGTGGTAATCAATCCAGTAATTAATCAAATAATTTAACAAGCATAGAAATATATATATATATATAGTCCTTTAACCATTTTAACTTCTGTCATACTATTCATAGTTGGAATTCTGGCTTGTAATTTGCCACATGCAGACTCCAGGTATCACTCATCATGAAAAACTATGATTAGCCATATAGTTTTGGTAATTAGTCCAGTAATTAGTCTAGTAATTAAGAGTTAAAAGAATAAAACTGGTAATTAGTCTAGTAATTACTGAGTTAAAAAAAAAACCAACGATAAAGTCTTAAAACAGTAAGTTGCATAATGACAGGGATTCTGGCTTGTAATGTGCCACACACACACTCCAGGTATCATAACAAAAAATATTATCAATGATGATAGTTTTGATGATTAAACCAATAATCAATTAATCTAACGAGCTTTTAAAAACCTACTTAAGAGCCATAAAACCATCTGAACTTCTACCATTATACTAGTTAGAATTCTGGTTTGCCACAGACTCCAAAAATTATTATCATCATGAAAAACTATAGCTGGTTGTAATATCCACTGTGACTAATCCAGTAATTAATCAATTATCTTTAAAAAAAAAATCTTTAAACACATCTGGAGACCTGAGACTTCAAAAACAACTTCATTTTCCCAATTGCTGAATTCTTGCCTTGATTCTATCACAGACTCGTGCAAAGGATGATAAATCATAGTAGTTGTGTTGATAAATTATGCAATAATTAATTACCTGAATGAGATTTTTAATCAAGATACATGACAATTTTGAGATTTCTAATTCTATTCAAAATTGCTATATTTTCCACAAATAGTACAATTACAGTAATTCTGGCTTGGAGTTTGATACACACATTCTGGAAAACCAAATCATAATTGAAAAAAAAATCATTTAGCTCATGTATGTATTCATTATTTAAAGAACTTTCATAAGAAAACTCCAATTTTGCTTTCAAAAATGCCTATAAATACTAAAATAGTATAAATTATAATTCAACCTTAGACTAGAGTTAGACAGAAATCTGCAACTAGACAGTTATTTAATTCAAGCATGCAGGTTTGAGTTGAACTTGGATTCTCACCACCTCCCTAAATCCTAGTGTGAGTGCAGCTCCTTTGGATGAGATGAGAAACAGAGTCCCTCAAACTTCAAAACAATTATTACTCAAGTCTCACTCTCAGCATACATTTAGTGTACATAAAAATTCAAGGCAATAAGACACGTTCCGGAAAACCAAATCATAATTGAAAAACAAATTATTTAGCCCATGTATTCATTATTTAAAGAACTTTAAAAAGAAAACTTCTACTTCACTTTCAAAAATGCCTATAATTCAACCTTAGAAGCCTGCAGGTTTGAGTTGAACTTGGATTCTCACCACTTCCCTAAATCCTGACTGATACAGTGATAGCATGAGTGCAGGTCTTTTGGATGAGATGAGAAACAGAGTCCCTCAAACTTCAAAACAACTTATTACTCAAGTCTCAGCATACATTTAGGCCTAGTGTGTATGTAAAAATTCAAGGCAATAAAGATTTGTCCATGGCAAAATTCCATGGAAAATCCACTCTGTAAACAAAATGACACACTTGGTAGAAAAAAGGCTAAGCTGCACTATGCCAATGTGATTTTTTATGTGACACAGAGTATCATGTACAGATGCACCGATATCACTCATGCAAATCAAAATAGTGAAAATACATATGTTAATCAGTATGCACTGTGAGGATTCACACAAAAAACAGAGTAATCTTTCTTTACAAGTTTTTTTTTTCTTTTTTGTTTTTATCCATTATTTTAAAAGAAAATAAACATGCAAACATAAAATATATCATTGTGATTTTAAAAAATCCCAAACCAACTATTCAAAGAAGATAAATCATGACTTAATGCATTATTAGGAGGACTAAATATGTGAAGAAAAAAGCTGAATAAAATAGACCTTAACAAACCTAAACGATTTTGCGTAAAAGCCTATGAAAGTAGGCCTACATGTTTTCTTTTACTGTTTGAATCAAGTGTTGAATTTTAAAAAGAAGAAAAAAAAACAAATCATCAATTAATTTTTCATTTTGTCTTTAGTTAGGTTACCTGAAAAGCCTAAAAAGTAACAATCAATGTCATACAAAGCAGACGAATTATTTCAGCAGTGCTAAACAAAGAATCCATGCAAACAGATCTATCTAGATCTGATTTTGATGAGTCATAATATGATAACATGGTCACTCTGGTTGTGCTAAGCTACTGGGATTATGTTGTACTGAACATGAGAACTATTTACTAGATCTATGTTTTCATACAAAAAAATAATGTCATAACAACCAGACTAATGATTTCAATAAACAAATAATATATAATACCTCTTGGTTTTTATATACAGATGTTTATAATTATAAGTGATATGTAGGCCTATGTATATCATTATATATCATATACATGTCTGTATAGATATATATGTGATGTAAATATATTCATATTGATTAATCAAAATAAAAAATTGAGAGCCTGTGATGGTAGTATAAAAACCCTTAAAAATAGACATGAAAATTGTTTGAATATTTCACTGAAAAAAAACTCAAGTTTCCTGGTAACATTGAAATGAGTCTTTATTAAGACTAGAGATTACAGATTAATTACTAATTAAGCTGTTCTGAGGGGAAAAAAAGATTCACAGACTTAATTGGTTTATAACTTGCTCATCTGGAAAGTTCATATTGCAATTTTGAATTAAAAATTCAGCTGGTAGTAAGGACAGTGTATCTTTTCAAATATTTACCCTGACATAGTGACAAGCAAACCTTTTTCAAAAAGTTTTGGTTTTTTTCCTTGCGTAATCACACACTTTTTCATAAGCTGTCATACAACATGAAAGATAATGTGTTATGTACATAAATATGTGTGTGTGCACACATGTTATATAAATATCTATTATATATATGTATATCACTCAAAAAACAAAATTAAATGCAAACAAAAACACAAAGACCGACAATATTTCGTTACAAGTGTTTTAATGCATAATGCTATATCAAAATAAATACAGGTAACAAGATGAAAAGGGCATCAGCAGAAATGTATCATAACATACACGCACAAACACCAGACATAAAAATAAGCTACATTGCAAAAACAAAATTCTGAAACATATTTACATGAGTTACATACAAATAGTCCACACATACACAAAAAAGCATACAATCCATAGTCACATTTACAGCTTGCTAAACGAAGAGATTATAAAAATGTGCAGACATTCTAAGAATGGAATCATGAAAGTCATCTGTGTAAAACCAAACATGTCAAATGAAAATCTAAACAATAACAAAAATGGAAAAAAATAATTATACATGAAGGGTATCCAAGTGTCATTACCTAGACACACCCCAGTCCCCTTAGAGTGTACACACTTGACAGCAAGAGATCAGCTGACTGACTGTACAGGCCTACATGTGTTGTGTAAGTCTTGCACAGAAATTATCAAAATATACACTTACAAAGTTACAATGGCATCAGTCTATGACTGGACGATGAAACATTCCGAGTCATCCCACTCATACCCAGGTGGGCGGAGGGTGGCATCGGAGTCACTCATTTTATCTGGATGGATAAAGACCTTACCCACTATGAGACATTTGAATGACAACAGTAATAGTAATGACAGACAAGGACTACTACTACTAGTTATCACAATTACTAGCACCTAATAATCATTGTATTTAGACCTATACATTGCCAACAGTCCATATCAAAGCATCCTTGTGCACTTTAGACAGGAACAAAACAAACTTAAAGTGAAAAAAGATGGAGGTTTGTCATGCCCATACATTAATGCAGTAGGCCTATAGGCCTAAGCTCAGTTGGACCAATTTAAAAGGCATATTGAATATTTGAAATAAGAAAAAAATCACATTTAAAGCATTAATCTTAATCATTGTACCTGCTTTAAATTTGGAAAAATTCAAGATTTTTTCAGTGTGATAATTAAATTTACATTTAGAAGTTCAGCATTACTGTGCATCGGCTCATCACACCTTTGGGTATTATATTTACTCTGTGTGTGTGTAGTGAGTTAGTGTGTGTGTGTAGTGAGTTAGTGTGTGTGTGTTTGTGTGTGTGTGTGTGTGTGTGTGTGTGTGTGTGTGTGTGTGTGTGTGTGTGTGTGTGTGTGTGTGTGTGTGTCACTGAGCTGTGTCCGTCAAACATCAGTCATCAAGACTTTTGTGTGGGTGTACACATATCAGGAGATGAGACACTACTACATGACCAATATCCATTGTCCCTCGCCATCCTTAACTATTGTAGTCCTATTTAGATCTACACTATGATTCTTGCTAAACTTGCCTAGTAGTACTAGTAGTATGAGTTTTAATCTTATCCAATCTGACAATCTGAAGTCCAGAAGTCTAGAAGCTGATAATGAGGGGCAGCAGACCTTCGAAGTTCGGCTGCCCATCGACGCAGTTTGCCGAGTCATCTAGATCTAGACTGACAACCAGCGTCTACTAGATCTAGACTGACGCTGGTGGCTGACAACCAGCGTCAAACTGAAGCTTGTATTTCGAGTCATAGACGATAATTGTTCACCGTACACTAAAAATGCATTGTCTTGTATGTCGTGGAAAATGAAGGAGATAAGCCAATAGGTTCAGCTGGTATGACAAAAAGAAAACGGTTAATCGGCACTAAAAAGTCTTGCGGCCATTGTGAACAAGGCAATAACAATGGTCACCACACCCACTATCTGTAATATGGCCTAAAATGGTTTTCTGTCGATACATCTGCACCAAATTTTACACATAAGCAGGAAAATGCATGTTCTTATTGGTAATTAATTCACTTGAGGTTATGATTATACCTGTAAGTTTGGGAGATACGGCCGCAAACACCACAAGTCACACCACCACTGCCACGTCAGCAAATCAGAGGAAGCTCGTGAAAATGACCAGACCATCACGGGAAAAGTACGGACTTCGGTATTCAGATCGGTAATTATCGGACACATGAATACATTAACGAAACAAACAGCGATTGTTTGCCTACCCTCTCACATGTGCCGCCACGCCGGTAACAGTCTTCCGCTACAGTTTTCGCGCACGCGTAATCGCCGATTGTGACATACCTAAATTTATTTCACTTTTTCAGTAATGTTACACGTAGGCCTTCACAAAACCATACCTTTGTTGGTGGGTGATCTTTTCTCCTGTCGTCAACCTGTTTTTTATCCTCTCGTTTAGCACTTTTGTCGACCTTTTCCTGCGTCATCTTCAGTTATTAAATGTTATAGCCTGTACTAACAACTGATTGATGGCAACTAGGACGCAACCGAGCAAAATAACGGATGTTGTTGATTTAATCCATGCCCCGCACTCAATATATATTATTTTTAAAAATATTATAATGAAATAAACAACACTCCATATTTACATATATGAATTTATCAAGAATAATTTTTGTTTGTTTAAAATTTTAAACAGTATAACCATACGATTGCGTTTTTACTGAATGTACTGCGAAACTTCAGTAAGTTTCCATCTCAACTTCCGGTAACCTTGGCAGAGCAGACGGCCAAGAAAAGCGAAGATGTGGTACGAAATTTTACCGAGCGCTGGTCTTGTTTTTACATTTCTGGCATTGCCAACAGGTTTCAACTTTGTCATGAACAAGTTGTTTCACAATGGAAAGGTAAGATGTTTTAGGTGTTACTTGATCACTGAATGAATTAATACTGAATCATCATAATGTTGAGAAAGAAACTTGACTAGTTCAGTAGTTTCGAAATCTCCTACATCAGTACATCTCTAGATCTAGTACTACATGTTTATGCTTGGCTGCAAAATGTCTCTACACTTTTGTGGAGTTTTAGGGTTGGGTGGCTTGTTCTGCATATGTGTAGAGGATTTTCTCCTCTTGCTATTACAAACAGCATGTCTAAGTACTCTAACGAGTTGTACACAGAATGAAACGCATCACCATGATCACCTGCAAAGGCTGCATTCAGCATTGGAAGCACAGGCCCTCTGTTTCTCTAAGGATTTTAGAATACTAACAGATCGTTGTGGGATAAGTTACTAAGTAAGAATCTCGAGTTGTCGAAAATGCAGGTATTCATAGACATATTCTGTAACTACTAACTGTAGTTTTACCCTTTGACTCCCTCACCATGGCCACCAGCATCCTTCATTGCCAACCATTCTAGCAAAGCAAAAACTTGATTAACCCTTTGATTCCCCCACTCTACCCTGGTGATAGATGAGGGAGTAAAAGTTTTTGCAGTTGATGGATAGAGTGTGGGAAAGGGATAAACTTTCTTCAGTAACCATGTTACATGGATTTATTATTGCATTCAGAGAAGTCAGTTTCTAAGGTTTCAGTCTTGTTTCTTTGTAATTGTATCATTCTGGTACACAATTTATACCCTGGAAATAAAGTTTCTCTTTTATCACACCAAAAAATAAATTGTACATTTTGTGTCTTCTCGTGGAATGTCTGTGTATCTATAGGCGCTCTTTCAGTTGATGGTCATGCATGATGACCTGAAGTCTGCATGTTTTTCTGTGGAGAAACATTTTGATATGACAGATCTGATAGTGTTGGGTAAAGTTCCTAAAGGAAATAGATTGTATTTTGATAAAAAGTAATCTTATGTTATAATGTGTTTATATTTTTTTGTTCTACAAGAAACATGAGATCGTGATGAAAGGTTGTGAGAAAAAAAAATGGACATGGACCATAGAATTTCAAAACTGAGAGCAAATAAAAGTTCCTGTTACTTTAATAAAAGACCATTTGCTTGCATGAAAATGGAAATGAAAAGATAACAAATAACAGTACTTTTTTTCTGGTGTAATGGAAATGTTAGATTACCCCTGAAAAATCAGTTGTGATACTGGACATAAAACATTTCAACAATTGTACAATAGCTATTGTACAGCTGTTAATTTCAGTTTATTTTGTTTTGTTTTGTTTTGTTTTTATTCAGTAGATTTGGTTTTCATATTGGTTACCAATTTCTTCCAAGTAGTTCTTGACAGATGTTCAAAATTCCTGGCAAGTATGACTGCCATTACTGACATGCAGATTCTTGGGTAAACAGGTCTGTCACTGTGACTGTATATAATGCATGCATGTTGTAGAATTACACCTTGTAACATCACATGCCATACATGCCATACATCTAAAACTGGTAGTACTGACTTCACATTACAACAACCGTCACCATCAGTTCTGTTACTGGTGATACTATACTACTCACACTACACCTGCTAGTGCTACTACAGTACTACAGCATCTACCATTTCTACCACCATCCATATTGCTACATGGCAGCAATAAATTCCAAGACACTGAGTGTGAATGGTGATCTTGTTGTGTGCAGCACTGCAGTCGAGACTGGCAGGCAGCGCGTTTCGATGACTACAACTTGTACCTGAGGGACTGGCGCATCACAGGCAGTGAATACATACCCAGGGTCAGTAATGTCAATGGTGATCATTTTCAGCCTCCGCTGTAAAAAAAAAAAAAAAAAAAAGAAAAGAAAAAAAAAAAGAGAAAGAAAAAAAGAAAAAAAAATTCTCCGTTTTATGTTTTGATTTAAATTAATGTAACATTTTGAAACCTGAATCACAAAATGCCTATTTTATCTTTTTTCTTTTTTGTTGTTGTTGTTGTTGTTGTTGATATGCAAGTTCTTTTCTTTTTCAAATACATCAAAGCACACACTCCTTGTTACTACCATCTTAGTATTCATTTTATTCTCCAGTACACCTGCAAATTTTTCAAACTGAGATCAACATGGGACCACATGAATGGCCATTGAATCTGAGACAGTTTGTTGGTAATGCTATAATGATGAAAATGGGGATGATAATGATGATGTTATGGGGTTCCATATCAGATTGAGACTGCATAACAGGTCTGTGGTCCGAGTGTCCCAGTGAGCCCAACTCTTTGGGTGTCAGGGCTCAAAAATTGAAAATGATTATTGTATGTTTGTTTCAGGGATTGGAATCCATTCCAGACCCTCCAAAATCAGAGTAGACTGTCTGCAACTATGCTTCTTTCCTGTTGGCTTCATGGCAAACTTGAGAGCATCCATGTTGGCTACTGGAGTGCAAGCAGTCAGCAGTGCTAGTGGAATCTGGCTCAAGAAATATAAACGGCATGATTACCAGAGCCCAAAGCAGTCAAGAATTGATGATGTCTTTCGGTTTTGTCTTAGTGGGCAGGTGTAACGTTTTGGTATCGAAGTTGTATTATATGTGTAATAGAATGAGTCATGCGTTGAGATCATATGTTTTAATAAAGTAATAAATAATATGTACATGTAGTGTCTGTTGTACTTGTGAAAAAGGACTCTATCAAAGTTTGAATGTGTGTGTGTCTTGCGTGTTAGTATATGTTTGTTTATGTGTGAAATGCAGCATGTATCTGTCCGTCTGTAGTTAATGCCTTTGGACAAAAAAAGTTAATGTCAGCAAAACAGTTCTTTCTCTTCTTCTTTTTTCTTTTTTTCTTTGTCCATTTGAACCATCATTGGATGCTATGGGGTGAAAGTATTGATGGTCAGTAGCGAGCTGGAAGGCATCAAGAGAACAAAAGCCATGTGATGTTAAGGTTTCCTTCACATTGCTAATCCAGGCCTTCCTTGGTCTGCCCTTTGCTGTAAATTCAGGTATCTTTTTGTTATAGGCCTACATACACTTGCTGAGCCAGTGGGGTTGCATTGTAGGCAGATGACTGAACCACTTCACTGTTTGCTGATGATTTATGATTGTGGACTGGTGTTATGCTCCCACCATTTTCTCTGATCTTAGTGTTTCAGTCCACGTCACATCTGGTCTTCTTAACGTCCATCCACAGACAGTGCATTTAATGGGTGGTAAGTTTGTGCTTCCAGGGCTTGGTCAGGGTCAGGATCTGATTTGGGTATATCAGAGTCTCACCTGTCTCACCTGTCGGTGTCACTGGGTTTGGTGTTGGCCGCTGCACACTTAGACAACGCCATCTCCCTCCAGGCTGCTCTGTCTTGACCTTTGTGGACAGTTTCTTGAATATTTAGTCACTGATGTTGATTTGTTCTCGATGTATGAGATTGGAGGTCTGCCTTTCTTCCTTTTTGCCATTGTTTTTCCTTGAAAGATGGTTGCCATGAGGACCGTGTTCTTGCTGCGTGATACATGGCCAATGTAGAACTTTTAGTCTTCTCTTGTTGATGTCTGCTAGTAGTTTTCTGGTGGTATAAAGTTCTTCCAGGACATTTCATTAGTTCTTCTATCTGTCCATTTGACATCATGTAGTAGTCTCCGATAAAACCACATCTGGGCTGCCTCAGAGTGCACAAAATGTCAGAGTGGAGACTGAAAATGGAATTGATCAGCTTGGGTTTTGTTTCATTGGGAATGTTGGAGTGTTTCAGGAATAGAGCACGTTGATAGCTTACATTCTTTCTGGATTCTGGTTCTGTTCTCTCTGTTGGAAGTCTTCCATTTTCTAAGAAAGTGCTGCCAAGGTATTCAAACTCTTTTTTTTTTTTGGTTTAGTGCCATTGATGTCGATGTTGAGATTGCCCGATGTTCTGTTGACCTTCATTGTCTCAGTTTTACTGATACTGATTTTTTTATAATGGCTACCTGGCTAAACTTGTCTCTCAGTGAAAAAAGCTACTTACTGCGTAGTTGATTTTTTATGTCGCACTTTTCATAAGCGATATTTACACCAACCACACACACACACACACCACACACGCACACACCACACACACACACACACACACACACACCACACACACACCACACGCACACGCACACACACGCACACTCACAATCACATCGCACACACACACACAGATAAACAATCACTCAAAGCACATACTGAAAGTTTTTGCCACAAAGAGATATAAAAAAACAAAAACACAATAGTTCACAAAAAGTCGCTCATTTGTATATTTATAGAAAAGCGATTGTAAGCATGAAATATTAGCTGATGGCAGAACTGAAGTGATATACTATATAGTGTCAAATTTAAACAGTAAAATTAAATTACTTGCATCTTATTTAAGATACTCTCTAAAAGTGGTAACATTGTCATTTTCTAATTTAAAGGCATCAGTCCACAAAAGTTATATGTCACATAAAATTGAGAAGAAGTACTCTTTAGATAGAAATATTTGAAAACTTGTAATTTGTTCAAACTTATGTAAATTCGTATTGTTAAACAAAATGTAACCAAATGCAGTTCATTGTAATTCATATAAGCGTAGGCTTATAGAAATAATAATATACAGTTGTAGCCTCATGAAAATCAGTTGGCTGTGAAGATTTTCATTCAGAAATTTTACTGAAGAAAGTTCTTACTTGTAGGCCTATTTGATCGGAAATGACAATTCTTTCTTCTCCTTTCTCCTTCTCTTCTTCCTCTTCTTCTCCTTCCTCTTCTTCTTCTTCTTCTTCTTCTTCTTCTTCTTCTTCTTCTTCTTCTTCTTCTTCTTCTTTTATTTTACTCTATTTTATTTCATTTTACTTTATTTTGTTGTATTTTTTATTTCATATTATTTTATTTATTTGTATTATTATTTATTATTATTATTCTTACTTTGCATTTGGATGTTCTTAGAGGAGGAGAATATGCAAGTTTGCTAATGTAACGGCAAAATGTAGCAACAGGTTTTGGTTCCATGCTCCTGAACATTGCACAAAAAAAGTCCACATCAAATGTAATCTAGAAAATATTGTGTTCGTATTTCAAGAAGTGTGTAGGCCTATAATATTTTTGTTTAAAGACCAGCTGATTGCGTACAGCCACATCAGGGCTATAACAATACTTCAACAGGACGAAAAAAGGAAAATAATTTTATGTAGACATATCATTGCATTCGCGCACATAATCTAATAAAATTATTTTGCCCTGGTGTTGACCACTCTGTCCAATTTATCGCACAGATTTGAAAAACATACATGAATATAATATAAACATAAATAAAGACTTTAAAATATATACACACAAAAAAATAGGCTTAAATTACCTGAAGTTGCTTCTGCATATCTCACTTCTCTAGAGCCAAAAATGCATTTAAAATATATGTATCCAATTATGAATCCTAAGAGAAAGTATTTAAGACTTTATTGAACACATACAGGTGAATGGACCAGCAAGGCAGACAACGATAGGCAGAAATGACAGAAAGAGCAAGGCAGAAGATGAAAGAGTGACAGAAAAGAAAAAAAATTCTAGCACAGAATTTACAAAAGGTGGAGATGCTATTTATATACGGAAAGAGCCTCCAGCATCCCCACGAGGAAATGTGTACATTGCAACATAAATATAACCAGAGGAAGCAAAACAACATACATTGAAGAAATGGTTAACAATCGTATTTTAACTGTTGGTGATTTGACAAATGTTAATGATGATTTTCTGAGCTTTGACTACTTTTAAAAGCAAAATCCCCAGGCTTAAGATGTATGTAATGATAATATAAAAAACAGTATTTTGTGGCCTTGACAAAACATAACGTGTAACTAAATAGACTCGGGATTATCCAGATAGTTATATGAAATGGAGTAATATATTCCTCTTACCACTGCATTCATACTGCAATAGACTACTGTCGTCTGTGAGCTTGACATTCCAGGTCACACTCGTGCACAGACTCATACCAACGCGAAGGTTTTTATTTTTACGTAAGCTTGCAGACTCATCATATTGCACATTTTTAGAACGGCGAAGAAACGGTTTTACGCGTTCTCTAGTGCTGTGTTTTTGTACAGATGTTTTCAGATGATATATCCTGATGGCTGACCAACAAATGCCAATATTGTGACAATGAAATGCTAAAATACTTGTTAAGTTATATTGTAAGCCCTAATACATCATGGATCCTTTTAAGGATTTACCACTGTTATTAGGACACACATACACACACACGCACCACCACATGTACGCACACGCATGCACGCACACGCGCGCGCATAAATAAAATGAAAATGCAGAAAAGAACTCCAAAATTAAAAAGCATTTCATAATATCGTAAAACAAACGCATACTATTGAAACATATTGCCATTCTATTAACATTAATTAAAAGGTAGACAACAACAAATCAGAGCATTGGTAGTCTTCATTGTACAGACGTTGGCATAGAAAATTAAAACAAACAGCACATTAAAAACAGAAAACTGGCAATATAAATTGCGTTCAACTGTAATATTAAATCATCACTGCTGTTAGTATAAATAGTATGAGTTATGATATAAAATGAAAACCATTCTCCACACAATATATCGTGGCATTCGTATCGTCAGATTTTATTTCTTATCTGTATATAGACTGGAGATAATTATCGGTTTTTTTTTGTTTGTTTGTATTTTTTTGTTTGTTTGTTTTTTGGTTATTGTTGTTGTTGTTTTGTATACTTTACAGTTTCTGCCATATATATATTGTCTCCGTGTGTGTGTGGGGGGGGGGGGGGGGTATGTGAGAGAGAGAGAGAGAGGCAAAAATAAAGAGACAAAATTAGAGAGAGGGAGACGGAGAGTAAATGGCATGCAGATACAAGTGCATGATTTGGGAGTTTATTTAAATATTGGTCATAAAATTCCATGGAATGTATCGCATTATTTTCGGGACTTGAGTGCTAGTACAGAAACGTGTTAGGTTACTTGAATCACTTATTGGGGGCTGTTTTGTATATATTTGTGTATGTGTGTGTGTTTTCCTCTGTGTGTGTGTGTATTTGGCTCTCTCTTTCTCTCTCTCTCTCTCTCTCTCTCTCTCTCTCTCTCTCTCTCTCTTATATATATATATATATATATAATATATATTATATATATTTATTATGTATGTGTGTGTGTGTCTCTCTCTGTATGTGATTTCCTCTCTGTGTGTGTATTTGACTCTCTCTCTCTCTCTTCTTTTGGGAGAGAGAGAGAAAATGGCATGCATATACAAGTGCATGTGTGTGTATATTTGGGAGTTTATTTAGATATTGGTCATAAAATTCCGTGGGATGCATCTAGTTTATCTAAATATTGGTCATGAAATTCCGTGGGATGCATCCTACAATTTTTGGGGACTTTGGTGCTAATACAGAACTATGTTAGAGAACTATGTATTTCTCTCCCCTCTCTCTCTCTCTCCTCTCTCTCTCTCTCTCTCTCTCTCTCTCTCTCTCTTCTCTCTTTCTCTCTCACTCTCTCTCTCTCTCTTTTCTCTCTCGCTCTCTCTCTCTTTCTCTATCTCTCTCCTTCTCTTCTCTTCGCTTTCTCTCTCTCTCTCTCTGTCTCTTTCCTCTCCCCCTCTCTCTCTTTCCTCTCCCCCTCTCTCTTTTCCCTCTGTCTTTCCCTTGCTGTCTTCCCCCTCTCTCTCTTTCTTTCTCCCCCCCCCCTCTCTGTCTCTCACTGTGGTGTTGTTGGTGGTGGTGGTGGTTCTTTTTGTTTGTTTCTTACTTTCTTTTTTTTTTTTTTTTTCCCCCTTACCTGACTGTTTGCGCATTTAAACTGTTGTCTCTTGGACATTCTGAGTTATGGAAATGTAGAAAGCGATTTTCCTTTTCTCTGAGGCATCCACGACAAACTGTACAATATTCGTCTTCACGTGGCCTTTGTCATCCTTCAGGGTTTTCACAGGGTGCGTAAAGTCTTGGAAAACGTCAAGGTAGGTCCGGAAATGACTTTGCAAACTGCACGTGCTTTGTCCCTGCATTTTTGATCAGTACCTGGTTGGTGCTCTTTGCAGGCACAGACATCTCCATCAACACCTGAGCAGACAGATGAGCAATGGCAGGACGTTGAAAAGAGACCGATGTTAACCTTTGACTCCCGCACCCCTGTCCACCAACTGCAAAAACCTTAAGCCTTTGACTCCCTGTCCCTAACCACCAGCTTCCTGTAGGAAGCTGGTGGTTAGGGAAAGGGAGTCAAAGGGTTAAGTTTTTTGGCTTTGCTAGCATGGTTGACTATGCTGGATGTTGGTGGACAGGGTGCGGAGGTCAAAGGGTTAATCCTTTTTCTTTTGTTTTCTTGTTTGTTTCTGTGTGTGTGGTTTTGTTTGTTTGTTTGTTTTTTTAAGTCCCATTTTCTGTGTCACTTTAATTGTCGCAGAAATTGGCACAGTCTACACAATCTGATATTGATGATGACGACGAGGATGATAACCATGATGCTATGCAGTTTCATCTAGGACCGAGACTGGTGACAGGGCTTTGGTCTACGTTTACTATCATAATATATCCTGGCATCAACCAGGCCCGAGAGACACAAGACTTAAGACAGAAGATCTAAGCAACACCCTCAATGACGTATCCATGAAGTGGATGAGACTCGACTGTGTGGTCCCAGTCTTCGCAATGAGTTCATAGCACGCTTAATTCTGGGTAGAAGCCGCTTAAAACTGAAAAATCTCAGTGAGTTTTGAAGGAACTGAGGGATTCGAACCCATAACCTTCCAGTCTGTAGTCTGTTACACTATGAAGAATTAAGTACACATATCAAGGCATTCGTGCACACAATTTAAGGAGATACCCTGGCATTGGCCACTCCGTCCAATCTATAGACGGGATTTAAAAAAGCATACCTGAATACAAATTTGAACTTACTAAAGACACCAAAAACATGTAAAAAGGGGCCTAAATCAGCTAAAAATTGCTTCCGCGTATTTCATTTCCTTGAGCCAAAAATGAACTCAATACATATACCCAATTATCAATCCTAAGAGAAAGTACGTAAGACTTCATCGAACACATACAGATGAATGGACCAGCAAGGTAGTAAATGCTAGGAAGAAATGACAGAAAGCAAAGGAACAAGGCAAAACCAATAGGAGTGACAGAAAAGAGGAAATTTCTGGCACAGAATTTCTAGAAGGTAGGGATATTATTTATACTGAAAGAGCCCCGGGCATCCCCATAGCGGAGTTTCATCAGCTAATCCGTTTACGAAGAGTGAAAACAAAGGCGGGTGATAAATCTCGCCCTGCTTTACACCAACAAGACCCAAGAGTGGTCGTGTTAGACTACTTTTGATTCGAACCGTTGTTTTCACTTTCACTTTCACTTTCAGTTTCTCAAGATGAGGTCTCCGCGTTCGGAATGAATTTCATATGCACTAGCGTCAGAGGTGCCGTGCGATGGAGAAGATCCAGAATGATCACGGCACACGCCTTAAGCCTGCACATAAACCCATGAGCTGGCCAGGTCCTGAGGTCCTACCTAGATAGTTCCATAACCCTGGGTCGTAGGGGAATGAAGTGGCAGTGACCTCAACTTTTCCTGGGGCCAGCATCACGAGGGCGGCGATCATCCTCTCTCTCTCGCTTCAAATTCATATTCACTTTTTTTTTTTAAATCAAGACTTTCAGAAAGGCAAGTAGGATAATTGGTCTTCAAGGGATGGGACCTGGGAAATCAACCTATCTCTCCAATGTTTTATACCGAGGCAGCCGGGCAATGCCCTGTTCTCCACGATTTTCAACTGCCGTGAGATCTTTAGCGTGCGCAGCCAGAAGGCACACGGGTCCGACTCGTTTTTTTCCGTCTCTTTCCGAAGGACTAGACGTTCAGTTTGATTTTCCGGTCAAACTGAGGAGAAAAGTCGTGGCCTCTACGGGGAGCGAACCCTGGAACATCGAGTTTAGTTATTGATTGGCGAACGTCTGAACCGTTGCTTTCACAACTGTTCTAAATAACAGCTTGTAGCATTTTCCTTTTTATTTCATTATTGAAATGGATTGTTTACGAAGAGATAGAGGGCAGGAGAAAGGACAAGATATGATCTGACACATCCTACTCTCCAGAGTTGTTTTTCATTCAGCCTCACAAAGGACTGAACTATTAAATCGAAATCAGTTTAATTGAAATCATCGAATATTTTAATATGCTAACTATGCGTATATCACTGGATGCGAACGAAGCACAGACGAAACAAAGGCAGACAGACAGACAGACAGACAGACAGGGCAGACAGACAGAGGCAGGCAGGCAGGCAGGCAGGCAGGCAGACAAGCAGGCAGGCAGGTAGGCAGGCAAGCAGAGACAGGCATGCGGACAGAGAGACAGACAAGAAGACAGACAGACAGGCAGGCAGGCAGACAGATAGACAGACAGACAGGCAGGCAGGCAGGCAGGCACGTAGGCAGGCAGGCAGGCAGACAGACAGACAGACAGGCAGGCAGACAGACAGACAGACAGACAGACGGGTCCTACTTTATTCTGTAAGTCCCTGTCGTCAGATGGATCGATCAGTCGCATCAAGAACTTGGACAACAATACCTCAAAATCGTAGGTGTCCTTGTTTCGGATGAACTGCTGCCTGAGACAAAACAAAACAAACAAAAACAAACAAACAAACAAACAGTCGAACAAACAAAAGCAAACAAATGAGCAAACAAATAATAAATGGACAAACCGATCAACAACCAACCAAACAAAATTACGTTTTACTTATGTTTTTGTAGCAAGAGCAACAGCAGCAGTAGTGGTAGTAGTAGTAGTAGTAGTAGTAGTAGTAGTAGTAGTAGTAGTAGTAGTAGTAGTAGTAGTAGCAGTAGTAGTAGTAGTAGTAGTAGGTAGTAGTGGTAATAGTCGCAGGAACAGCAGTTGTTTGTTTTGTACACACACACACATACATACACACACACACACACACACACACACACACACACACACACACACACACACACACACACACACACACACACACACACACACCACACACACGCACGTACGCAACACACACACACACACTGTACTCAGACATCTCTTCCCCTTTTGTCAGCTTTACGGCCAGTTTGTCAATGAGCGCACAAAAACCAGAATCGTAGAAAACTGACTTGCGTGTATTTAGTGTCAGCTGCCAATATGCCCATTTCTGACACGATTTCTCAGCCGGGTGAGAAATTGTGCAGTGGTGAGAAATCGTGTCGCGAGCGGAACGATTTCG
>JAPXFY010000031.1:22683115-22720615 GCA_030674185.1 Monoplex corrugatus | reverse complement strand
ACAGAGTAGGCCTAGTCGAATCTAGGTCAATCTGTAAGCCTATACTTCAATGTGTGCCTGTGGCCCACCACTGGATGGGTGAGGGTGGTGTGGAGAGGGGAAGGGAAAGACAAATGCGCGCTGTTAAATTAATTAGCTGGCAGGGCTAAGGTGGCTTGGATATGGGCGCCTTGGCGTGAGAGTGTGTGTGTGTTGTGTGCGTGTGTTTCTTCGATTCCGTGGATGACCCACGAATTTGTCTTTTATGATGTTGAACATTGTAATTGTTGTGATGCGTGAGTGTGATTGTATGCATAGCCAAAACATTTTCCACGTGTCTGAGCACTGGGCTAAAATAAAATCCTGTTCTTGTTCTTCTCTTGTTTAACCTTGTCCTCTTAGTCTACATACTCATTTTATTGTATTTAACTCATTTTGATTTTAATGTGCATATCGCGTTGCATCTTTAATCAAATTTTTTCTATACCTACCAAAGTTTTTTCAATGAGTATTGCCCTTTTTGTTCATTGTTAAAAGTCCTGACCAAGGCATCTGACTCTTATGATGTGCTTTTTTAACCGTACATATTTAGATTTAGTCATTATCTTTGATATTGTTTCGACAAAGAGGGAGGGGAGAGAGATGAGGGGAGGAAGAGGGTGAGAGAGGAGTGAAAGAGAGAGTGAGAGAGAGTAAGAGTATGTGTGTACATGTGTTTATGCGTTCTTGTGCCTATATGTATTTTAATGCGAATGCCAAAACAATTTCCCATTGTGATGCTTTGGGCTAAATAAAATTCTTGTATCTTGTATCTTGTATCACTGTCTCGTTCTTACGGTTTCCTGCAGCAGATGGGATAATTTCTTTCAGGTTAGGGCGGATTTGAAAAAGTTTGTTATCTGTCTGTTCATTCCAATCCTCCTGCCACAGATTTCTTACGTAACTGTGTACTTTCGATTTGACATCTGTGTAAGGGATCAAGGACTTAGGCATCTTTATCATTGTAGCCTTCTTGGCCAGGTAGTCGGCCTTTTCATTGCCTCCAATACCAACATGGCCAGGAATCCAGGCAAAAACAATCTCGTAACCTTCATTTGCAAGAGTAGAAAGAAACTCTAGGGAGAGCTAGAGAACAGAAGGTCTTCAGAGAAGTAACCCCCTTTAGACAAGTGTTTCGGCCCTGAATTCCTTACACTCTCGGGGGGCCTGGCCACATCCAGGTCATGACTCCTGGATGCCCTTCTGCTGTTGTCAATTTTTTTTTTTTTTTTTTTTTTCCCACGCCGGGGATCGAACCTGGGCGATTCTGCGCTTCAGAACTGCGGTACGCGGTTTTACCAATGTGCTAACGGGGCACACATCATCTGTAGGGAATTTAATCCTTATGAAGTTCACTTTTTTGGTTCCTCCTTGCCCAGATCCAGCTTGAGCTCCTTTCTGCTGCCTCTGCCATCGCTTTAAGGGCTCTAGTCCTCTTCTTCCCAGAAATGGCGAGTTGTTTCATGAGATCATAAGCGGAGGTGCCCACAAACCCTCTTGCCCCGACCTCTATGGCGAAGATTTTGACCCGCAGACCTACTTTCTTCAGGGTGCTGGCAAGACCGGCGTATTTTTCGGTCTTGTAGATATGTGCTTCTTCCATTCTGCTTTCGTATGGCACAGTGAGTTCTATCAGAATCACTTGTTTCGAGGAGTCAGAGTGGAGAGCGATGTCTGGTCTCATGCCTGTCTTGCTGATGACATCTGGGTAATTTCTCCACTCTGGGAGGTCTGCTGTACACTCCCAGTCGACTGCTCCATCCAGAAGACCCTTTGGCAATGTGCTGGTTGTCATAGCACTTTCGGGCCAGACCTGTTTCCCTCCTGCTTTGTAGAACGTTGTCATAGCAATTGGTGCGTTTGGGGTCATGGTTTTTTCGCTAACCACATCTGTAATCACTTTCAGAACTTGGTTGTGCCTCCATGTATACCTTCCTTGGGCTAGCGCTACTTTGCAAGAGCTTAGGACATGTTCCACTGTTTGTTTCTTCTGACAGAGCGGACATGCTGGGTCGTCTGCTTTCCCCCATTTCACTAAGTTTGCATTCGAGGGGAGCAGGTCATATACAGATCTGAGGAGGAAGCTTATCCTTAGAGGAGCCATGTGCCACATATCGTTCCAGCTGAGACTTCTTTGGAGTGCACTGTCCCATGTTGTCCATTGCCCCTGTTGACCTTGCTGGACTGCCTTCTGCACTCTTTTGACATCTTCTTCTTCCTTCAACTCCTGTATGATCATGTCTCTTTTTTCCTTCCCTTTGGCTTTGGACCACCACTGCATTTTTGTTGCTCCCAGTCCCTGTCTGTTGGTTTGCGTGTGTCCAATTATTTCTTTGATGCTGAGGTTTCTCTTGGCATTGTTTACAGCCTCTTGGACTTTCCACTTTCTGCCAGTTCTCAGCTTTGGATGAACTGATCTCACGATATTGTCTTCCGATTCCTCCAGCATGCTCAACAGTCTTGCTTTTCCAACTTTGTATTCCTCCACTATGGATTTAAGAGGTAGCTTCAGCATTGCTTGACGACAGTAGAATGCAACATCAGTGAGACCAGGTGGGACACCGAGCCATTTTCTTGTGTATTTGTTGATTTTGGCTTCCATTGCTTCGACTGTGCTGGTGCAAATGTCATAGATTAGCAGTGGCCACAGCAGTTTTGGTATCAGCATGAACTGTAGACACCAGACTTTGTATTTGCCTGGCAGTCCGCAGTTATCTATTTTCTTCAGGCCTTCTTCTGCTGTTTGCTTGGTTTCACATCCCCTTTGTGTGTCTTTCAGGGAGTCATCATACCATCTTCCGAGACTTTTTACTGGCTCTTCTGTGACAGTGGGGATGGCTTGGTTGGCTACCATGAATTTGACTGAATCTGCCACTTTTCCTTTTCGCAGTGAGAGACTTCGGGATTTCTTAGGTTTGAACCTCATTCTTGAAGAGGCCCCAGCTCATCCAGCTGCTTTAAGATTTGGTGTGTCTCTTCCTCATCCGTGGACAAGACTGTTGTGTCATCCATGAAAGCTTTCAGAGGAGGCATCTGGTATCCATCTCCCAGATTCACTGGACCTGAACTCTTCATTGCAGCTTTCAAGATGACTTCCATTGCCAACACGAACAGTATGGGAGAGATTGCACAGCCCATTGCAATGCCCACCTCTAGGTCTATCCAGTCCGTGGTGTATTCTTTGGTAGAGAACCGCATTGAGAACCCTTGGAAATACTTCCTCAGCATTGTTCGGATGTTTTCTGGGATGTGATACATTTCAAGAGACAGCTGGATCATATCGTGTGGAACTGATCCATATGCATTCGCCAGATCAAGCCAAACTACGTCAATGTCTCTCTTCTCTGTTCTTGCTTTTTGGATGGCATCCCAAATCAACGTGGCATGTTCCAAGCATCCAGGCATTCCTGGTATGCCTCCCTTTTGGACTGACATATCCAGATACTTGTTTTCAGTCAGGTATTTTGTCAATCTTGCTGCCATAACAGAGAAGAAGATTTTCCCCTCGACGTTCAGAAGTGATATTGGCCTGAACTGATTGATGCTGCTGGAGTTCTGCTCCTTCGGAATGTACACTCCTTCAGCTCTCATCCATTGGTCGCTGATCTTCTGGTTCCTCCATGCTGATCGAATCATCTTGTGGAGCCACTCGAGCACTTTTGGGCATTTCTTGTAGAGCAGGTATGGTATTCCGTTTGGTCCAGGTGCTGACTTGGCTCTGGCTTTCTTTACTACGTTCTTCACTTCATCCAGTGTTGGTGGTTTGTTATTGAATTTTCCTTCTGGCGCTGCAGGCCAAACCAGATTCTGGATTTCAAGTGGTGCCTTGCGCTGAAAATCGGAATATGTTTCCCTGAGATGCTGCTCTAGGGTTTCCTTGCCCACTGTGAGAGTCCCTGATTTGGGTTGTTCAAACAGCTTTCTTGCAAAGTCAAAGGGATCTTTGAAGAAACGATCTTGAGTCTTCTTCTTTTTGCTCTTTCTTCGCCTTGCTGATTCCACTTTGCTGAGAGCATTGTGTTTGGCCTTCAGATCTTTCCAGAGTTCCAGGAGCCCTTGCTTCTCGAATTCTGAGGCAGTTTTCATTCGCTTTTTAAGCTTCCTTTTCTCCCTCCGGATGCTCTCCATCTGTTGCTGTCTTCTGGATTTCTGGGGAGGCGTTTTTGTCTTTGGCTGCTTCACTCCATAAGTGTCCCTGCAGATAGAGTATATGATGTCTCCGTATGTGTCAAGTTTGTGTTCCAGCGTACTGTTCCCTATTAGCGCATTCAGCTTAAGGACAAGTTCCTCATCTAATTTCTCCCATTGTTCTTTTGCACCGGCAGGCGGCAAATTGAGTTTTCCACGTTTGGCGTTAAGAGCTTGTGCAAAATCCGCATCAGAACCGTCAGCGTGGATGTCCTTGGCACTATGGTTTAATTCCTGGCCTTGGTCATCCAACGTCTCACCTGCTATCGCAGTGCGCTGCTGCTGGTTCGTATGTGTCTTCAAACAGCCCATTTTTGTCCTGTGGATCTTCATGCCGCGTTTGGTGGTGAATCTCCTTCCACACGCACACGGAAATTCCAACTGGTCATTAATCATGGTCCGTTGTGCGTTTCCAGTCGTGATGGAGTCAGTGCCGATGGATTCATCATTCTCTCCCCCTTTCGGTGAATCCTGGGAGCATCTTTCATTTGAAAAACTCGTGGCATGTTATCAAAGGCAAGGTGGGAAGCCAACCCACAAAGCCCGCAGATCTAGTCTTTCCCAGTGTCCTTCGGTCTTTCCCGAATGTCCTCCGAACTATTCCCGGAAGTCAATGGACTGACCATGTGCAGGTAGAAAGAAACTCTAGGGAGAGCTAGACAACAGAAGGTCTTCAGAGAAGTAACCCCCTTTAGACAAGTGTTTCGGCCCTGAATTCCTTACACTCTCGGGGGGCCGGGCCACATCCAGGTCATGACTCCTGGATGCCCTTCTGCTGTTGTCTATTTTTTTTTTTTTTTTTTTTTTTTTTGTAGAATACACTTCAAAGAACTTCTCTAGTTCAGGGTGATTAATGTTTCGGCAAGCAATTGCCTGCAAAGCAGAAAGGGAATCAGAAAAAATGAGAAACTCTTTGTGTTTGGATTGGGACACCATTTTTAGTGCCAAAACCAGAGCAGTCAGTTCAGCAGTGTAAACAGAACTTTCAGATGGAATATGTTTTGAAAATGCTCGATTGGGAATCTCGGAGCAAAAGGCAGCGGCAGCAACACCTTCATCACACTTGGACCCATCAGTGAAGATTCTGTGGGTTGACGGAGATTTTTCACACAATCCACATAAAACGATTTATATTCTAGTGCACTGGTATTGTCTTTACGAAAGGAAGCAAGATCAAAACAAACCTTTGGTGTTTTCAACGTCCATGGTGGACTAACTGGAAATTTCGAGAAGTCGTTAATAACTGCTAAATTTATATCTGCTTTTTCCATATGGGGGCGGATACACAGCCCCAAAGGAGGAGTCACTTTTGGATGCTTTTCAAAGTCACTTTGAAATCTGGGGTTGAAGACACAGTCGTAAGCTGGGTTTTCCGGTTCAGAAAACAGTTTCAAACAGAAATTTAAACTTAGTTTCAGTCTACGGTTGCTCAGGGAAGGCTCCCCTGCCTCTGCATACAGAGTGAATGGGATCAAGTGCCTTTAGGTACGACTGTCTTGCAGACCCATATACTACGCAGCCATAGTCCAGTTTAGAGCGAATTAAAGCTCTGTACAGGTGTAATAATGTTTTCTTGTCGGCACCCCAGTCTGTATGAGCTACAACTCGGAGAATATTCAGAGCTTTCTGGCACGATGTTTTCAGATGTTAGATATGACTGAGAAAGTTCAACTTTTCAACAAAAATCAATCCAAGGAATTTTGCTTCTTTTACAGCTGGGATGATGCACTGTCCCAGACGAATTTCTGGGGCAGCAAAGAATTTTCGCATGTTATGAAAGTGAATACACTGTGTTTTGGTTGCGGAAAAAGTAAAGCCGTTTGTCTCTGCCCACTGCCCACTATCTACACACAATTGCAGCCGCCGCTGAACGCCTGCATAGAAGCTTCTACTTACATAAACTGCAAAATCGTCCACAAACAGGGAACAGTCTGAGCCCTGCTGTACTGATTTGACTATGTTGTTGATCTTGATATTGAACAGCGCAAGAGAGAGAATGCTCCCTTGTGGTACACCCAGCTCTTGCTCATGGATATCCGATGGAGTAGTACCAACCCGCACTTGAAACTGTCGATTGGCCAAAAACTTTTGGATAAACGTAGGTAGGTGACCCCGAAAACCCAATTCGTGTAGATCCATAAGAATTCCCGATTTCCAGGTCGTATCATAGGCTTTCTCTAAATCAAAGAAGATAGCCACTGCATGCTGTTTCTTCAGAAATGCATTTCGGATGGTCGTTTCAAGACGAATTAAATGATCTACTGTGGAATGGTGCTTGCGAAAACCGCATTGTTCTTTGGCCAAGATGCCGTCATTCTCCAGTTTCCACATCAGTCTCTTATTGACCATTTCCTCCATCACTTTGCAAAGACAACTGGTTAGGGCTATTGGTCGATAATTGGATGGATTGGATACATCTTTTCCAGGTTTAGGCAGAGGGACGATCAGGGCTTTCCGCCATAAGGGAGGAAAGAATCCTGTCGTCCATATGTAATTATACACTTTCAACAGAATTTCCAAACCCTTTTCCGGGACATGCTTCACCAGTTTATAATGAACTTCATCTAAACCAGGAGAAGAGTCAGAGCAAGTCACAAGAGCATCTTTTAATTCTTCTAATGTCAGTGGGAGATTGTACTCTTCCGTGTTATCAGAGACGAAGTTACAAGCTTTCTTTTCTTTCATCAATTTGTGTTTTCGAAAGACCACTGATTTATTGGCTAAGGAAGAGTTCTTTTCGATGGTCGACGCCAATATATTAGAGACTGCTTTTTTGTCAGTAATCAGACAATCTGACACTTTCACATGGTGAACAGAGGGACAGGTGTTTTTTCCTTTAATTTGTTTGATAATTTTCCACACTTTCTTTTTGAAGTTCGGGATGTCAATGTCGAGCAAAAGTTTCTCCAGGACTGTTGTTTATTTCTTTTAAAGACGTATCTTGACTTAACTCGCAGTTTTTGATGAGCTCGAACATTGTCCGCTGATGGACTTTGAAACACGTGACGTTGAGCTTTCTTGCGTTCTTGTTTTATCTGTTTACATTCGGAAGTAAACCATGGTGTTTTAGGCATGTGCGCTTTCTTTGACGATGTGGGAATGGCTTGTTTGGCACAGCTCAGGATGATCTGAGTTAGAGTGTCTACTGGATCATCATCTGCAGGACCCTTCTTCTCCAAAATCACTCAGGACAGCCCTCTCGAACAATTCCCAGTCAGCCCTGCGAAAAACCAAGCTCTCTGGTAGAGGCTCATGTCCAACGCTTGGATTTGTTAAGACAACTGGAAGATGGTCACTTCCATGCAGATCATCCAGAACTTTCCATAGTCCAAAACCAGCGAAGCATCACACACTGATAAATCCAAACAGGAAAGTGTACCATTAGCAGGATGATTATATGTCGGAGATCCATCGTTTAGACAGCATAAGTTTAAATCGGAGAAGACTTCTTCCAGCAAGAGACCTCGCGCTGAAGTATCTTCACTACCCCAAAGCGTGGAATGGCCATTCAAATCGCCCAACAACAAAAAAGGTTTTGGAAGTTCCTCAATCAAATCAACCAGTTCTTCTTATGTAACAGCAACAGATGGAGGGAGGTATACAGAGCATATGGTTATTGTTTTTTTAGAGATACCCTTGCCGCTACTGCTTGCAAACTGGTGTTCAAATTAATAGAACTAAACAAAACGACTTGTAGCAGCAAACATACTCCACCTGTTACTCCTCCATCTTTAGGTTGTGCTGGTTTGGAAATAATGTTGAAATTCATCAAGGAAAAACTCTTTCCTTCACGTATTAACGTTTCTTGTAAAGCCACTACAACAGGCTGCAAATCACGGCAAAGTAGCTGGAGCTCCTCTACATTGGAGTGGACACCTCGGATGTTCCACTGGACTATATTTTGCATTGTTAGCGGAACTACTCAATGCAGTTCAGTCCATATCTGTGTCGTCATCCTCAGATTGTAAAGGAGCGTACTTATTTTCTAGTTTTTGTTCCGCTTTTTTCAGGCGGTCAGACCTGACAGCTGACCTGCTTGCAGGAAGTGAGAGTTAGGTCCTTTAAGTGCTGGAGGATAGTTCTTTAATTCCACCAACATAACTTTTTGCCCTCCTCCATTTTCTGTGGAGCTGCTCCGGACGCCGGGGCGTGAGGGCGGGTTTACCAGGGAGACAGGATTCCCCTGGGTTGCCAACATTGGCTGCTTTTGGCTGTGCAACAGCCTGGGAGGTTGCGGGTTTAACGCCCGCTTTTGGCTGTTGAACAGCCTGGGAGTCAGCGGGTTTAACGCCCCCGCTGAGGGCCTTTGTTTCTTGCACTGTTTCAAAATTTGTCTTGTTCCACGTTACAATCGTTTGACATGCTATGGATACTTGATTGTTTTGACTACTGATGCATAACTGTTAGTAGACGAGCTGCTGCCCTCTACCAATCTTTTGGCTTCGTGGAAAGGTGTTTTCTTTTCTGCTTTCAGTCGTTGGATTGCCTGTTCCTTATGCCATACGAGGCAATCTTTGGAGGATGATGGACGGTTACCTCCACAATTTATACAATTTTGTGGACTTTCACATCTCTCCCTCATGTGCCTCCTTTGCGCACATGGCACACTTTTTGGTTTCAGTGCACCTGTCCTTGGTATGGCCAAACTTTTGACAGCGGAAGCAGCGCATTGGTGATGGCACATACAACGACACTTTCACTTTAAAGTATCCAATTCTCAGGTCTTGGGGTACAGCAGAAGCAAGGTAAGGAAGAGCGTGTTTGTCAGGAGTTTTTCTGATCCTTTCCGGAACATGGCCCGGCGTACCTCTACAACGCCCTGGCTTTTCAGTTCCGTTCTGATTTCCTCTTCCGACATTTCCCCTCAGCTCAGGGCACCTTATGACTCTTTGCTGCTGTTCAGTCCTTTGTGTGGAGTGACTTTTATTGCACGGTCAACTAGTACCATGCTCTAAGCAAGCGATCTGATTGCTTGTTGTCCTTGCACTCCACAAGGTAATCTTCATTTCGTCAGCTTTTTTTAATGGTTTTGGGGTTTCCAATAAGGGCTTGAAATCCCTTATGTATGGCAAAAGGACTTAATTTCCAGATGGGCTTTTCATCCTGAATGCCCGTCACCACTAACCATGCTGCCCAAAAACCGTTGCTTCGTTTTCGTCCTCGGAATCCGAGTCATACCCGTTGTCACGATTTCTTTTTTGTTTGTTATGGTTAGACATGAGGTAGGCTCAGCGATGGCAGAAATATCGCGGTCACTCCAGGAGAGCTGCCTTGCTGGGGACGGGACAATGGATGGCCAATCTCTTGGCGTCCGTCCGCCTGGAACCGTCCCGCATGAAACCAGACTGTGTACTTCAATGACTGACTTTCGTACAGCCATTCATCCCCTCACCAAGTACCTCAAGCTTGGGATTACGGGTTGCTTACGGCAACCACTCGTGAACATGACGATGGGTATGAAGAAAACGGAAATGAGGGTGGGACCACGCTTCGTCTCATCCCTTCCCCTTGATCTGTCCGATATGGGTAACCCTACCAGGGGCATTAATTTTATTATGCTATCTAGAGTCCAGTCCACGTCAACAGCCTTGGTTATCGGGACTGTCATTGAAAAAACACAAAGCTTTCAAGCAAGTAGCCCCCGTCGGCATAGCTCAAGGGATCATTGGGACCTCAAGACCCCCGACCACGGCAAGGTGGCGGTCCCGTCCGGGCGGACTGTAGATAGAGTAACGCTATATACACACATTATGGTAGACAGGGAGTTCTATGCATGACCAGTGGACATGTCGGGAACAGTTGTTGCATTTCACTCAGTGAACGGCAGTTACTAGCCTGTCCGCAGAAACATGGAAGATCAGTGAGAGAGGTTTTCCTCGCGGTCACTCGCTTATGTTTTTCGTTCATTTTCACAGTTCCTTGTTTTGCTCTACACAGATTGGAGCTGTTTAAGCCTCTGGAACGAGTCATCTTGTCTTTCTCTGAGGACACGATCTTTTACTGGGCTGGTACCGTCGCCATCTTGAAAAAAAAAAGAAAAAAAAAAGATGCAAACTGGTCATTTCCAACATCCTCTGACGCTTGGTGGAATTTCAAGGTGAATAACTGTTGAACCTTGAATCATACTGTATTTGCATGGATTGCTTCCCTTACACCGTTTAGCACGATTCCTGTCGCCTGCCGATAATTGTGTCAGCGAATGTGTTCAAAAGAAGGATCTCATCGCATTCGGACAATTCCATATGCGCACCACCAAAATCTGCCAGCACTTATCTGCTAGAGTCCCTGAGCCTGCACAAAATGTTCTGGCAAAGTCTTTAAATAAGGAAGGGGGAGGGGAGGGGGAAGCTTGTATGAAACACTAAGCAGACACCGCCAGAATGATAGAAACATTTCGAGATGTTGCAGCGAACGGGTCAAGTTTTACCACTGCAGGCTGAGACTGAACTCAAAATATAAGATTTTGAGTCCACGGTTCTATCGAAATGAACTGTGACCCGTGATCCGAAGGTTGAACCAACAATCGTTGTGTTATCTGCATAGAGCTCCATACATCTGAAACTAAAAAAGTCCATTAAACGACAAACAACAACAACAACAACAACAAACAACAACAACAAACAGAATAACAACAAACAACAAACACAACAAAAACAAACAAAACAACAACAGCAACAAACAAAACAACAAGCAACAACAACAAAACAAAACAAACGAAAAACAAAACAACAAACAAAAAAACGACAACAACAACAACAAACAAAAAACAACCAACAAAAAAACAATAACAACAGAAGCAAACAACAAACAACAACAACACAACAACAATGCAACAACACAACAATCAAACAAACAAAAACAACAATTAACAACCAACAAACATCAACAATAACAAAACAAAACAACAATTGCAACAAAACAACAATCAACCACAAACAACAATAACAACAAACAACAACACAACAAACATCAACAATAACAATAACAAAACAACAATTGCAACAAAACAACAATAAACCCACAACCAAAACAACAAAAAACAAACAACAACAAACAACAACACAACAAACATCAACAATAACAATAACAACAAAACAACTACAACAACAACAACAACACCAGCAAACAATAACAACAAAAACCACCAAAAAGAAAAGCGTGGCCCAAACGAGGGACGATTCCATAATCCTTACTAATCATGAAGCATGCTCATTGTAAAAATGTGACCTCCCACCATGAAATCAGTTTTAACTCGCAGTCAGTCGAACGGCACTCATCATCATCATCATCATCATCATCATCATCTATCATCAGGTGTCCTGCCACATGGCGTTGGCGACCATGGACTTCCAACCATCTCTATCTCTCATTGCCCCCAGCATCTCCCCCACCCTCCCCATCCCCAGCCACTCTGCAAGTCCGTCCAGCATTCTCTCCCTGGGTCTACCAGGTGCTCTCTTTCCCTCCAGCTTTCCCGTTGTGACCAGGTGCTCCAAATCCCCCTTCCTCATAAAATGGCCATAAATGTTATCTGTCTTTTCCTAATCTTCCTTATGAGTGATCTAGTTGTGTCTGCCTCCATCAAGACTGTCTCGTTTGTTTTCTTTGCTGTCCATGGAACTCTCAACATTCTTCTTAGAAACCACATCTCGGCTGCTTCAATCCTGTTCTGGCTTCTGACCGTACACAAACCGATGGAAGGCAACGGGAAACCACCATCGTAATTTTTCCCAGATTATCATGGACAGAAACAAAAAGATCAAAGACAACGACGTAAATAGGTGTTGCTGTGAAGCAGCTTCGTCCGGTAGGGACCGTCATGCGGACTAATGAGCATGCTCATTGTAAAAATGTGACCTCCCACCACGAAATAAGTTTTAACTCGCAGTCAGTCGAACAGCACTGGGAGCTGAAAAGGTGACTGAGGGTTTATCTGGGGTGTTTTGATTTTTTTCTCAAAATTGATTTCTGTAGACTATAATCTATCTCCCCACAGAAATTTTTTTCTTGAAAAAATATCATTGATCAATTTAGAATGGTATTTTAATGCAATGATCGCAGCAGAAAAAACGCAATTTCCTACCGAAAGTACCCATTTTTGTCTCTTATTATAAACCATAACCTGTGCAGTACCCGCACATGTAATATACTGACGGAAAGCTCTTTGGTGCACCTTTCAGATAATGACAGCGAAAATTAGAAACAAACTGGGTCAAAGCCACCAAATAAAGAAATTTAAGGAAAATGTTTAGGAGAACACACAAAAACTTTAGAGGCCGTTTTCTCAAAATGGCCGTCATACAACTTAATGACTTTAAACATACATAACTTCTACATTTTTTTTGAGTACAAGCTTTATTCGAGTAGCAAAATAATCAGCAGAATGTACACTTTCCAGTGATATGTATATTTCGAAATACACAAAATGCTAGTTAAGACTGATTTCGTGGTGGGAGGTCACAAATAATTGTAGCCAAGACTACTACGTCACACTATAAAAAATGCAACTAACATTAATAGTCACTGTAAAAAGTGCAACTAACACTAATAGGTCACTGTAAAACATGCAACTAACACTAGTAGGTCACTGTAAAACATGCAACTAACACTAGCAGGCCACTGTAAAAAGTCCCACTAACACTAGTAGGTCACTGTAAAAAGTGCCACTAACACTAGTAGGTCACTGTAAAAAGTGCCACTAACACTAGTAGGTCACTGTAAAAAGTGCACTAACACTAGTAAGGTCACTGTAAAAAGTGCACTAACACTAGTAGGTCACTGTAAAAAGTGCCACTAACACTAGTAGGTCACTGTAAAACATGCCAAACTAACACTAGAGGCCACTAAAAAGTGCCACTAACACTAGTAGGTCACTGTAAAAAGTGCAACTAACACTAGTAGGTCACTGTAAAAAGTCCCACTAACACTAGAGGTCACTGTAAAAAGTCCCAACTAACACTAGTAGGTCACTGTAAAAAGTGCCACTAACACTAGTAGGTCACTGTAAAAAGTGCCACTAACACTAGTAGGTCACTGTAAAAAGTGCCACTAACACTAGAAGGTCACTGTTAAAAAGTGCTACTAACACTAGTAGGTCACTGTTAAAAGTGCACTAACACTAGTAGGTCACTGTTAAAAGTGCCACTACACTAGTAGGTCACTGTAAAAAGTGCCACTAACACTAGTAGGTCACTGTAAAAAGTGCCACTAACACTAGTAGGTCACTTAAAAAAAGTGCCACTAACACTATAGGTCACTGTAAAAAGTGCCACTAACACTAGTGGGGGGGGGGTTTTTTTTTTTGCCACTAACACTAGTAGGTCACTGTAAAAAGTGCCACTAACACTAGTAGGTCACTGTAAAAGTGCCATAACACACTAGAGGTCACTGTAAAAAAGTGCAACTAACACTAGTAGGTCACTGTAAAAGTGCCACTAAACTAGTAGGTCACTGTTAAAAGTGCAAAAATCTAAAAGTGCACTACACTAGTAAAAAGTGCACTAACACTAGTAGGTCACTGTAAAAGTGCCATAACACTAGTAGGTCACTGTAAAAAGTGCACTAACACTAGTAGGTCACTGTAAAAAGTGCCACTAACACTAGTAGGTCACTGTAAAAGTGCCACTAACACTAGTAGGTCACTGTAAAAGTGCCACTAACACTAGTAGGTCACTGTTAAAAGTGCCATAACACTAGTAGGTCACTGGTTAAAAGTGCACTAACACTAGTAGGTCACTGTAAAAAGTGCACTAACACTAGTAGGTCACTGTAAAAAGTGCAACTAACATAGTAGGTCACTGTAAAAAGTGCAACTAACACTAGATAGGTCACTGTAAAAAGTCAACTAACATTATAGGTCACTGTAAAAAGTGCAACTAACATATAGGTCACTGTTAAAAAGTGCAACTAACACTAGTAGGTCACTGTAAAAAGTGCCAACTAACACTAGATAGGTCACTGTAAAAAGTGCTACTAACATAATAGGTCACTGTAAAAAGTGCCACTAACACTAGTAGGTCACTGTAAAAAGTGCAACTAACACTAGTAGGTCACTGTAAAAAGTGCACTAACACTAGTAGGTCACTGTAAAAAGTAAACTAACACTAGTAGGTCACTGTAAAAAGTGCAACTAACATATAGGTCACTGTAAAAAGTCCAACTAACATAGTAGGTCACTGTAAAAGTGCAACTAACACTATAGGTCACTGTAAAAAGTACAACTAACATAGTAGGTCACTGTAAAAAGTCAACTAACACTAGTAGGTCACTGTAAAAAGTGCCACTAACACTAGTAGGTCACTTAAAGTATAAATAGTGCACTTAAATGCACAACTAGTAGGTCACTGTAAAAAGTGCCACTAACACTAGTAGGTCACTGTAAAAGTCAACTAACACTAGTAGGTCACTGTAAAAAGTGCAACTAACACTAGTAGGTCACTGTAAAAGTGCCACTAACACTAGTAGGTCACTGTAAAAGTGCCACTAAGGGCACTGTAGTGATCACAGGTCTGTAAAAAGTGCCACTAACACTAGTAGGTCACTGTAAAAAGTGCCACTAACACTAGTAGGTCACTGTAAAAAGTGCCACTAACACTAGTAGGTCACTGTAAAAAGTGCCACTAACACTAGTAGGTCACTGTAAAAAGTGCAACTAACACTAGTAGGTCACTGTAAAAAGTGCCACTAACACTAGTAGGTCACTGTAAAAAGTCAACTAACACTAGTAGTCACTGTAAAAAGTGCAACTAACATTAGTAGTCATGTAAAAAGTACAACTAACACTAGTAGGTCACTGTAAAAATACAACTAACATTAAGTAGGTCACTGTAAAAAGTGCAACTAACACTAGTAGGTCACTGTAAAAAGTGCAACTAACACTAGTAGGTCACTGTAAAAAGTAAACTAACATAATAGGTCACTGTAAAAAGTGACAACTAACACTTATAGGTCACTTAAAAATGCAACTAACATTAATAGGTCACTGTAAAAAGTACAACTAACATAATAGGTCACTGTAAAAAGTACAACTAACATATAGGTCACTGTAAAAAGTACAACTAACACTTATAGGTCACTGTAAAAAGTACAACTAACATTAATAGGTCACTGTAAAAAGTGCTACTAACATTAATAGGTCACTGTAAAAAGTGCCACTAACACTAGTAGGTCACTGTAAAAAGTGACAACTAACACTAGTAGGTCACTGTAAAAAGTGCAACTAACACTAGTAGGTCACCATCTGTAAAAAGTAAACTAACATAATAGGTCACTGTAAAAAGTACAACTAACATTAATAGGTCACTGTAAAAAGTACAACTAACATTAATAGGTCACTGTAAAAAGTACAACTAACATAATAGGTCACTGTAAAAAGTACAACTAACATTAATAGGTCACTGTAAAAAGTACAACTAACATTAATAGTCACTGTAAAAAGTGCCACTAACATAGTAGTCACTATAAAAAGTGCACTAACACTATAGGTCACTGTAAAAAGTGCCACTAACACTAGTAGGTCACTGTAAAAAGTACAACTAACACTATAGGTCACTGTAAAAATGCAACTAACACTAGTAGGTCACTGTAAAGTACAACAACACTAAGTCACTGTAAAAGTACAACTAACAGTAGTAGGTCACTGTAAAAAGTGCAACTAACATTAATAGGTCACTGTAAAAAGTCCAATAACATAATAGGTCACTGTAAAAAGTGCAACTAACACTAATAGGTCACTGTAAAAAGTTCAACTAACACTATAGGTCACTGTAAAAAGTGCCAATAACACTATAGTCACTGTAAAAGTGCAACTAACACTAGTAGGTCACTGTAAAAAGTGCAACTAACATAATAGGTCACTGTAAAAAGTGCAACTAACACTAGTAGGTCATGTAAAAAGTACAACTAACACTATAGGTCACTGTAAAAGTGCAACTAACATAATGGTCACTGTAAAAAGTGCACTAACACTAGTAGGTCACTGTAAAAAGTGCAACTAACACTAATAGGTCACTGTAAAAAGTGCCACTAACACTAGTAGGTCACTGTTAAAAGTGCCACTAACACTAATAGTCACTGTAAAGTAACTAACAACGTCACTGAAAGTCATAACACTAGCAGGTCACTGTAAAAAGTACAACTAACACTAGCAGGTCACTGTAAAAAGTTTCCACTAACACTAGTAGGTCACTGTAAAAAGTACAACTAACACTAGCAGGTCACTGTAAAAAGTACAACTAACACTAGTAGGTCACTGTAAAAAGTACAACTAACTCTAATAGGTCAGTGTAAATACTGTAACTAACACTAATAGATCACTGTAAATTCTGCAACTAACACTAATAGGTCACTGTAAATACTGTAACTAACACTAATAGCGCAGTAAATACTGCAACTAACACTAGAGGTCACTGTAAAATACTGCAACTAACACTAGTAGGTCACTGTAAGTACTGTAACTAACACTAATAGATCACTGTAAAAGTGTAACTAACACTAATAGATAACTGTAAATACTGTAACTAACACTAATAGATCACTGTAAAAGTGTAACTAACACTAATAGATCACTGTAAATACTGTAACTAACACTAATAGATCACGTAAAAGTGTAACTAACACTAATAGATAACTGTAAATACTGTAACTAACACTAATAGATCACTGCAAAAGTGTAACTAACACTAATAGATCACTGTAAAAAGTGTAACTAACACTAATAGATCACTGTAAGTACTGTAACTAACACTAATAGATCACTGTAAAAAGTGTAACTAACACTAATAGATCACTGTAAATACTGTAAGTAACACTAATAGATCACTGTAAAAAGTGTAACTAACACTAATAGATCACAGTAAATACTGTAACAAACACTAATAGATCACAGTAAATACTGTAACTAACACTAATAGATCACTGTAAAAAGTGTAACTAACACTAATAGATCACAGTAAATACTGCAACTAACACTAATAGATCAGAGTAAATACTGCAACTAACACTAATAGATCACTGTAATTACTGTAACTAACACTAATAGATCACAGTAAATACTGTAACTAACACTAATAGATCACTGTAAAAAGTGTAACTAACACTAATAGATCACTGTAAATACTGTAACTAACACTAATAGATCACAGTAAATACTGTAACTAACACTAATAGATCACTGTAAAAAGTGTAACTAACATTAATAGATCACTGTAAAAAGCGTAACTAACACTAATAGATCACTGTAAAAAGTGTAACTAACACTAATAGATCACTGTAAATACTGTAGCTAACACTAATAGATCACTGTAAATACTGTAACTAACACTAATAGATCACTGTAAATACTGTAACTAACACTAATAGATCACTGTAAAAAGTGTAACTAACACTAATAGATCACTGTAAATACTGTAACTAACACTAATAGATCACAGTAAATACTGTAACTAACACTAATAGATCACTGTAAATACTGTAACTAACACTAATAGATCACTGTAAATACTTTAACTAACACTAATAGATCACTGTAAATACTGTAGCTAGCACTAATAGATCACTGTAAATACTGTAACTAACACTAATAGATCACTGTAAATACTGTAACTAACACTAATAGATCACTGTAAAAGTGTAACTAACACTAATAGATCACTGTAAATACTGCAACTAACACTAATAGATCACAGTAAATACTGTAACTAACACTAATAGATCACTGTAAATACTGTAGCTAACACTAATAGATCACTGTAAATACTGTAGCTAACACTAATAGATCACTGTAAATACTGTAACTAACACTAATAGATCACAAACTGTATAACTAAACTGTAATACTAACTAACACTAATAGATCACTGTAAAAAGTGTAACTAACACTAATAGTTCACTGTAAAAAGTGTAACTAACATTAATAGATCACTGTAAAAAGTGTAACTAACATTAATAGATCACTGAAAAAAGTGTAACTAACACTAAAAGATCACTGTAAAAAGTGTAACTAACACTAATAGATCACTGTAAATACTGTAACTAACACTAATAGATCACTGTAAAAAGTGTAACTAACATTAATAGATCACTGTAAATACTGTAACTAACACTAATAGATCACTGTAAAAAGTGTAAGTAACACTAATAGATCACTGTAAATACTGTAACTAACACTAATAGATCACTGTAAATACTGTAACTAACACTAATAGATCACTGTAAATACTGTAACTAACACTAATAGATCACAGTAAATACTGCAACTAACACTAATAGATCACTGTAAATACTGTAACTAACACTAATAGATCACTGTAAATACTGTAACTAACACTAATAGATCACGGGTAAAAAGTGTAACTAACACTAATAGGTCACTGTAAATACTGTAACTAACACTAATAGATCACTGTAAATACTGTAACTAACACTAATAGATCACTGTAAAAAGTGTAACTAACATTAATAGATCACTGTAAAAAGTGTAACTAACACTAATAGGTCACTGTAAATACTGTAACTAACACTAATAGATCACAGTAAATACTGCAACTAACACTAATACGTCACTGTAAAAAGTGTAACTAACACTAATATGTCACTGTAAATACTGCAACTAACATTAGTAGGTCACTGTAAATACTGCAACTAACATTAGCAGGTCACTGTAAATACTGCAACTAACACTAATAGATCACTGTAAATACTGCAACTAACACTAATAGGTCACTGTAAATACTGTAACTAACACAAATAGATCACTGTAAATACTGCAACTAACACTAGTAGGTCACTGTAAATACTGCAACTAACATTAGCAGGTCACTGTAAATACTGCAACTAACATTAGCAGGTCACTGTAAATACTGCAACTAACACAAATAGATCACTGTAAATACTGCAACTAACACAAATAGGTCACTGTAAATACTGCAACTAACACAAATAGATCACTGTAAAAAGTGTAACTAACACTAATAGGTCACTGCAAAAAAATATAACCAATACCAACAGGTCACTGTAAAAAGTGTCACTAACATTAATGGATCACTATAAAAAGAGTAACTAACAGAAATAGGTCATTGTAAAAACAAATGTACTTAACACTAATAGGTCACCATAAAAAGTAAAACTTACACTAATAGGTCACTGTAAAAAAATAAGGTGTAGCTAACGCCAATAGGTCACTGTAAAAAGGGTAGTTAACACTAATAAGTCATTGTAAAAAGTATAGCTAACTCTGATAAGTTAACACGAATAGGTCACTGTAAAAACTGTAAATAATCACAATAGGTCACTGTAAAACGTGTAGCTAACACTAATAGCTCACTGTAAAAAGGTGAAGCTAACACTAATAGGTCACTGTAAAAAGTGTGACTAACAATAGCTCACTGTAAAAATCGTAGCCAACAGTAATAGGTCACTGTAAAAATGTACCCAACGCTAAAAGGTCACTGTAAAAATGTGGCTAACACTAAAAGGTCACTGTAAAAATGTGGCTAACACTAAAAGGTCACTGTAAAAATGTGGCTAACACTAAAAGGTCACTGTAAAAATGTGGCTAACACTAAAAGGTCACTGTAAAAATGTGGCTAACACTAAAAGGTCACTGTAAAAATGTGGCTATCACTAAAAGGTCACTGTAAAAATGTACCCAACACTAAAAGGTCACTATATAAAGTGTAGCTATTACTAATATGTTACTATAAAAAAAGTACTTAACACTAATAGGTCACTGTAAACAAAAAGTGTAGCGAAAATATTCTAGGAAAATTGTAGCTAACGCTTATAGGTCACTATAAAAAGTATAACTAACACTAAAACGTGACTGAAAAAAAGAGTAGCTAACACAAATTGGTCATTGTAAAAAGGGTAGATAACACAAATAGGTCACTGTAAAAAGGGTAGATAACACTAATAGGTCACTGTAAAAAGTGTAGCTAACACTAATAGATCACTGTTAAAAAGTGTATCTAACACTAATAGGTCCCTTGAAAGTGTAACTAACACCAATAGGTCTCATTTAAGTGCAGCTAACACCAATAGATCCCTGTAAAATGTAGTTAACACTACTAGGTCACTGTAAAACAGTGTAGCTACCAGCATTAGGTCGTTGTAAAATTGCAGCTAACGCTAATAGGTCACTTTAAAAAGTATAACCAACACTAATAGGTTACTGTTAAAGTACAGCTAACAATGATAGCTCACTTTGAAAAGTCGCTGACACTAATAGGTCACCGTAAAAACGTAGCTAACACCAACATGTTACTGTAGAAAGTGTAGCTAACACCAATAGGTTACTGTAAAAGTGTAGCTAACACCAATAGGTCACCGTAAAAACGTAGCTAACACCAACATGTTACTGTAGAAAGTGTAGCTAACACCAATAGGTTACTGTAAAAGTGTAGCTAACACCAATAGATCACTGTTAAAAAGTGTACCTAACTCTCATAGGACGCTGTAAAAAGTATAGTTTAACACTAATAGGTCACTGCAAAAACTGAATCTAACACTAACAGTCACTTTAAATGTGCAGCTAACACCAACAGGTCACTGTTAAATGTAGCTAACACTAAAATGTCACCGTAAAAAGTATAGTTATCAGTAATAGGTCACTGTAAAGATGTAGCTTACACTAATAGATCACAGTAAAATGTGTAGCTAACATACATACACAAAATTTCATTCACACACACGCCCGCGCACGCATGCACACACACACAAAACACACACACACACACACACACACACACACACACACACACATACACACATACACACACACACACCACACACACACACAACACACACACACACAACACACACCACACACCACACACACACACACACACAGAAACATAAACACACACGCGCGCACGCACACACACACACACACATACAAGAGAAACATAACACACACACACACACACACACTACACAACACACACACACACACACACACACACACACACACACACACACAACGCAGAAATGAACACTAGAAACAGAGAGAGAGAGAGACAGACAGACAGAGAGACAGAGAGACAGAGAGACAGACAGAGAGAGAGAGACAGAGAGAGAGAGAGAGACAGAAAGAGAGAGAGACAGAGAGAGACAGAGACAGAGAGACAGAGACAGAGAGAGAAACAGAGACAGAGACAGAGAGAGAGTATCAAAAGTCTGAAACGCTGGTAACTATGAAAATTATCAAGTTTATTGAAAGATAACCGTCAAAGACATATACATATCCATGACACAGGCGATACCTTGTGTCTGACTAACAAGACAAATCAAATGAATAATTATGGAATATGAATATAATACTAATAAACAGATAAATGAAAGAAGGAAAAAAAAGTCCAAACCAACAAATATGCATACCAAAATAACAGCAATGAAAACTCACCAATTTTGTTGTTTGATTCAAAACGATCGTAACACCGAATCCCACAAACAAGTAGTAAAACACATACACACACACACACACAAAGAAAATTAGAAGAAAAAACAAACAAATTAAAACATACGATCATGTCATCAGCTTCTATATTATTCGCACCACAAAAAAAAAAAAAAAAAAAAAAGAAAAGAAAAAGAAAAAAATCCAGTTATCATACTGGACTGCTTGGTATCTTTAACGTGAAAAACTCTGACATCATACAGGTTTTGGACAGACATGGAAGGGAGGACATCACATATGTAAAGAAATACAACGTCATTGTGATGTATTGAAGGAGATGATGTCATAGATGTCATTCACGTAATGAAAAATGACGTAATTCTAACTTTAAAAAAATTGAAAATTGAAATATGACATCAGAATGGTCAATGGCGTAAATAAAATAAGGACGCCTAGATTTTTCTTTCTTTCTTTCTTCTTTTTTTTTTTTTTTTTTTTGGTTGTTGTTTTTGACGTACAAAAGTATGACATCACCAGATGCCGATGACGCCAGCAATGACACATGACATCACAATATGTTTTACAAGCTGAAAAGAAGGTTCGTGTTGAAAATACAACAAAATCACAACGATGCTGGTGTGAGCCAACGATGATTTTTCGAATTATCACTGCAGTGTGTAACTTTCGCCAATAAATGATCATTATCAGGATCATATCAATATTCTGAAAATAGAAACAAAACACCTTTTGTTAATGAAACAGTAAACATGAAATGAGAACAAGCATAAGCGGTCAAGGAAAACCCAGACTACAACTTAATGGTCAGTTCCCTACGCCTATACTCATCCTTTACGTTTATCCCGGGGTCGATATCTCTGATCCACAGTGTCTCCAGAGTTATGCAATAATCCTCGCCCCTTGTGGTTGAAGCCAAAATCTCCAACATCTTCTGTCCCCATTTTAACGTTCATCATCATCATCATCAGGTGCCCTGCCGCATGGCGTTGGCGACCATGGACTTCCAACCATCTCTATCTCTCGTTGCCCCCAGCATCTCCCCCACCCTCCTCATCCCCAGCCACTCTGCAAGTCCGTCCAGCATTCTCTCCCTGGGTCTACCTGGTGCTCTCTTTCCCTCCAGCTTTCCCGTTGTGACCAGGTGCTCCAAATCCACATTCCTCATAAAATGGCCTATAAATGTTGCTTGTCTTTTCCTAATCTTCCCTATGAGTGATCTCCTTGTGTCTGCCTCCATTAAGACTGTCTCGTTTGTTTTCTTTGCTGTCCATGGAATTCTCAACATTCTTCTGAGAAACCACATCTCGGCTGCCTCGATCCTGCTCTGGCTTTGCTTGCTGACTGTCCACGCCTCGCATCCGTACAATAGTATTGGTTCTATATAACATTCAAGGACTCTCTTTCTGATGTCAATTGATAGGCATTTGTTGGTAAGAATGCTTGTCATCTTCTTGAATGCTGTTTTGGCTTGGCCGATTCTGCCAGCCACTTCCGATGTGCATCTGCCGTCTGATGAAATGACCGTTCCCAGGTATTTGAACTTATTAACCTGTGTCAAGGTTGTGCCATTTGCTGTTATTTTGCATGAGGGGATTTCACGTTTTCTACTATTTTAACGTTATGCAGTGATAATTCGAAAAATTATCGTTGGCTCACACCAGCAT
The DNA here is from genome assembly GCA_030674185.1 of Monoplex corrugatus. Taxonomy (NCBI): domain Eukaryota; kingdom Metazoa; phylum Mollusca; class Gastropoda; order Littorinimorpha; family Ranellidae; genus Monoplex; species Monoplex corrugatus. The sequence continues at coordinate 22,697,335 of JAPXFY010000031.1, read as the reverse complement.
CGTATCTCTTACGTAGCCACAATATTCTTGCCATATCGCCTTCTGACAATCGAGTTAAGATCACAACGTGTGGAATTTGATACCACATAGTGTATTATTATCATTTTTTTCCTTCAAAAAAAGCGTTGTTTTCGTGTGTACAGTTGAGTCAGACTATCTAATAGAACACATACCGTACTTCGTGAACCTTTTCAATGCTTTACTTTATCTCCCAACTTCTTGGTTTACCAGGCATGATAGCAAAATGAAAACTCTGGAAGGATGCAGCTGACGCCCAAAATATTGTAAAATACGAAAATAAGTAAATAAATAAACAAACAAACAAACAAATAAACAAACAAACAAATAAATAAACAAACAAATAAATAAAAACTCTGGAAGTATGCAGCTGACACCGAAAAAAATGTAAAATACGAAAATAAATAAATAAATAGACAAACAAACAAATAAACAAACAAATGAATAAATAAACAAATAAGTAAATAAAAACTCTGGAAGTATGCAGTTGACACCAAGAAAATTGTAAAATACGAAAATAATTAAATAAATAGACAAACAAACAAATAAACAAACAAATGAATAAATAAACAAATAAACAAACAAACAAACACATAAATAAACAAATAAATAACAAACAAATAAATAAATAGATAAATAAATAAATGAATAGAAACCAAGCCATTCTAACAAAATTCATTTTGTACCAAACATATTACGATAAAAAAAAATCTAGATTCTGCACTTTCCAAAGTTACTGTGACCTTGAGCACAGCAGCATTTTTTCTCGTCCATGTGACCTTGGCTACAGTGCCATGGCTTTCTAGAGAAAAAGTTGATATTTGGAATTGCCCTAATCTGTGTGACCTTCATGAATTTCTTCTCCAAATTCATGCTCTCACGACTTCTCTATGGTTCATACCGTTGACCCAACTTTGGTAAAGATCAATAAATTTAGAAATAGCTGAAAATAAGTGATAATACACCCATACACCCTACCCACACCCACACCCACACACACCCACACCCACCCACCCACGCACCCACACACACACACACACCCAATCACATACACAATCACACACACACACACGCACGCACCCCTTCCGCGGTAATATGAAATAATCATAAAAAATATGAGGTTATTGGAAGGGGGATGGAGGAAGACTAAAATATCGCTGATGCTTTTGTTTCCTGACTAAGATAGATCTCAATACATATTAGTAATAATCTTTTTTTAAACGATCATTTAATTTTTGTTTGGAGATACATTATCCCTAGGTTTGGCCAAACTACGCAATTTTCTGGGGGGTGGGGGGAGGGGTTCCAGTACCATAGTCATCATTTGGAGAATAGCGCCCAACAAGAATATTATTATTATTATCATTATTATTATTATTATTATCATTGTTATTATTATTATTATCATTATTATTAATACTATTATTATCATATCATTATTATCATATAGTATAGTAGTAGTAGTAGTAGTAGTAGTAGAAGTAGTAGCAGTAGTAATAGTAGTATCATCATCTTTATATACTACTACATCAGACGGCAGATGCACATCAGAAATAGCCACCAGAATCGGCCAAGCCAAAACAGCATTCAAGAAGATGACAAGCATTCTTACCAACAAATGCCTATCAATTAACGTCAGGAAGAGAGTTCTTGAATGTCATATAGAACCAATACTGTTGTAGGGTTGTGAGGCGTGGACAGTCAACAAGCAAAGCCAGAACAAGATTGAGGCAGCCAAGATGTGGTTTCTAAGAAGAATTTTGAGAGTTCCATGGACAGCAAAGAAAACAAACGAGATAGTCTCGATGGAGGCAGACACAAGTAGATCATTCAGAAGGAAGATTAGGAAAAGACAGGCAACATTTACAGGCCATTTTATAAGGAAAGGGGATTTGGAGTACCTGGTCACAATGGGAAAGCTGCAGGGAAAGAGAGCACCAGGTAGACCCAGGGAGAAGATACTAGACGGATTTGCAGAGTGGCTGAAGAGAAGGAGGGTGGAAGAGATGCTTGAGGCAACAGGAGATAAAGACAGATGGAAGTCCATGATCGCCAACGCCATGCGGCAGGGCACCTGATGATGACGACGACTACTACTAGTACTACTACTAACAAAAATAAGTCATTGTTATTGTTGTTATTTAATAGTAGTTGTAGTATATAGTAGTAGTATATAGTTGTAGACATCGTCGTCGTCGTCGTCGTAGTAGTAGTAGTAGCAGTAGTAGCAGCAGTAGTAGTAGTAGTAGAAGTAGTAGTAGTAGTAGTAGCAGTAGTAGTAGAAGAAGAAGAGGTAGTAGTAGTAGTAGTAGTAGTAGTAGTAGTAAAGTAGTAGTATAGTAGTAGTCGTCGTAGTAGTCGTAGTAGTAGAAGTAGTAGTAGTAGTAGAAGAAGAAGAAGAAGAAGAAGAGTAGTAGTAGTAGTAGTAGTAGTAGTAACGGTAGTAGAAGAAGAAGTAGTAGTAGTAGAAGAAAAAGGAGAAGAAGTAGTAGTAGTAGTGGTGGTGGTAGTAGTGTTGTTGATCATCATCATCATCGTCTTCATTAGATTTCATAATCATTTTTATGAAATGAAATGATGATGATGATGATGATGATGATGATTACAATTATCTTTATTAGTGTTGTTTTTGTTCTTCTTCTTCTGATTTATCTTGCTCTTGTTCTTCTTCCTCTTCTTCTAGTTATTATTACTACTGTTATTATTTTATCATTATTATTATATTATTATTATTATTATCGTTATTAATGTTATCATTATGAGTAGTAGTAGTATCATTATCATCATCTATACGTTATAAATTTTGATTACCACGATTAGTATTTCTAATATCACTATCACTTTCTGGGATGTGAATACTGAGCCAAAGATTTTTAAAGCGATAAGCTGATTTATTGTTAAACAATTAGAAAACTTTGGTGAGAAATGGTCGCTATTTTTGCCTTTTAGTTTGTCTGTCTGCCTGTCTGTCTGTCTGTTTTGGATTTTTTTTCAGTCTTTTTTTTTCGTGGGGGAAAAGTGATTACCCCAGGGCCAACAAATGTTTATCGTCCAGTTGTACAATAACTTTTCGAATCCCGCAACCCATATAACAACTGCAAAAACAACCGTTTGTCTCCCTCACACTATCCACCAGCTTCCCAAATGGTTAAGTTTTTGCTTTGCTAACATGGTTGACAATGCTGGATGCTGGAAGACAGGGTGCGGGAGTCAAAGGGTTAATTTTGTTTACAATTGACGTTCTAAGGACAAGTGTTCTTCCTCTTTCAATTGTACATCTATGAAATATTTTGTAAGCAACAACACGTACAAAACGGTTTATATCAGGGACAATGCATTGAAATATTCATTTTTCGCTAAGACCCTCAATCCATGTGATTATGAAAGCCCTTGTAAAAATGTAATACTGAGGTTAAGCTCACGCATTTCATTGCCATTGTATCTCCCTTGTGTGTAAGCGTTTGTCTGTCTGAGTCTCTTTCTTTGTCTGTCCTTCTCTTACTTACATTCTCTCTGTTCTTCTGTCTTTCTGCTTCTGTAGTTGCATTTTGAATTCAGTGTCAAATGACATTCTCTATGTTCTTCTATCTTTCTATTTCTAAAGTTGGAATTTGAATTCAGTGTCAAATGACATTTTCTCTGTTTTTCTATCTTTCTATTTCTGTAGTTGCATTTTGAATTCAGTGTCAAATGACATTCTCTATGTTCTTCTATCTTTCTATTTCTGTAGTTGCATTTTGAATTCAGTGTCAAATGACATTTTCTCTGTTTTTCTATCTTTCTATTTGTGACTTTCCACCACGAAATGAGTCACTTGTCCACTTCAGGCAGTTTTCACATTTTCATTGCTTCTAAATGTACATTTACTGCTCTTTCTAATGAAGAAAACCATTTTAAAATCGGACAATAAATACCTGAGGTACAGCCTTCCAAACCTGGCACTCTTCCGAAACACAGTTTTGAGAAAATCAAGAAAAACGAAAGTGAAAGTTCAATATCAGCATGTTGGGTAGGGTAATGCAAATAGCTTTTTCACTAAGAAAGAACCAAAATGTGTAATTTATTGAATGTAGATGTGTAGAAGGTTATGGCATCCGCTAAAATCAACAACTCCATAACGAGCCCTGACACCCTCTCGCATTATTTGCCCCATTGTGCAAAACGCTGCCAGTGGACAAGCGACTCATTTCGTGATGGAAGGTCACATTTCTGTAGTTGCATTTGAATTCAGTGTCAAATGACATTTCTCTGTTTTTCTATCTTTCTATTTCTGTAGTTGCATTTGAATTCAGTGTCAAATGACATTCTCTATGTTCTTCTATCTTTCTGTTCTGTAGTTGCTTTTTGAATTCAGTGTCAAATGACATTCTCTATGTTCTTCTATCGTTCTGTTTCTGTAGTTGCATTTTGAATTCAGTGTCAAATATGACATTCTCTCTGTTCTCTTCTTCTATTCTGTATGCTTTTGAATCAGTGTCATGACTTTCTTGTTTTCTATCTTCTATTTCTGTAGTTGCATTTTGAATTCAGTGTCAAATGACATTTTCTCTGTTTTCTATCTTTCTATTTCTGTAGTTGCATTTTGAATTCAGTGTCAAATGACATTTATGTCTTCTATCTTTCTATTTCTGTAGTTGCTTTGATTCAGTGTCAATGACATTCTCTATGTTCTCTACTTCTGTCTGTATGCATTTGATCATGTCAATATACATCCCTGTTTCTATCTTCTATTTCGTAGTTGCTTTTGAATTCAGTGTCAATGACATTCTCTCTGTTTCTTCTATCTTTCTGTTTTTAGTACAATTTGAATTCAATGTCAAATATGACATGTAAGCATTTGCACCTTTCGTATACGAACTGAGAAATACCGAGTCTTGCATCCGGGTCATGGCTCCTGGGCGTCACTTTGTTATCGCCATTTTCTTTTATGGTAATTAAGTAGGTATACATTCCTTGAAGAATCTGTTGCTCTAAATGCTTACTTCGAGTGAATTACTTAATGAAGAATACCCATTCTGAATGGGTAGCGCAAATTATGTTAGATTTGAGAAGTTCCACAACATGGGAGATAATTCCTACGTGACTCTCAAGAGTTATGTCCTTTGGTTGATATTATAAAAATTCTCCCTGCTTACCTCTTATTTCTTTGGTATTACTTAATGAAGATAACGATAATTTGCAAATGTATACATGTTGTAAGAGGATATCTATGGTTGCCTGCACTGGACAGAGCAGTAGGGAAGTTTCATTCTTTCTCTCCGTGTTTTTTGAATTTGGTGGTGTTTGTTTGTTAGTGATCTTACGCTTGACAAAGACCAGATGGCCGAAAATTTGCGCCTGTCTTGTCTTGTCTTGTATATATTATACGAGTTCTCATTCTTTTTTTCGTGTCTTTTCTGGTTCTTGTTTGCTTGAACGCGGGCAGTCACACTTGTTTTGGAGTAAGAGTTTATGTTGACGTTGATGGTGTCGATGATAAGGTGATATGTGAAATATTTAGTTTTTGATTTGTATCTCAACTGATTACAACCACTGTGTGTCCTTATATCCCTGTTTTGTTGTTTACACTACCTGCGTCACGGGGGGAAAGTAGGAAAGTGGGAACGCTTGAAAACATTTGAAACACTGGGCAACATCCTTTTTACTCAAGGGTAGTAACGTTAGGTCTTAAAGAAACTAACCAACAAAAGATTAACTCATAAAAGATCAGCACTCTTGAAATGTAGAAGATTGTACAGAGAGCGAAAACACTGGATAACATTTTATTGATCAAGGATAGTAATGTAAGGTCTTAAGGAAATTGACAAAAAAAAACAACAACAACAAAAACCAACAACAACAACAACAAAATACAACAACAACAAAACCACCACAAAAAACAAAAAAACATCAGCACCCTTGAAATTAAGAAGATTGTACACACACCCCACACACACACAACACACACACACACACACACACACACACACACGAGAGAGAGAGAGAGAGAGAGAGAGAGAGAGAGAGAGAGAGAGAGAGAGAAAGAAAGAAAATACTGGATAACAATATATTACACAAGGATAGTAATGCAAGGTCCTAAAGAAAGTAACAAAAAAATTAACATAAAGATCAGCACTCTTGAAAATAAAAGATTATACAGAGAGAGAATGAGGTGAACTGTCTTCATCCGCCAATATTTACTCTAGTACTCTGTCATCAGACACAAGTCACGTGTATGCAAATGTTATTTAATGAATAATCATGACGACGAAGATACATTTCTGGAGCAAATATGTCAGTAAAGGTAGTTTATTATCGACAGCATTTCCTTCGATTTTAAGACTCTGTTCTTCCACGAGTCTGGAATGGGCTCTGTGTTGCACAAAGGACTGCTGAATACACAGCGAAATAACACAGAGATGTTCATCACTTGCATTAACATCACTTCAGAACAATGAGTTCTTCTTCGGTTTAGCCTTTATGCATTTTTATTTCCAAGCCTTTCAACATAGTCTGCTACATCAGTGTGTATATGACAAATCACGATAGCTCAGAATAAATTTTGATATGTTATCGATGATGTCTTGAATCTAGAAAACCAAATGAATAGAATACTTACATGTTCTGTATTGCTAGCTCCAACATACGTTTAGTATTACATTATCTATTGCATCTTGTATTGGCAGGACAGCAGTATGGTGCAGTATGGTTTTTACATCTGAAGAACTCGTACTGGAATTCTTCTTCAGCAGTTAACTTGGTCATTCGAACTTTGAAACACTACCTCCACTGCAATGGTGATTTATACACAGACACACACACGCACACACACACGCACACACACACACACACACACACACACACACACACACACACCACACACACACACACACACACACACACACACACACACACACACAAACGCAGTCAGGTAACATAAATGACTGATGGACAAGAGACGTGAAAGATCAAATATACTAACTCATGACAAAAAATCCACATACAAGGAAACAAGAAAGCGAATAGTAAAAAGAGATGCCAAAATAACTCCCACAGTTCCAGGGATCTGGAAATGTATGTTCTTCCATAATTCGTGGAACCCCAGTGCATCTAATAAAGAAATGAGAGAGTGGAGAATAGAAAATTGAAATAAACAAACACATAAAAGTGAGTGTTAAATAAATACAGCCCCTGTGGTTTCCAAGACAGGAGCTGGCTTATATTTTTACAGTGGGCAACAGCCAACAGTGCTACACCAAAGCACCGTTAGTGGTCCACGGTCAGGGTGTTTTTGTCCATACAACACGATCGCTAATGGACAGAGGAATGGAGCTATGTAATAGCTGTGCCATAAGCATGCAGACTACAGTCTGAGGCATCCAGACTTACATCCTTCCCCCCTGCAATGCCATCTGATGGTTTGCATGCAGAACTCTCTGGAACGACCCAGTCTCCACAAGTCGAACAAATTGTCATGCAATCGTGATACAATCCTTGAGGATCACGATTTCGAACAGATTCACACTGTGTGGTAAGTAAGCGCGCACACACACACACACACACATTGCCACAGAACTAATTTCTTGCCAGCCACCTTGACACTTTACACTGCTTCCCAATGAATGAAGAAGCTTTACATCTGAGCGGAGCACTGATGGAAGTATCCCAGTTCCATAAATCCTTCTTGAGCAAATGGCGAAATCCACAGGACGAAATAGTTATAAATTGTGCAATGACTTCAGATTGTTTTATTAGAAGAGTTCTTGTTTTATCTCAAAATCAAAAATAGCCACCTGCAGTTTGAGTAGTCACCACAGCGGAACCGTGACCTTATAAGAAAACAGTTTATAGATCACTTTGAGTTGGGAACCACAAAATGAGTTGTATACACCATTCTTTCAGACAACAGAGTGAAAACCTATACCTTGAGCAGTGAACACACCCAAAAACCCATGCCAAATTTCATGATTCATATCATGTCACACTCATCTGGACATAACACTGAATGATTTGCGTCTGGCAGTCGAATCCTTGATGGCGTTAACATGAAACGTATCTACATGGTTGAATTGTTACCAAACCTTGTTCCCAACACAATGAAACAGAACAACACTCTGAGTAAAAATAATGAATGTCTTTTCATGTCTGGGCTACTGCTTAGCCGCTCGACGGACACCAAAGCATTCAGCATCATTTTGAAACACACAATCCTGCCTGACCGTAAGGTCAATCACAGCTTCACATTGATCAAAAACCAAACTCCGTGTTTCGTAGTCAGTCATGAGTTAACTTGTTAACCACACGGTAAAACACTCTTTCATATTGATGAACTGATCGGCATGCCATCACCTGTATAACTTCATTGTGATACACATTCATATCTCTAGCCATAACCATACGCTGCGCCAGACATTTCTTTCGTTTACCTAATGAAACACATTGGCACTGTACATTGTAATCATACCCTCTGTTCCATTTGTCGAGTAATTACTAGAAAGTGAAAACAAGGTTACACATACCGATCAGTGATAACCCATGCTTAGAACATCGATTCTATACTGATCACTTTCGACACGCTTTGAGTGCTGAATTGAGAACGTCCTCCACAAGAAAGCTCTGGCTGTCATGATGAGAGCTGCCTCTGGTTTCATGGCAGCATATTTTCAATACGATGAGTTCCTTGCTGAGTATACGACAACAGAAAGTCACATTTGGTGTTGCTATCACAGACCATGTAATCATGTAGATTCCTTGCTGGGGGTGACAGAACTCCACATCTTTTGACCAGTCTCAGACTACTTGCTGGGAAATAACAAAACTCCACATATTTTGACCAGTCTCGTAAGCCTCTTCCAGTGACTGCTTGTCTAGATACCAGAGTGCACAACAGACCAGTGCACTGTGACAGTTGGATGCTCACATGTCTTATCAGACGAAAATTACCTGGCTGACTATAATAGGAAACTGTACAGTAGCTCCTTGAGCCACGCCAACACCATAGGATGTATCTCTTTTGGGTCACTTGGTGTCTTATTTCACTTCAGTGACAGCCCAGCTGACAACCCTACCGTCATTCCAAGGCTGTCACAAGTTGACAAACGCATTGCACTCCAAACGATGATCACAGTTTGTTTTCTTGTTTTTTTGCCCATGCTGTTTTTTCCCAGACTATGAGTAGGAGCAGAACCGTCACACTTGTATCAGTACACACGAGTAGTTTGGTACGACATGCTTTCGTTTATCACAGTTCCACGCAGATACCAGAAAACATGACCCGTGTCCTGTTCTGGGATTTTGTCGTTGATGTCCGGTCCGGCCATAACAGGCCGACGTTTTTGAGCAGAAAACACCTGTATTTTTATAACATACTCGGTATTTATACGTAACCGTAGAGTCACTGGATATACCTGAGAACAACCAGTCGTTATTGCCATTTTATATACCGCCTTTGCTTTGTCAAAGGAATCAGCCATCAGCTGTAGATGACCACACGTCTTTTGAAACAGCCATCAACTAAAGATGAACACATCTTTTTTGCACACTTTTTCCCCCTCTCTGTCTCTCTCTTTCTCGTTGAACAGATGTCAGACAAGAGCCGAATCTTTTTTGAGAAAGACCAGGAACATCGCCATTATCTTAGAACGGACTTGCTGAAAGGTAAAACAGTCGTAATACTGACCTGAGATTGACGGTGGAAAATAATAGTACCACTTGCTTTTGTGAGAACGAGCAACAGGCATTGCCATCACCATAGACTTGGCTGCTTTCTCGAAGGGTGAAAGTAGCCATGCACGGGAAGATGACCACAGACCTTTCCAATCCAAACAGTGGAGATTCCTTGCTGACTCAAGAGGGCCACGAAAAGAGAGCCGCACTTTATTTTATATGACAAAAAATAAACCCTGCCAGCCACGTTCATATGATAGACTCTTTGTTCACCATGGACGACAAAGTGGAAGACTGTCCTCTGTCCCCTCCGTGCCGGCGCCTCCTGGCGGCCGTTCTCCTGGTCCTGCGGTCATCATCCGTTCGTCGCTGAGGTCTGTGCTGGCGATGCTGTCGCTCTGTCCCAGGTGCATCTCCAGCTCGTTGAGGCGACTCTCCACGTCCCACTGCTGCTGGGTCAGTTTCACCGTCAGGGCCGTGTTCTCGCCTTCCAGCTGGGCCAAGCGCTCTCGTAACCTGCAGCAATTTAGTAGTTTTTTTTTTTTTGTAGTGTGATATCACTGAGAAACATTATGGGATACTTTTAGTACTGTCCATATAACTCAGTCTCATAACTATGGTGTGCTTTAATGATTAGCCATCCACGTACGTCAGTCACGAAAGATAGTGGACATGTGTTGCCTCAGTTTTATTTCATTTATCTATGTAATCTATCTATCTATCTATCTATCTATCTATCTATCTATCTATCTATCTATCTATCTATCTATCTATCTATCTATCTATCTATCTATCTGTCTATGTATGTATGTATCTATCTATCTATCTATCTGTCTGTCTGTCTATCTATCTATCTATCTGTCTATCTATCTATCTATCTATCTATCTGTCTATCTATCTATCTATCTATCTATCTATCTACCTGTCTACATGTATTTATCTGTCTGTCTGTCTGTCTGTCTATCTGTCTGTCTATCTATCTATCTGTCTGTGTGTCTATCTATCTATCTATCTGTCTGTCTGTCTATCTATCTATCTATCTGTCTATCTATCTATCTATCTATCTATCTATCTATCTATCTAACTATCTACCTGTCTACATGTATTTATGTGTCTGTCTGTCTGTCTATCTGTCTGTCTATCTATCTATCTATCTATCTATCTGTCTATCTATCTATCTATCTATCTGTCTGTCTATCTATTTATCTATCTATCTATCTATCTATCTACCTGTCTACATGTATTTATGTGTCTGTCTGTCTGTCTATCTGTCTGTCTATCTAACTATCTATCTATCTATCTATCTCTCTGTCTGTCTATCTATCTATCTATCTATCTGTCTGTCTGTCTATCTATCTATCTATCTATCTGTCTATCTATCTGTTTGTTTATCTATCTGTCTATCTATCTATCTATCTATCTATCTATTTATCTGTCTGTCTGTCTGTCTGTCTATCTATCTGTCTATCTATCTATCTATCTATCTGTCTGTCTTTCTATCTGTCTAGTCATTTATGTATTTATTAAGTATCATATTGTCATTGCTATTCTTGTATTGGTTGTTGTCGTTGTTGTGTTACCATTACCGTTGTTAAAGCTGCTGTTATTGTTTTTTTTTTAATCATCACAGTTATCATCACTGTTATCACTCATAAAAACAAACAAACAAACGAATTACAACAACAACAACAAACCAAAAAACCAAAAAACAAACAAACAAAAAAGAAAGAAAAGAAAACAAAAGAAAAACACCCTCAACGAAAAAAACGAACTCCCATACAGTGTCTGACCTGGAAATCTCCTTGAGCAGAATATCGGCCTGGTTCTCTCCCCTGCTGGGAGAACCCATGGCCAAGGGCGTGGTGGCCGCCTGACCCAGAAGAGGGGAGACAGGGTGGGGAGCATGTCCCGGGGGTAGGAGGGTGCCGGTGGGGGTCCCCATCACGTTCCCCGGGGAATGAGGGAAGGAGATTTGCTGGGTGAAGAGTGAGGTCTGCGACGAGGCCAGATGATTGGCTGTCAGGCTGCCAGGGCCCCTACTTGCGTAACAGGTTGTGTCACGTGAAGACCTGAAAAGAGAAAGAATAAATGTGACCTCCCACCACGAAAAAATAATAATAATAATAATTACAATATTTATATAGCGCAAAATCTCGATAAAAATCAAATCTAAGCGCTGAACATACACTTACGCACGCGCGCACACACACGCACACACACACGCACACATGGCTATAAATGGGGAAAAAGAATAAAAGCAATGGAAAATTATAGAGAGCATATTATATACAAATATATATTACAATGTGATTCCCCTCCGAGTGGAGACAGGCTACAGAGGGGGGATGAGTGAGGTCAGGATTTTATGCAGAGGAGAAAAGGTGAGTTTTGAGAGCGGACTTGAAGGAGACAAAAGTAGGTTGCTGACGGACAGAGAGAGGAAGTTTGTTCCAGGAAAGTGGACCAGAAACAGAGAAGGCTCGTGGACCATAGGTATTGAGCTTGGTGCGTGGAAAGCGAAAAGTCAGAGGATCGGAGGCAGAGCGGAGGGTACGTGAGGGAACATAGATCAGTCTTAACTAGCATTTTGGGCATTTTGAGATATACATATCACTGGAAAGTGTACATTCTGCTGATTATTTTGGTACTTGAATAAAGCTTGTACTCATAAAATGTAGAAGTTATGTATGTTTAAAGTCATTAAGTTGTATGACAGCCATTTTGAGAAAACGGCCTCTAAAGATTTTGTGTGCTCTCCTACACATTTTCCTTAAATTTCTATATTCGGTGGCTTTGACCCAGTTTGTTTCTAATTTTCGCTGTCATTATCTGAAAGGTGCACCAAAGAGCTTTCCATCAGTATATTACATGTGCAGGTACTGTACAGGTTACGGTTCATAATAAGAGACAAAAATAGGTACTTTTGGTAGGAAATTGAGTTCTTTCTGCTGCGATCGGTGCATTAAAATACCGATTTAAATTGATTAATAACATTTTTTCAAGGAAAAAAAATTCTGTGGGGGATAGATTATAGTCTACAGAAATCAATTTTGAGAAAAAGTCAAAACACCCCAGATAGACCCTCAGTCACCTTTTCAGCTCCTAGTGCTGTTCGACTGACTGCGAGTTAAGACTGATTTCGTGGTGGGAGGTCACAAATATTGATCAAAGTCATCATCATTACATTTTTTTAATCCATAACCTGTGTGGTCACTGAAAACAAGCAAACAAGCAGGACTTCTTTATTTTTTTTCTTTGGGGACACAAAGCAATTGACGGGATCCTCAATGTCTGGAGTTCAGTTCAGTACAGTTCAAAACAAACTTATGTCTAAATCAGGAAATATTTTCAAACTATTGTTGCCACCGTGACAAGCACAGTTATGAGGTTTATATACATAAGTGTCCATCAGAAAACACGTTCTCCTTGTTTTCATACCAATTTCACACACACATATATATATAAAGAGTGTGTCATCGGCAGATGTGATGTGTTTAGTGTGTCGGCTGGTGACTGCGTGCTTGTCACCTCTCACTTTCAGCCTGCACTGCTGGCTAGCACTGCTGCTTGCAGCTATGCGAAAAGAAGAGCAGAATTCGTAAGTCTCTTCCTGTCAGTACATAGCCTCTCCATTAGCAAGCCCTACGTTGTGCCTCCTCGTAGCGACATGCGGTACTGAGCACCTCACGGACTCAGGCTAAATCTCGTGGGACTCGGAGGAGGTCTGGCTCCCAGACGTGCGGCACGCAGGCCCACCGGCGTGTGGATATGCCCTGGTGCCCACGAACCAGATCCCCAAGCTATGGGTAAATAGCTCCACTGCCTTGTGGACATCTCGGGAGAGAATAAGGCTAAGGGAGTAAACCCCGAAGAAAAAAAAAAACCTACTGCCTTGTAGGTTGTCGTGGGAATGACAAAGGCTAGCGGAGAGACCGTACACAAACCAATGGAAGGCAACGGGAAACCACCATTGTATTTTCCCCAGGACATTCATGGATGGACAGACAAAAGGAAAATGAAGATAACGACGTAAATAGGTGCTCCATAGGAGCACCTTCGTCCGGTAGGGACCGTTATGCGGCGCAGGTGACACCAGACCGTCAGCAAGCTACTGCGACGAAACCCAAACTCAAACTCAAAAATACCAAAATCGCAACATGGAACATCAGAACACAGTTGCAGAAGGGTAAATTAGAAAATATCAAAATAGAGATGGAAAGGCTTAACATTAGTATTTTAGGACTAGAGGAAGTGAGATGGAAGGGGGCAGGCATGATAACATCAGGAGAATACACAGTGATATATTCTGGTGGAAACTCACATAAAAGGGGTGGGCATCGTAATGGACAAGGGCAAATCAAAAGCAGTTAAGGGATACTGGGCTGTGTCCGACAGAGTTTTGCTGGTCAAATTGGGAGGCAGACCATTTGATATCAACATCATTCAGGTGTATGCACCAACATCCGTAAGTACTCAGGAAGACATCGACAACTTCTATGAAGTATTAGAGAAGGCCAAGACCCAATGTAAATCACAAGAAATTACCGCAATAATGGG
>JAPXFY010000031.1:22665615-22675615 GCA_030674185.1 Monoplex corrugatus | reverse complement strand
CTATTATCTATATATCTCTGAAAAGTTGATTTTTGAAATATCACTTCGTGAAAATAGAACCATCATGTTTCTTCTCCAGCCTCTTTCACTGCTATCTTATGTCTTGCTGGGATGCTTTCATATGTCCGGTGAATGTTTTCACTGCAATAAATTCAAATACAGTTCCAGTCGCTGTCTTTTGTTCGCTGACTGTAAATACATGAAAGGTCTTTCTGGCTGTGATAAAACCGTACTTCTGAGAAGTTGAGAAGTTCAACACTTGGTTAAGAAAACTTCATCCAAACGCCACAAAAACCGGTAACATCAGTAATAATTTTGGAAAAAAGGAAGCGTTATCCCCTAGTCTTTAGATTCATTGGGCAAAAGGTCGAACATGCAAATAATAATAAAACTGGTTAGGCACTGCCTTAGACAAAATGCTCAAACTTTAATGCAAACATTGATTTTGTATTCACAAGAAATAACAGTAAAAACAATTTTTTTGACGTTTTCAGCCTAGTACCATGGGCATGTTTTATCAGAGTTATTGAATCACTTCAGACGTTCACTTTTGTTTTTTTTTATTTGTTTTTTTTGTTTGTTTTTTTAAAGGATCGTTGCACTCAGGGAGGTTACCTTGTGCTCACCTTTTTTTTCCGTCCCATTTTCTACACCACTTTAATGGCCACAGAAGCTGGAACAGTTTTTATTATGCGATGATGATGATGTCGATGTGGATGATAATCATGATGCTATGGAGTTCCATCTAGGATTGAGACTGCGTGACAGGGTTGTACTCTACGCTTACTATCGTAATATATCCTGGCGTCAACCAGGCCTGAAAGAAACAGACACCTGCGGTGTTGGTCAGATGATTTGAGCAACACCCTCAATGACGCATCCACGAAGTGGATGAGACTCGACTGTGTGGTTCCAGTCTTCCCAATGAGCCCATAGCGCACCCAACTCTGGCCAGAGTAGGAGCCGGTTGGAGCCGAAAAATCCCACAATGATTTTTGAAGGTACTGATAGGGATTCGAACCCACAACCTTCCAATCGGTAGTCCGTTGCGTTAACCACTGCACCGCGGCGACTGGTGGCGTTCTCTTTTTGTGTGTTAGGTTAGTAGCCTGGCATTGGAAAAACAGAAAAGATTTTAAATGTTTTGAAAAATGTGTAGTAAGACTGTGGGCAAGAGGCAAGACAGTCTGTGCCAGATGTTATGAAGGACGAGTAGCACAAAAGACGAGAGTGATAATTTCGGACAGCGGTCACACACTTGTCCTTATGCCTTCGGCTGCTGATTTCGTGAACTTAACTAAGTAACTAAGTAACTAACTAATAACTAACTAAGTAACTAAGTAACTAACTAACTAACTAACTAACTAACTAACTAAGTACTAACTAACTAAGTAACTCACTAACTAACTAACTAAACTAACTACTAACTAATAACTAACTAACTAACTAACTACCCACTAACTACATTACTAACTAACTAACTACTAACTGACTGACTACTAACTAACTAACTAACTAACTAATAACTAACTAAATAACGAACTAACGAACTAACTAACTAACGAACTAACTAACTAACTAACAACTACTAAATAGATAAATGAATGATTGAATGAATGAATGAATGAACGATTCAATGAATATAAATAATAATAATGATGATGATGTAACAACAACAGCAAAACAACAAGAACAATAATAACAATAATAATAAATAATAATAATAATGATATGATAATAATAATATAAAAAAATAATAATAATAATAATAAATAACAACAACAACATAATAATAATAATCCAGAAAAAAAAATGATGACGATATCTATAAGGCGCCAAATCTTGATTCAAGAATCAAACCAAGTTGTGCACACTCATCATTCACCAAAACAATCACCACAGTGACCAAATCTCCAGGGCACAAAACACACGCAAACTGGGAGGGGGAAGACGGGAGGGGAGTAGGGCGTGTGACCCCTGACCCAAAGCCGTCATCCTCCCTCTGTCTCTATCTCTCTCACTCACTCACTCACACACTTTACTTTTATTTCATTATGTTTCATTTCTGTTTTATTATAGCTTTGTAATCGGGAGGCAGTTGAATTTGATTTCTTTGAGAAAATTTCAAATATTTTTTTCAATTAATTGAACTGAAGAGTTGAATGGCTACTTGTGTTGTGATTCAGACCTTTAATTATTCATTTATTTACTTTTATACATATGTTCCTTTTTTGAAGGTAAGATACACTCAAGACTATTCCAGTGGTAGGCTGATAAAATACCAGTATGAAATATATAGACTAGGTAAAACATAGTCTATGTAGGGCCTCAGGACCTGGCCAGCTCATGGGTTTATGAACAGGCTTAAGGTTTGTGCCATGATCACCATACACGTGGCACCTGTGACGTTAGTGGGTATGGAAATCGCTCCGAGCACGGAGACGTCATCATGAGAAACTGAAACTGAAACTGAACAGTTTCTGAAAAATAATCAAAGTCTAATACATTCTCCCTAGTATTCCATTTGGCTTGGCCGATTCTGCCGGCTATTTCCGATGTGCATCTGCCGTCTGATGAAATGACCGTTCCCAGGTATTTAAACTTATTAACCTGTGTCAAGGTTGTGCCATTTGCTGTTATTTTGCATGAGGGGATTTCATGTTTTTTACTGATCACCATGACTTCAGTCTTCCTGCTGTTTAGTTCCAACCCCTTACCTTTGCTTTCTTACCAACAAATGCCTATCAATTAACATCAGGAAGAGAGTTCTTGAATGTTATATAGAACCAATACTGTTGTACGGATGTGAGGAGTGGACAGTCAACAAGCAAAGCCAGAACAAGATTGAGGCAGCCGAGATGTGGTTTCTAAGAAGGATGTTGAGAGTTCCATGGACAGCAAAGAAAACAAACGAGACAGTCTTGATGGAGGCAGACACAAGCAGATCATTCACAAGGAAGATTAGGAAAAGACAGGCAACATTTATAGACCATTTTATGAGGAAAGGGGATTTGGAGCACCTGGTTACAACGGGAAAGCTGGAGGGAAAGAGAGCACCAGGTAGACTCAGGGAGAAAATGCTAGACGGACTTGCGGAGTGGCTGAAGACGAGGAGGGTGGAGGAGATGCTTGAGGCAACATGAGATAGAGACAGATGGAAGTCCATGATCGCCAACGCCATGCGGCAAGACACCTGATGATGATGATGATGATGGTGATGAGTATTCCATTTTGCTTCTCTATCTCACTTTAGACCAAAATTGTTTCTTGTGTCGAGCGAAGCCTTTGTGACGGCACTGACCTTTAGGCTTGACGTGGAGTGTCTCGTATTGTTTCTGCGCCTCGCACAAGTCTCCCTTGCATACAGAACAAAAACAAATAATAAAGGAAATAACTGTTTCCATCCTGTCGTGCCAATAATCCTCCTCAATCCTCTGATTTCTCGCAGGGATGTTTCTTGTAATCGGCATGAAGTTTGACAGAAATAATTACGAACGTGGCGCAGATTTTAAAGCCCTTTCAAGTATCACTATCACACCTTGACGTGTTTTTTCTTTCTATTTCTTTTTTCTTTCTTTGTTTCTTCTCTCTCTGTCTCTCTCTCTGTCTGTCTGTCTGTCTCTTTCTCTCTGTCTGTCTGTCTGTCTGTCTGTCTGTCTCTTTCTCTCTCTCTCTCTGTCTGTCTCTCTCATTCTCTCTCTCTCATTTTCTTTGTCTTTCTCTCTTTCTTTCTCTGTCTCTTTGTCTTTGTCTCTTTCTCTCTCCCTGTCTGTCTCTCTCTGTCATTCTCTCTCTCATTTTCTCTCTGTCTTTCTCTCTCTCTCTGTCTTTTTTTGTTTGTTTTGTTTTTGGACAAGGAATTTGCACCAACATGAGCCTTCCTACTTAACCCTCAGCCCGCTTGAGTCACATTTCAATGCTTCACTAAAAAGGCTGTTTCTTGCTTTTGTCCGGTATGATAATAGCAACAATTGCCCAGCGTCTCTTAATCAACCCTAGCTTAGTATAAAGTATCACAGCAGAGTTGCCTTAGAAGTGTTCTTCTCACACGCAGTGTCCACAGTGACACAGACTATACCATGTTGTGGAGCAGAGTCAGACTGGAACCAAGGGGTCCCTCCACGTGAGGCAGAAAGGATGTCCATTCGTTCACAGGACTAGTGAACCCAAAGGAGTGCTTACTGCAGAAACTCAGCAACAATCAAATAGGAAGAGGTTTTCACAGTAAATGTAGCCACAAACCCATCATGGATGGGAAGTTAAGTGTCATTTCATTCGTTACACATCTACAATACGGCGATGCCTTCTGAAGAAACAGAAGAAAAATCAAGATTGGTTTAAAGGTTTATCTATCTGACATAACGTCACAGGTGCTATGTGATGGAGAAGATCCAGATTGATCACGGCACAAGCCTTAAGTCTGCACATAAACCTATGAGCTGGCCAGGTCCTGAGGTCCTACCTACATAATTCAATAACCCTGGGGTCGTAGGGGAGTGAGGTGGCAGAGATCTCAACTTTTCCCGGGGTCAGCACCAAGAGGACGGCGCCCATCCCCTCTCCCTCGCTCCAAATACATATTCATATTCACTTTTTTTAAACCTAGACTTCAGAAAGGCAAGAAGGCTGATTGGTCTTCAAGGGGTGGGATCTCGGAAACAACCTATCTCTCCAATATTTCATACCAAGGCAGTCGAGCAATACCCTGCTCTTCACGATTTTCAACTGACGTTGGATCTTTAGCGTGCGCAGCCAGAGGGCCCACAGGTCCGACGAGAGAGAGAGAGAGAGAGAGAGAGAGAGAGAGAGAGGAGAGAGAGAGAGAGAGAGAGAGACTTACAGACAGACAGACAGACAGACACACACACACACAATAGACAGAGACACAGAAAGAAACAGACAGACAGAGGAACCACAAACATCTTCCCCATTCTATCCCATCAACCGTCCAGCTCCACATCATATACCTTTCTCCAGAGGTTGCTTCTTGTACTTGGCCAGTCGTTTGACAGCGATGGCCTCCAGTTTGACCCTTGCGGCAGGGTACTCCTTCAGGACGTCCCACAGGTCTTTCTTGGACAGACAGAACAGGTCCGAGTAGCCCACTGACCTTACACTGGCCGTCCTCCGGTTGCCGGCTGTGCCCATGTTCAGTATACTGATCTCTCCAAAATAGCTACCTGGAAGAATATTATAAGAATGTTGAGAGTTCCATGGACAGCAAAGAAAACAAACGAGACCGTTTTGATGGAGGCAGACACAAGTAGATCACTCATAAGGAAGATTAGATAAAGACAAACAACATTTATAGGCCATTTTATGAGGAAGGGGGATTTGGAGCACCTGGTCGCAACGGGAAAGCTGGAGGAAAGAGAGTACCAGGTAGACCCAGGGAGAAAATGCTGGACGGACTTGCAGAGTGGCTGGGGACGAGGAGGGTGGGGGAGATGCTAGGGGCAACGAGAGATAGAGACAGATGGAAGTCCATGATCGCCAACGTCATACGGCAGGGCACCTGATGATGATGAAAGGGATGCCTTGTCAGAGTCATCGATAACGTTCAGTCCGACCTTCAGAAATCCATCACTAATGATAACACAAATGGCGAGACGATCTAGAAAAGTTCGACAAACAATGGACCAGAACAGCAGTTAACCGGCAACAGTGGCGTTCGATGAGGAAGGCTTATGTCCAACAACGGACCCAAACAAGCTGAAGTGAAGTAGGCTCTATTCAAAAAGAGTTCATCGCCAAGGTCCAGGGTTGAAAGTTGGATTATCGTTTTTGTTCAACTTTCAGTGTGACCCCCACAAAGTTTTTTCCCATCACCTAGTTTTACTCGACACTATCGTCAACAACGAGAAACAAACTCTCCATCAACACAACAACAACAACAACAACAACAGCATCAGCAGTAATAACAACAACAAGAACAACAACAACACGCTACCACTGTTACACCTACGACCACCACTACCACTACACCACCACCACCACCATTACTACCGCTACCACCACCATCACCACCACCTCCACCACTACCACCACCACAACCACCATCACATTCACCACTACCGCTACCACCACTATCACTACCACCACCATCAACACCACCATCACAGGCACCATCACAACTACCACCACCACTACCGCTAACACCAACATTACAACCACCACCACCACCACTACTGCTACCACCATCATCACCACCATCAGAAACCACCACCTTCAATATAACAACAACAACAAAACAACAACCACAAAGTAACAACCACAAACAATTACAAACCATAAAACAAAATTTCAGACAACAACAACAACAACAACAGCAGCAGCAACAACAACAACAACAACAGCAGCAGCAGCAGCAACAACAACAACACCAACAACAGCAGCAACAACAACAACAACAACACCAACAACAGCAGCAGCAACAACAACAGCAACAACAAGAACAACAAGAACAACAACAGAAACAACAACAACAGCAGCAACAACAACAAGAACAACAAGAACAACAACAACAACAACAGCAACAGCAGCATAAACAACAACAACAACAATAACAACAACAACAACAACAGCATCAACAACAACGAACAATAATTACATGAACATAGACAAACAAACATAAAGGCAAATGGATACAGACCTGGCTTGAGTGTGGCCAACACCGTTTTACCGTTATCGGCTACCACGTGTAGTCTGCCTCTGTTGACAATGTACATCTCCTTCCCTACCTCCCCTGCACACACACACACACACACACACACGCACGCACGCACACGCATGCACGCACACGCATGCACACGCACACACACACACGTACACATACATATGTAAAATAGTCTGAAGTGTAAATATGACTATCTGTTTTTCCCCCATCTTTCCCTCTGTCTTTATGTGTGTATCTTTCCCTTTTACCTCATCACACAGACAGACAGACAGAAAGACAGACACCTCCCATCTCTCTGTCTCTGTCTGTCTGTCTGTCTGTATGTCTGTCTGTCTGTCTATCTGTCTCCCTCCACATACGCACACACACACACGCACACACACACACACACAATATTTTAATGCATATATATACATATACACATATATGTATGTATATATTCATGTGTGTGTGTACATACATACATACATATATAGACACATAGACACAGATAGACAGATAGATAGCTAATAGATAGACAGACAGACAGATAGAAAACCAGACAAATAGACATACATATAGATAAATTGACAGATAGATGGACAGACAATATACATAGAAAGACAGACAAACAGACATATAGATAAATAGATAGATAGATAAATAGATAGATAGAGAGATGCATAGATAGATACATAGATAGATAGACATATAGACAGATAGATAGATAGATAGATAGACAGATAGATAGAAAGACAGACAGACAGATAGATAGATAGATAGAAAGACAGACAGACAGATAGATAGATAGATAGACAGACAGATAGATGGATAGATAGATAGATAGATAGACAGATAGATAGATATATAGATAGATAGAAAGACAGACAGACAGATAGATAGATAGATAGATAGACAGACAGATAGATAGATAGATAGACAGATAGATAGATAAACAGACAGATAGATAGACAAACAGACAGATAGATAGACAGATAGATAGATACATAGATAGACAGACAGACAGACAGACAGATAGACAGATAGATAGATAGATAGACAGAGAGATAGATAGATAGACACATAGATAGATAGATAGATAGATAGAAAGATAGATAGATAGATAATAGATAGATAGATGGATAGATAGATAGATAGATAGAGACAGACAGAGAGACAGACAGACAGACAGACAGAGATATATCAATAGATAGAAAGGTAGATAGATAGATAGACAGAGAGAGAGATAGATAGATAGATAGATAGACAGATAGGCAGACAGGCAGACAGACAGATAGATAGACAGACAGACAGACAGACAGACAGACAGATAGATATATAGACAGATAGACAGACAGAGAGATAGATAAATAATCATACATTTGAAACAGACATCAAACCAGTCTATAGATCTTCTTCTTATAAAAAGAAAAAAAAAGAAAGCAAATAATGTCATTTTATCCTAGAGGGATGTATGTATTTGTGTCTGTACTGGGAAGGAGAGGGTTCTTTTTCAAAAACCCTTAGAAGGATTTTCATGTGTTCTGGAAGGATCTTTATCGAATTTAAGGCCAAAG
Organism: Monoplex corrugatus; assembly: GCA_030674185.1. Lineage (NCBI taxonomy): Eukaryota > Metazoa > Mollusca > Gastropoda > Littorinimorpha > Ranellidae > Monoplex > Monoplex corrugatus. The sequence goes on along the minus strand of JAPXFY010000031.1, from coordinate 22,667,383 downwards.
GCGCAGACCGTTGAGTAGTTGCGAATGTATAAGTGTAGAGGACACGGTGACCAGGTGAAGGTCAATCTGACCAATAACCTACCTCAAACCCTAACTTTTTGAGGAAGGAATGTGCACAGCACTTTTAAAAAGAAAAAGTGATTACGATAGATTCATAACAAATGTGACTGCCCGCGTTCAATCAAACAGGAACCAGAAAAAAAAAACACGAAAAAAGAATAAGAACGCGTATTTAATACAAGACAAGATTGGCGCAAATTTTCGGCCAAATGGCCTTTGTCAAGCGAAAGATCACAAACAAACAAACACCAGATACAAAAATTAGGAGAAAAAAATGAAACTTCCCTGCTCTTCCGTCCAGTGTGAGCAAAAAGGAATAAACTGACTAAGATGTAATAATAATAATAATTAATAATAATAATTACAATATTTATATAGCGCAAAATCTTGATAAAATCAAATCTAAGCGCTGAAGCAGACACACACGCACGCACGCACGCACGCACGCACGCACGCACGCACGCACGCACACACACGCACGCACACACACACACACACACACACACACACGTCACACACGCATGGCTATAAATGGGGAGAAAGAATAAAAGCAATAAAAGCAAGAATAAAAGCAATGGAAAATTATAGAGAGCATAGCATATACAATTAGGCCTATATATTATGACCATGTGATTCCCCTCCGAGCGGAGACAGGCTGCAGAGGGGTGGAGGGGGGGGGGTTGAGTGAGGTTAGGATTTTATGCGGAGGAGAAAAGGTGAGTTTTGAGAGCGGACTTGAAGGAGACAAAAGTAGGTTGCTGACGGACTGAGAGAGGAAGTTTGTTCCAGGAGAGTGGACCAGAAACAGAGAAGGCTCGTGGACCATAGGTATTGAGCTTAGTGCGTGGAAAGCGAAAAGTCAGAGGATCGGAGGCAGAGCGGAGGGTACGTGAGGGAAGATAGATCTCAAGTAGGCTTGATGTGTGAGAAAAGGAATAAACTGACAAAGATCATATTCATATTTCTTTCTTTCTTTTTAACAGTGGCTTTACGATGTAAAACTCGGGCTGATCTTAGTCAGTGTATTCCTTTTCTCACACTGGACGGAGCAGCAGGGAAGTTTCAGTCTTTTTCTCCTAATTTTTGTTTGTATCTGGTGTTTGTTTGTTTGTTTGTGATCTTACGCTCGATAGATTCATATTCATATTCATATTCATTTACATATTCATATTCATGTTCATATTCATATTCATATTCATATTCATATGTGACCCGTTTTAACAAAATGAGTCCTAAGGTGAAAATAACAGATTTTAGGATATTATGATTTTCAAAACGTCCAAATTATTAACTTTCCTTTCATATGAAATTTGTTATTCCACTCTAAAAATAAGGAAGTTAAGGGTGTTTGAAGTGTGTAACATAGCAAACAGCCATTTTGAGAAAATCAAGTTTTAAAATTTTCACCACTTCTGTGAAGTTCTACCTTAGCAACAGGTATTTGTGCTTCACGAATCTTTACCAAAGTTTGCACCATGGTAAAACACATCATGCCACAATAGCATACAAAAATTAGTGTGAAAATCCACTATAATTGTCTTGTTATTTAAGTTTATATATCCCTTTTTCTGACACAAAAAGCATGCCGTTATCTGGTTAAAACGCATTTTAAATACATTTTCCCATTGAATTATAAAGTGCTGAGTGCATGTGCATGTAATTTAAAGATTAAATATTCTATTTTTGACGAAAATGTGAAAATTGACAA
>JAPXFY010000031.1:22638115-22648115 GCA_030674185.1 Monoplex corrugatus | reverse complement strand
CAGTGCTACCCATTTCTTTCTTTGTTTCCCTTTCTTTGTTTTGTTTTGATTTTTTTACCAAGACTTCAGAAAGGCAAAAAGGCCAATTGGTCTTAAAGGGGAGGGACCTGGGAAATCAATCTATCTATGGGCCTGAGAAATCAATCTGTCTATGGGCCTGGGAAATCAATTTGTCTATGGGCCTGGGAAATCAATCTGTCTATGGGCCTGGGAAATCAATCTGTCTATGGGCCTGGGAAATCAATCTATCTATGGGCCTGTGAAATCAATCTGTCTATGGGCCTGTGAAATCAATCTGTCTATGGGCCTGAGAAATCAATCTGTCTATGGGCCTGAGAAATCAATCTGTCTATGGGCCTGTGAAATCAATCTGTCTATGGGCCTGAGAAATCAATCTGTCTATGGGCCTGTGAAATCAATCTGTCTATGGGCCTGAGAAATCAATCTGTCTATGGGCCTGTGAAATCAATCTATCTATGGGCCTGTGAAATCAATCTGTCTCTTTCTAATGTCTTATACAAAAGCAGCCGGGCAGTGCGCTGCACCTCAGGATTTTCAACCGTCTTGGGATCTTTAGCGTGCACAGGCAGGAGGGCACACGGGTCTGACTCCTTTTTCGTCCCCATTCAGGACTAGACATTCTGTTCCATTTTCCGGTCAAACTGAGGAGAACAGTCGACGACTCAACAGGGAGCGAATCCTGTAACCTCGACTTTAGTCATAGGCAGGCCAACGTCTAAGCCATTCTGCCATCTTCTCCTTGATAAGTATCGCTAAGTGAAACATTTTTTTGTTGCAAATTAATATTTGTCCTCTTTTTAGGTGTACAATACTTTCCCTATAAACTTCATCCTTTAAACAAGCATCGGAATGAAGTAATTACAGTAATACCCTAAGGCAATGCTTCGTTGAAATGACCAGAAATTGACAGTTTTCACACAGTGTAACCTCTTACACAACCTGATCATTCCAAGCAATTTCTTTTTAATTTATCACGTCAACTTTCGAAAGCTGCGTGCAGAATAATTATGACAATCCACGAAGGAACATTTTCTTGATTGTTAAGAAAACTCTGATAGTGAATGTTCTCAAAAAATTTCCTCTCAGTTTTCTGAAGACAAGAATGTATGTATTTGGCTACAGCACCTAAAGCTTTTCTCCTGTATAGTTTATTTATGTTATCAAAACAACTACTACTATATCCTTTCCCAAGATATCAACAATATGGTATCAAGAAAATTCCTTTTTTGTCAGAATAATTTTTGTATTATGAAAACAAGATGTTTACGCCATACCTAGAACTACAATGAAAACGCTGCCTGTCTATACCGTATTCATCGTCTTCGCCGTCGTCGTGATCATCCTCGTCCTCATCATCTTCATCATCATCATCTTCTTCTATCATCATCATCTTTTTCATCTTTTTCTTCTTTTCCTTCTTTTCTTTTTAAAATCTTTTTAAAAGCCATTTAAACCTCTTTATGGCGAAGGTTGAATGTGAAAACAACATTTGTTGCTCACTCCATAACCTTGAAAAACAACCAGTTTTGTCTTGTACCGTCTTACTTTGTCTCCTTCGTCTCCTTACCCGAGGAGGCCATTTGTGTTCAGTTTTCATCAGTTTCATTTTCTTTTTTGTTTGTTTATTTTGTTTTCTTTTTCCTTTTTGTTGCTATTGTTGTTATATTTTTGTTCTCCTTATCATCATCACCATCATCACCATCATCATCATCATCACCATCATCACCTCGTCGTCGTCATCATCATCATCATCATCATCATCATCATCATCATCATCATCATCATCATCATCATCATCATCATCACCATCATCACCATCATCACCATCGTCGTCGTCATCATCATCATCATCATCATCATCATCATCATCATCATTTACAGCAGATTTGAAGGAGAAGGCAGTCTTTTGTGTGTAATTCATAACCAATTAAAGTTTCAATCAATGTAATTCATAACCCATTAAAGTTTTAGTCTCTCAGTCACTCAGTCACTCAGTCACTCAGTCAGTCAGTCAGTCACTCACTCACTCACTCACCCACTCACTCACTTAATTAATCAATCAATCAATCGATCAATTTTCTTCTACTTCATAATTTTCTTCTTCTGGTTTTTTCTCCTCCTCTTCTGCTCTTTCATTTTCTCTGTATTTTTTTGTATTGCTACTTTTCCCTTCGTCCTTCTTTTAAAAAAAATAAATTTTTTCCTTCTTTTTCTTCTTGGTCTGCCTGTTCTTTTTCTAGACCTTTTCCTTCTTCTTTGAGTTATCGTTCTTCTACTTGTTCTAACGTGGGCAAGAAATGTGGCCTTCTGTGGGATTTGTCTCCCATTATCATAATAGACATGAAATGAGGACAGTTTTCCCCTGGGTGAAACAGTGTCAATATAATGTGGCGTTGCCCTTTCGTATTTTTGGTTATGGTTCTTTCATTCATTCATTCATTCATTCATTCATCATTCATTCATTCATTCATTCATTCATTCATTCGTTCATTCATTCATTCATTTATTTATTTATTCATTGATTAAGTTATTTATTTATTCTTTCTTTCTATCTTACTTTATTCTTTCTTTCCTTTCTGTCTTCCTTTCTTTCTTTCTTTCTTCCTTTTTTCTATCTTTCATTCTTTCTTTTTTCTTTGTTTTTTCTGTTTCTTTCTTTCTATTTTCTTTCTTTCTTTCTCTCTTTCTTTCTTTTCTTTCTTTCCCTCTTTCTTTTCTTTCTTTCTTTCTTTTTTCTTTTTTCTTCTTTTCTTTGTTTCTTTGTTTGTTTCTTTTTTTCTTTCTTTGTCTCGATGAGTGTATTGTTCAAAGGTGTTGTAGTAGTCATGTGGGTAAGCGTCGGATTTCCAATTGGAAGGTTCTGGGTTCGATTCGTCGAGATGTCTCTATGTGGTGAGTAAGGGATGGAGATTATCACTGTGCATATTCTGTGTGCTATATGAAATTCATACGTGAACAATGTCTTTTCAAATGTGACCTCCCACCACGAAATCAGTCTTAACTGGCAGACAGTCGAAGAGCACTGGGAGCTGAAAAGGTGACTGAGGGTCTATCTGGGGTGTTTTGACCTTTTCTCAAAATTGATTTCTGTAGACTATGATCTATCCCTCACAGATATATTTTTTCTTGAAAAATATTATTAATCAATTTAAAATGGAATTTTAATGGACTGATCGCAGCAGAAAGAACGCAATTTCCTACCAAAAGTACCTATATTTGTCTCTTATTATGAACCGTAACCTGTACAGTACTCCCACATGTAATATACTGGCAGAAAGCTCTTTGGTGCACCTTTCAGATAATGACAGCTAAAATAAGAAACAAACCAGGTCAAAGCCGCCAAATAAAGAAATTTAAGGAAACTGTGTAGGAGAGTACATAAAAACTTTAGAGGCCGTTTTCTCAAAATGGCCGTCATACAACTGAATGACTTTAAACATACATAACTTCTACATTTTTTTGAGTAAAAGCTTTATTCAAGTACCAAAATAATCATCAGAATGTAGACTTTCCATTGATATGCATATCTCAAATTGCCCAAAATGCTAGTTAAGACTGATTTCGTGCTGGCAGGTCACAAATGTGTATATTTTTTCTCATTTTTTGTTTGCCATATTGTGTTTGATGTCCTTTTGTTGTGAAGAAAAAGATCAATAAAAAAGAAAGTTTGTTAGAAAAAATTAGCATGGAGATTTTTTTTTCAATCTCCCAATGTCAACATGTGTGAGCAGACCTGCCAGTGCTTAAACCCCTCGCGTGTGCGCACGCCTGCACAATATCAAGTATACACGTATAAAGTCCTGTAAGTCTTGTCGATGGCTTATGGAAACATGAAAACACCTAGTATGCAAAGATTAAAACCACAACATTAAAAGAAATAGCTTGTAGCTATTAACTTCTACTGTAGGAAAATAAAGTATCGTTAGCATTTTCATTGTCACCAGTCGCCATGTGTAATGGATAGCGCAATGGACTACCGACTGGAAGGTTGTGAGTTCGAATCCCCATCAGTCCCTTCAAAAAATCATTAAGGGGATTTCTCGGCGCTAACCGGCTCCTACCCTGAGTTGGGCGTGCTATGGGCTCATTCGAAAGACTGGGACCACACAGTCAGTCTCATCCACTTCACGGATGCGTCATTGAGTGTGTTGCTCAAATCTTCTGACCATGTGTCTATGTCTCCCGGGCCTGGTTAACGCCAAAATATATTATGACAGTAAGCGTAGAGAACAGCCCTGTCACACAGTCTCAGTCCTAGATGGAACTCCAGTAGCATCATGAATATCATCCTCATCGCCATCATCATCATCATCGCATTGTACAAACAGTTCCAGCTTCTGTGGCCATTAAGGTGGCGTAGAAAATGGGACCAAAAAAAGGTGAGCACAAAGGTAACCTCCCTGAGTGCAATGATCCTAAAACAATTATCATTGTCATTATCCTTATTATCTTCGTCACCTTCTGAAATTGATTTTCAACGACGTACATGAGAACCTCCAAAGATTCATACGAGTCTTTCAGTCCAGCACCTTCTATAACCAAGAACTACTTTACTTGCCCCTAATGCAATATAGAGAAGATGGGCATTGTCATCATGGAAAGAAGGTGGCAATAGGTTACAAACACCTTCCAAAGAGACCAGGTATAACAAAACATGGATTGCCCTTAAATAGACACCAGGAAGAAGACAACCTCAGAAAGGAAGAACCAAGCGCACATAACCAAGAGACGAACAACAGAAGGAGATCTAAAGGCCCTGAAGCACATCACCACATCACACCACCACCATCACCAACATCACCATCATCAACATCATCATCATCATCATCATCATCATCAATTGCTTCTTCTTGACCATCTTCTTTTTCTCCTTCTTCTTCTTGTTCTTCTTCTTGTTCTACTTGTTCTTGTTCTTCTCCTTGTTCTTGTTCTTCTTGTTCTTGTTCTTCTTCTTCTCTTTCTTGTTCTTCTTGTTCTTCTTCTTGTTCTTCTTCTTGTTCTTCTTGTTTTACTTGTTCTTGTTCTTGTTCTTCTCGTTTTTGTTCTTCTTCTTCTTCTTTTTCTCCTCCTCTCCTTCTTCTTCTTTTTCTTTTTGTTCTTCTTCTTCTTCTTTTTCTCCTCTTCTTTCTTCTGCTTTACTTGTTGATGTTTCATGGCATATTTCTGAACCTCAATCCACTGTCAGGTGCTTTTTTGTTTGTTTGTATTTTGTGTGTGTTTTGTTGTTGTTGTTTTGTTTTGCTTTTTGTTTGTTTTTTTCTCAGAAAGTGTGGCATTCTCATACTTGGCATACACCACAAAAATGTGTTTCCATATTTGGAGCATCCAGGAAACGATGGAGCCACATATACGTGATGGATACATTTTGGCATGTTACATGCAGAAGGTGTCGGCCATTAACAAGTCAGTAACACGCAAGACAGGCAGCAACGAAGGTCCATTAACTCCACACAGAGCAGCAGTGAAAAGATGGCGAAGGACAGAGAGAGACGTAGTCTGTTGCTGTCTCTCATGCTCGAGTTTTTTATATAGACAGGAGGGCAAAACGTCAGTGTGTAAGTAAGTAAATAAGTAAGTAAATAAGTGAGTGAGTGAGTGAGTGAGTGGGTAAGTAAGTAAGTAGGTCAATGAGTGAGTGAGCTGGTAAGTGAGTGAGCGAGCAAGTGAGTAAGTGAGTGAATGAGTGAAAGAAAGAGTGAGTGAGTGAATATGTCAGTGACTGAGTGAGTACGTAAATGAGTGAGTGAGTAAGTAAGGAAATAAGAAAGCAAGCAAGCAAGCAAACAAACAAGTAAGCACGTAAGTAAGTAAGTAAGCAAGTAAGTCAGTAAGTCAGTAAGTAAGCCAATTTGTGAGTGAGTGAGTTAGTGAATGAGTGAGTGAGTGAGTGAGTGAGTGAATAAGTGAGTACTACGTACTTACGTACGTCAGTAAGTAAGTAAGAAAGGAGTAAAAAAGTAAGCAAGCAAGCAGGCAAGCAAGCAAGCAAGTAAGTAAGTAAGTAAGGTAGAAAGAAACTCTAGGGAGAGCTAGACAACAGAAGGTCTTCAGAGAAGTAACCCCCTTTAGACAAGTGTTTCGGCCCTGAATTCCTTACACTCTCGGGGGGCCGGGCCACATCCAGGTCATGACTCCTGGATGCCCTTCTGCTGTTGTCTATTTTTTTTTTTTTCTTTCCCACGCTGGGGATCGAACCTGGGCGATTCTGCGCTTCAGAACTGCGGTACGCGGTTTTACCAATGTGCTAACGGGGCACACATCATCTGTAGGGAATTTAATCCTTATGAAGTTCACTTTTGGTTCCTCCTTGCCCAGATCCAGCTTGAGCTCCTTTCTGCTGCCTCTGCCATCGCTTTAAGGGCTCTAGTCCTCTTCTTCCCAGAAATGGCGAGTTGTTTCATGAGATCATAAGCGGAGGTGCCCACAAACCCTCTTGCCCCGACCTCTATGGCGAAGATTTTGACCCGCAGACCTGCTTTCTTCAGGGTGCTGGCAAGACCGGCGTATTTTTCGGTCTTGTAGATATGTGCTTCTTCCATTCTGCTTTCGTATGGCACAGTGAGTTCTATCAGAATCACTTGTTTCGAGGAGTCAGAGTGGAGAGCGATGTCTGGTCTCATGCCTGTCTTGCTGATGACATCTGGGTAATTTCTCCACTCTGGGAGGTCTGCTGTACACTCCCAGTCGACTGCTCCATCCAGAAGACCCTTTGGCAATGTGCTGGTTGTCATAGCACTTTCGGGCCAGACTTGTTTCCCTCCTGCTTTGTAGAACGTTGTCATAGCAATTGGTGCGTTTGGGGTCATGGTTTTTTCGCTAACCACGTCTGTGATCACTTTCAGAACTTGGTTGTGCCTCCATGTATACCTTCCTTGGGCTAGCGCTACTTTGCAAGAGCTTAGGACATGTTCCACTGTTTGTTTCTTCTGACAGAGCGGACATGCTGGGTCGTCTGATTTCCCCCATTTCACTAAGTTTGCATTCGAGGGGAGCAGGTCATACACAGATCTGAGGAGGAAGCTTATCCTTAGAGGAGCCATGTGCCACATATCGTTCCAGCTGAGACTTCTTTGGAGTGCACTGTCCCATGTTGTCCATTGCCCCTGTTGACCTTGCTGGACTGCCTTCTGCACTCTTTTGACATCTTCTTCTTCCTTCAACTCCTGTATGATCATGTCTCTTTTTTCCTTCCCTTTGGCTTTGGACCACCACTGCATTTTTGTTGCTCCCAGTCCCTGTCTGTTGGTTTGCGTGTGTCCAATTATTTCTTTGATGCTGAGGTTTCTCTTGGCATTGTTTACAGCCTCATGGACTTTCCACTTTCTGCCAGTTCTCAGCTTTGGATGAACTGATCTCACGATATTGTCTTCCGATTCCTCCAGCATGCTCAACAGTCTTGCTTTTCCAACTTTGTATTCCTCCACTATGGATTTGAGAGGTAGCTTCAGCATTGCTTGACGACAGTAGAATGCAACATCAGTGAGACCAGGTGGGACACCGAGCCATTTTCTTGTGTATTTGTTGATTTTGGCTTCCATTGCTTCCACTGTGCTGGTGCAAATGTCATAGATTAGCAGTGGCCACAGCAGCTTTGGTATCAGCATGAACTGTAGACACCAGACTTTGTATTTGCCTGGCAGTCCGCAGTTGTCTATTTTCTTCAGGCCTTCTTCTGCTGTTTGCTTGGTTTCACATCCCCTTTGTGTGTCTTTCAGGGAGTCATCATACCATCTTCCGAGACTTTTTACTGGCTCTTCTGTGACAGTGGGGATGGCTTGGTTGGCTACCATGAATTTGACTGAATCTGCCACTTTTCCTTTTCGCAGTGAGAGACTTCGGGATTTCTTAGGTTTGAACCTCATTCTTGAAGAGGCCACCAGCTCATCCAGCTGCTTTAAGATTTGGTGTGTCTCTTCCTCATCCGTGGACAAGACTGTTGTGTCATCCATGAAAGCTTTCAGAGGAGGCATCTGGTATCCATCTCCCAGATTCACTGGACCTGAACTCTTCATTGCAGCTTTCAAGATGACTTCCATTGCCAACACGAACAGTATGGGAGAGATTGCACAGCCCATTGCAATGCCCACCTCTAGGTCTATCCAGTCCGTGGTGTATTCTTTGGTAGAGAACCGCATTGAGAACCCTTGGAAGTAAGTAAGTAAGTAAGTAAGTAAGTAAGTAAGTAATTGAATCGATGAATTGAGTGTGTAAGTTAGTGAGTAAGTGAGTGAGTGAGTTAGTCAGTCAGTCAGTCAGTCAGCGCGTGAGTGAATGAGGAAGGGAGGAAGGAAAAAAAGAAAGAAAGAAAGGAAGGAAGGAAGGAAAGAAGGAAAGAATGAAGGAATGAAAGAAGGAAGGAAGGAAGGAAGGAACTTGGGTTACTTTGTGAGTTGAGAAACCGACATGAGTGACATGGAATCAGCACCACAGAAAAGGCGATGAGGATGAAAAACTCCCAATCCATCCATCCATCCATCCATCCATCCATCCATCCATCCATCCATCCATCCATCCATCCATCCATCCATCCATCCATCCATCCATCCATCCATCCATCCATCCATCCGTCAATCAGGCAATCAGTCAACCAGCCAGTCATTAATTAAGAAATAAAGAAAGGCAGACTGGGAAACCATTAACTCACCGTTCACCACAATCACCACTAAACAAAATAACAGTAAATGGCACAACCTTGAGACAGGTTGATAAGTTTAAATATCTGGGAACGATCATCTCACCAGACGGCAGATGCACATCAGAAATAGACGGCAGAATAGGCCAAGCCAAAACAGCATTCAAGAAGATGACAAGCATTCTTACCAACAAATGCCTATCAATTAACACCAGGATGAGAGTTCTTGAATGTTGTACAGAACCGATAATGTTATACGGTTGTGAGACGTGGACAGTCAACAAGCAAAGCCAGAACAAGACTGAGGCAGCCGAGATGTGGTTTCTAAGAAAAAAGAATGTTGAGAGTTCCATGGAGAGCAAAGAAAACAAACGAGACAGTCTTGATGGAGGCAGACACAATAAGATCATTCATAAGGAAGATTAAGAAAAGCAGCCAACATTTACAGGCCATTTTATGAGGAAAGGGGAATTAGAGCACTTGGTCACAACAGGAAAGCTGAAGGGAAAGAGAGCACCAGTTAGACCCAGGGAAAAAATACTGAACGGGCTTGCAGAGCGGCTGAGGACAGAGAGGGTGGAAGATGTGCTTGTGGCAAAAAGGGATAGATGCATATGGAGGGCCATGATCGTCAAACCATGCGGCAGGGCACATGATGATGATGATGACCACTAAACCAAAGCCAATCCCAAACATGAGACACACTTAAAAACTTCCACGGACAAATTTAACGAGGGACTCATTTTGACATGTCACCTCTTGTTGCGTGTCCAGAAATGCACTACTTGCGTGTAAGGGTCGAGTCAACTGGGACGCACACTCAGAGTGAGAGATCACAATCACCACCTCGGTGTCTTTACGTCACACTTGACTATAAATATTCACTCCCCACAGTGCACTGACCAGTTTACTGGCCCTACAAGACCTGAGGCCTCAGTTGAACCGAGTTCATCGGCAGACCTGAAACTGAGTCTGGAATTTTGTTTCGGGGAGGAGAGTTCCTTTTGCATGCAGAGCATAAATTATGCGATGCGTCCCCACATTTGCCAGCGATTACCTAGAAGTTTCCTTAGGCCTGTGTAAAATCCTTCACGAATCCGTTCCCACGAAAGGGGACATGAATCACACACGTTCAGCAAGTTCGGAATTTGTTCAAGGGAGATTCGTCACACTCGGGCAATTCCATGAGCGCTCCACCCTAATTCTGACAGACTCCCTGAGCCTGCGCAAAACCCTATGCCAGCCTTGAAATGGGGATGGGAATGGGGAGAGGGGGAGGAGGGAAGGGATCAATGAAACGTTACGCTGACTCCTCCAAAATGATTGGAAACATTAACACATTCCGTA
>JAPXFY010000031.1:22625615-22633115 GCA_030674185.1 Monoplex corrugatus | reverse complement strand
CTCTCTTTCTCTCTCTCTCTCTCTCTTTCTCTCTCACCCCTTTCTCTCTCGGTCTCTCTCTTTCGCTGTATCTCTGTCTCTCTCTTTTTCCTCTCTTTCTCGCTGTCTCTCTGTCTCTGTCTGTCTCTGTCTGTCTGTCTGTCTGTCTCTTTCTCTCCCTCTTCTCTTTTCTTCTACCTCCCACTTTCCTCAACATGTTCTCTCTCCCTTCGCTTTCTTTGTTCCCTCCCTTTTCCTTCTACTCTCCCCCCCCCCTCCTCTCTCTCACCAGTTCCATCTAAGGGTTTTCCCACACCTCTGTTCATTCCAGTAAACATAAATCTCCGTCTGGGGCCTCTCCTTACCCCCCCCCCCCCTCTCCTTTTCTCCTTTTATCTTTTTCTCTCCTTCACACTGCCCCCCTCCCCCTCTTTCTTAGCTTTCTCCTCCTACGCTCCCACTCTCTCCATCTCTCTTGGCTCCTTCCTCCCCCTCAAAGAAATAAAGCTGATGAGCGTATCATTAACTAGAGTTGTACAGTCTTGTTGTTAAATTTAAAGGAAGAAAGTGATTCTTCATTCTTGCAGTCATGGACATGAAATCTTATTGATAAAGGAAGAAAGTGATTTTTCATTCTTGCTATCATGGACATGAAATCTGATTGTTAAAGGAAGAAAATGATTCTTCATTCTTGTAGTCATGGACATGAAATCTGATTGTCAGAGGAAGAAAATGATTCTTCATTCTTGTAGTCATGGACATGAAATCTGATTGTCAGAGGAAGAAAAGGATTCTTCATTCTTGTAGTCATGGACATGAAATCTGATTGTCAGAGGAAGAAAGGGATTCTTTATTCTTGTAGTCATGGACATGAAATCTGATTGTCAGAGGAAGAAAGGGATTCTTTTTTCTTGTAGTCATGGACATGAAATCTGTTTGTTACAGGAAGAAAGGGATTCTTTATTCTTGTAGTCATGGACATGAAATCTGTTTGTTACAGGAAGAAAAGGATTCTTCATTCTTGTAGTCATGGACATGAAATCTGATTGTCAGAGGAAGAAAATGATTCTTCATTCTTGTAGTCATGGACATGAAATCTGATTGTCAGAGGAAGAAAATGATTCTTCATTCTTGTAGTCATGGACATGAAATCTGATTGTCAGAGGAAGAAAGGGATTCTTTATTCTTGTAGTCATGGACATGAAATCTGATTGTCAGAGGAAGAAAGGGATTCTTTATTCTTGTAGTCATGAATATGAAATCTGATTGTTAAAGGAAGAAAGGGAATCTTCAGTCTTACAGTCATGGACATGAAAATCTGTTTGTTAAAGGAAGAAAGGGATTTTTCACCCTTGCAGTCATGGACTTGAAACTGCGGCTGATGGTCTGGAATTGACGGGGATTTTACTCAGTTCCTTCACTGCAGTCATCCTCAACGATGGCAGTGGAGATGGTGAGGTCTTTAAGTCACAATTAGAGAAGCGGTCCTTGTAATCCTGTCCAATTGATCCACATCAGTATGGGTGGATGGTATTGCTGTAGTACCACACTTGGTTATTACTGCTTGGCACTTTGACAGAAAGAGGACAGGATTTTGATGTCAACTTGGAAGGATCTCAGTTTCTGCAGGAAATAGGACCACTGATTGGCTTTCTTGCAGACACAGCATCAATATTTACTGACCAGTTAAACTTGTCGTCAGTGATTGTTCCTAGGTGTTTATAGGTACTGACGATTTCCAACTGTTCTCCCATACATGATGGTGATGGGATCAATGTTGAGCTTGGTTTTCTGAAAGTCAGTGATGAGCTTTTTTGTTTGCTTTTGTTTTCGACACGTTTAATTCCAAATAGACTGTTTTCATGCCACTCAACAAGCTCACATGTATACCTCTCATGTATATTGGCTGGTCCTGCTTAGCCATTCATGTTAAGGAAGTATTATTTGCAGAGTTCCCCCGAGGGGATGCCCGGAACTCTTTCAGTATAAATAGTATCCCCGCCTTCTGGAAATTATGTGTTAGAAATTTCCTCGTTTCTGTCACTCTTTTTGTCTCTTTCTTCCTCCTTTGCTTTCTGACATTCTTCCTATAATTTTCTGCCTTGCTGGTCCATTCACCTGTATATGTTTGATAAAGTCTTACGTACTTTCTCTTAGGATTGATAATTGGGTACTGTTTTAAGTACATTTTGGCGCTATGGAAATAAGATATGTGGAGCAATTTTAGGTAATTTAGGTCCGTTTCTTTATATATCTTTTATTGTCCTTATTCATGTTTAAATTTGTATTTAGATTTGTTTTTTAAATCCCCGTGTGCGATAAACTGGATGGAGTGGTCAACGCCAGGGGCATCTCCTTAGATCATATGCGTGGATGCATTGATGTGTGTACTTAATTTTCTTTTCTTTTTTCCTGTTGAAATATTGTACATGTTCTGAAACGGTTATAGCCCTGATAAGGTTCAGCACAGTCAGCTGGGCTTTAAACAAAAAATAACAATAACAATAAATTTACAGAGTTTATGAGCAGATTCGAATTGTTTCTGCTATGACAGTCAGCTGCTGATAGAGTGAATAGCAACAGAGAAACAAAGTATCCCTGTGGGATCCTGGTGTTGGTTTTCAGCAAACTGGATAGGTTCTGATCAACCTGAACATTAACACTCTATGATCTTTTCGTGAGGAAGTCAAAGACCCTTCGATTAGCACAAGGTTGCAGAACACGAGTTTCTTCACATTGACTTATGACTAGAGTCTGTTGAAGGGGCTGCTGAGATCGATGAACAGTTTTCTTGCAAGGCCCTTTGGTTGGTCCAGCTGTTGACATAAGTTCTAGAGAAGGTAAATATGGCGTCTACAGTGCTTTTATTTTCCGAGGACGCATGGAAAGAAGAAGAAGAAGAGAGAGAGACAGACAGAGACAGACAGAGACAGAGACAGAGAGACAGAGACAGAGACAGAGAAAACAGAGACAGACAGACAGAAAAAGAGAAAGACGAGAGACAGAGCAGACAGAGACAAAAGAGAAAAGAGAGAGACAGAGAGACACAGAGAGACAAAGAGAGACAAGAGAGAAGAGAGGCAGACAAACACAGACAGAGAGGGAGAAAGAGAAGAGACAGACAGATAGAGAGACAGACAGAAAGACAGACAGACAAACAGAAAGACAGAAAGACAGACAGACAGACAGACAGAGAGACAAGAAGAGAGAAATAGAGACAGGCAGTGAGAGTGCAAGAGACAGAGAGACACAGAGAGAAAGAGAGACAGGCAGACAAACACAGACAGAGAGGGAGAAAGAGAAGAGACAGACAGATGAGAGGACAGACAGAAAGACAGACAGACAAACAGAAAGACAGAAAGACAGACAGACAGACAGACAGAGAGACAAGAAGAGAGAAATAGAGACAGGCAGTGAGAGTGCAAGAGACAGAGAGACAGAGAGAAAGAGAGACTGGCAGACACACACAGACACACAAAGAGAGAGACAGAGACAAAGAGACAGACAGAAACAGACAGATAGACAAACAGAGAGAGAGAGAGACGCACACACAGAGACAGAGAAAGAGAAAGACAGAGACAGAGACAGAGAGACAGTATCTCTTAGGACGGGAGTTGTGTACTTAAGCTGTCTTTGTCAGAAAAGAGCCCCCCTTCAATTATGTAAGGGCAGACGTTTTCAAACAGTGTTGTCTAAACAGAGACAAGGTTGCAGACTGACAACCCCCCCCCCCCCCCAGGGTGTCTTTGTAGCCACACGACTTTGAGTACTGTACTGTGAATACTGTTGGTACTGGTGTCGTGTTAGCGCTGTTTGTACTGTTAGAACCACTCGTGCTGTTGTTACTGTGAGCATTGTTTACATACTGTGAGAGAAAGAGAGAGAAAGAGAGAGAGAGAGGGGAGAGGGAGGGAGAAAGAGACACAAAGACACAGAGAGAGTGAGTGAATGAGAGAGAGAGAGAGAGAGAGAGACAGACAGACAGACAGAGACAGACAGAGACAGAGAGTGGGTGAGAGAGAGAGAGAGAGCAAGAAAGACAGACAGACAGACAGACAGATAGACAGAAACACAGAGAGACACACAGAGAGAGACAGAGAAGCAGAGACAGACAGACAGAGAGACAGAGAAGCAGAGACAGAGAGACAGACAGAGACAGACAGACAGACAGACAGAGAGACAGACAAAGAAAAAAGAAAGAAAGAGAGAGAGAGAGCCAGCCAGACAGACAGACAAGGAGAGAGAAAGAGACAGACAGACAGACAGAGAGACAGAAAGACAGATACAAAGAGAGTCACAGAGAGAGACAGACAGACAGACAGAAAGAGACACAGAGAGAGAGAGACAGAAATACAAAGAGAGAGAGAGACAGTATCTCTTAGGACGGGAGTTGTGTACTTAAGCTGTCTTTGTCAGAAAAGAGCCCCCCTTCAATTATGTAAGGGCAGACGTTTTCAAACAGTGTTGTCTAAACAGAGACATGGTTGCAGACTGACAAAATCCCCAGGGTGTCTTTGTAGCCACACGACTTTGAGTTACTGTACTGTGAATACTGTTGGTACTGGTGTCGTGTTAGCGCTGTTTGTACTGTTAGTTTCCACTCGTGCTGTTGATTACTGTGAGTACTGTTTACAACATTCTGTGTGTGGTGGTGTGTGTGTGTGTGTGTGAGAGAGAAGAGAGAGAAGAGAGAGAGGAGAGAGAGAGAGAGTGGAGAGAGAGAAGGGGTGTGTGAGAGAGAAATAAGAGAGATAGAAGAGAGAGAGAGAGAGAGAAAGAAAGACAGAAAGAGGGAGAAACAGAGACAGAAGACAGTGATTGACAAGAGAGAGAAGTGAGAGTGAGTGAGAGAGAGAGAGAGAGAGAGAGAGTGATTGAGAGAGAGAGAAAGAGAGAGAGAGATAGACAGAAAGAGAGAGAAAGATAGTGAGTGAAGAGAGAGATAGTGAGAGAGAAAGAGAGAGAGAGAGTGAGAAACAGATAG
Source organism: Monoplex corrugatus (assembly GCA_030674185.1). Taxonomy (NCBI): domain Eukaryota; kingdom Metazoa; phylum Mollusca; class Gastropoda; order Littorinimorpha; family Ranellidae; genus Monoplex; species Monoplex corrugatus. Next base: position 22,628,152 of record JAPXFY010000031.1, on the reverse strand, counting down.
TGAGAGAGAGACAGAGACAGAGAGACAGACAGACAGACAGAGGGGCTTTGTAGCCACACGACTTTGAGTACTGATGTGAAATAACTGTTGGTACTGGGTGTGTTAGCGCTGTTTGACTGTTAGTACACTCGTAGTGTTGTTACTGTGATACTGTTTACAACATTCTTGTGTGTGTGTGTGTGTGTGTCGTGAGGAGAGAGAGAGGAGAGAGAGAGGAGTGAGTAGAGAGAGACAGTGGAGAGATGAATGAAAGGGATGTGTGAGAAGAAAGCCAGTAAAGAGTATAGAAACGAGTGAAGAGAGTGATGGAGAAAGAAATTGCAGATGAGGAGAACCAGAGACGAGATGACGTGAGACAGAGAGAAAAGGAGGGAGTAGAGAGAGAGAAGAGTGATGAGGAGAGGAAAGAGAGAGAGTAGACGAAGAGAGAGAAGATAGTGAGAGAGAGAGAGAAGAGAGAAGAGAGAAGTGGACGCAGAGACTCAGAGACAGACACGACGACACGAGGCAAAGAAACAGGCGAACAGACAAACCAGAGGTAAACAGACAAACCTGTTTGATGTGTGGACAGACGATGTATGCTTTAACTCTCTCATTAGTAGAAAAGTTTTCTGTTCTGAAAGGAGAGTCTTTGGCAGACCAGGCGGTGTAGTGACATTAATCCAATCAAATAATGAACACGATTTATCTGACATTAAAGCCAGTTAACCTTTGAGTCTATCAGAAATGGTCGATAGGGTGATGGAGTCAAAGGGTTAAATTTTGCAATGTAACCATACTGGTACAGCAAACGCTTTGACCCTCACCTGTCCACAGCTTCTGCAGGAAGCTGGTCGACAGACAATGGAGTCAAGGGTTAATTTGTTTTGCAGTTAATGGTTAGGATGTGGGAGTCAAGGGTTAAAGGATTTCACGAAAAAGGGTAAGTGACATACTGACAGCTGCTAAAAGCACGAAACCACACTACATTTTATTACAGCAAGTCTTACATTTAAAAAAAAGTAAGACTTGCTGTAATAAAATGTAGGCAGACACAAGTAGATCATTCACAAGGAAGATTAGGAAAAGGCAGTCAACATTCATAGGCCATTTTATGAGGAAAGGGGAATTGGAACACCTGGTCACAACGGGAAGGCTGGAGGGAAGGAGAGCACTGGGTAGACCCAGGGAGAAGATGCTAGACGGACTAGCAGAGTGGCTGAAGACAGGGAGGGTGGAAGAGATGCTTGAGGCAAAAAGAGACAGAGACAGATGGAAGTCCATAATCGCCAACGGCATGATGATGAAGTCTTACATATGATTTCTTTCTTTTTTTTTCTTTTCACACCTATGGTTTGGTATCGTGACTATGATATCATGATACCCAAACCATGTATACAACACTCATTTGAAGTATTCTTATAAAAAGACAGGAACAATTTTTGTCTCTAAGTTTTACACTAGAAGGATATAATAATAATAATGATAATAATAACAATAATGATAATAATAACAATAATAATAATGATAACAATAACAATTATAATAATTACAATATTTATATAGCGCAAAATCTTGATGTAAATCAAATCTAAGTGCTGAACATACACATACGCACGCATGCACACACACGCGCACACACACACACACACACACACACACACACACACACACACACACACACACACATACACCTGGCTATAAATGGGGAAAAGAAGAAAAGCAATGGAAAATTATATACAATTATATATTACAATGTGATTCCACACCGAGTGGAGACAGGCTGCAGTGGGGGTCGAGTGAGGTCAGGATTTTATGCAGAGGAGAAAAGGTGAGTTTTGAGAGCGGACTTGAAGGAGACAAAAGTAGGTTGCTGACGGACTGAGACAGGAAGTTTGTTCCAGGAGAGTGGACCAGAAACAGAGAAGCCTCGTGGACCATAGGTATTGAGCTTAGTGCGTGGAAAGCGAAAAGTCAGAGGATCGGAGACAGAGCGGAGGGTTCGTGGGGGAACATAGATCTCAGACAGATCTAACTGGGTGGTGGGTGAGGTGGGGTGGGGCTGTTTTTTATTGCATCGGTAGTCCCACTTCTACAATATTGTATAAAGGTGGAAGGTGTCTATATTTTATGGACGGGGTAATTTTTACAACATCAAGATATTTTCTGATGGGGGGGGGGGGGGGGGGGTAAAAATGTTCACACTACACCAACTCTCTAAACAAACGACTATGATGGCAACAAATCAGGCGAAGAGAGACAGAGACAGAGACAGAGACAGAGAGACAGGGACAGAGATAGGGAGAGAGTCACAGAGAGAGAGAGACAGACAGAGAGACATGGACAGAGAGAGGGAGAGAGTCACAGAGAGAGAGAGAAAGGGAGAGAGAGAGAAAAAGAGAGACAGAGAGACAGGGACAGAGAGAGGGAGAGAGTCACAGAGAGAGAGAAAGGGAGAGAGAGAGAGACAGGGACAGAGAGAGGGAGAGAGTCACAGAAAGAGAGAGAGAGAAAGGGAGAGAGAGAGAGAAAAAGAGAGACAGAGACAGGACAGAGAG
>JAPXFY010000031.1:22593115-22618115 GCA_030674185.1 Monoplex corrugatus | reverse complement strand
CTGATGTACACAATGCACAACTAAACAATACTGACGTACACAATGCACAAACAATACTGACGTACACAATGCACAAACAATACTGACGTACACAATGCACAAACAATACTGACGTACACAATGCACAAACAATACTGACGTATACTATGCACAACCAAACAATACTGACGTATACAATGCACAAACAATACTGACGTACACAATGCACAACCAAACAATACTGACGTACACTATGCACAACCAAACAATACTGATGTACACTATACACAACCAAACAATACTGACGTACACAATACACAACCAAACAATACTGACGTACACAACACACAACCAAACAATACTGACGTACACACTGCACAAATTATATTGAAATACACAATGCACAAATTATACTGACGTACACAATGCACAAATTATATTGACGTACACAATGCACAATTAAAGTACAATGACGTACACAATGCACAATCAAAGAATACTGACGTACACAATGCACAATCAAACAATACTGACGTACACAATGCACAATCAAACAATACTGACGTACACAATGCACAATCAAACAATACTGACGTACACAATGCAACCAAACAATACTGACGTACACAATGCACAAACAATACTGACGTACACAATGCACAAACAATACTGACGTACACAATGCACAAACAATACTGACGTACACAATGCACAACAACAATACTGACGTACACACTACACAACCAAACAATACTGACGTACACATATATAACCAAACAATACTTACGTACACAAAGTACACCCAAACACTACTGACGTACACTATGTACAACAAAACAATACTGACGTACACTATGTACAACCAAACAATACTGACGTACATATGCTACAACCAAACAATACTGACGTATATTATGCACAACCAAACAATGCTGACGTACACTATGTACAACCAAACAATACTGACGTACACTATGTACAACCAAACAATACTGACGTACACTATGTACATCCAAACAATACTGACGTACACTATGTACAACCAAACAATACTGACGTACACAATGCACAAACAATACTGACGTACACTATGTACAACCAAACAATACTGACGTACACTATGTACACAACAAACAATACTGACGTACACAACACACAACCAAACAATACTGACGTACACAATACACAACCAAACAATACTGACGTAACACATACACAACCAAACAATACTGACGTACACTATGTACAACCAAACAATACTGACGTACACTATGTACAACCAAAACAATACTGACGAACACTATGTACAACAAAACAATACTGACGTACACTATGTACAACCAAACAATACTGACGTACACTATGTACAACCAAAACAATACTGACGTACACTATGTACACACCAAACAATACTGACGTACACAATACACAAAAACAATACTGACGTACAACACACAACCAAACAATACTGACGTACACAACACACAACCAAACAATACTGACGTACACAATACACAACCAAACAATACTGACGTACACAATACACAACCAAACAATACTGACGTACACTATGTACAACCAAACAATACTGACGTACACAATGCACAAACAATACTGACGTACACTATGTACAACCAAACAATACTGACGTACACTATGTACAACAAAACAATACTGACGTACACAACACACAACCAAACAATACTGACGTACACAATACACAACCAAACAATACTGACGTACACAATACACAACCAAACAATACTGACGTACACTATGTACAACAAAACAATACTGACGTACACTATGTACAACCAAACAATACTGACGTACACAATACACAACCACACAATACTGACGTACACAACACACAACCAAACAATACTGACGTACACAACACAACCAAACAATACTGACGTACACAACACACAACCAAACAATACTGACGTACACAACACACAATCAAACAATACTGACGTACACAACACACAACCACACAATACTGACGTACACAACACACAACCACACAATACTGACGTACACAACACACAACCAAACAATACTGACGTACACAACACACAACCAAACAATACTGACGTACACAACACACAACCACACAATACTGACGTACACAACACACAACCACACAATACTGAAGTACACAACACACAACCACACAATACTGACGTACACAACACACAACCAAAACAATACTGACGTACACAACACACAACCACACAATACTGACGTACACAACACACAACCACACAATACTGACGTACACAACACACAACCACACAATACTGACGTACACAACACACAATCAAACAATACTGACGTACACAAACACAACCACACAATACTGACGTACACAACACACAACCAAACAACACTGACGTACACAACACACAACCAAACAACACTGACGTACACAACACACAACCAAACAACACTGACGTACACAACACACAACCAAACAATACTGACGTACACAACACACAACCAAACAATACTGACGTACACAACACACAACCAAACAACACTGACGTACACTATACACAACCAAACAATACTGACGTACACAACACACAATCAAACAATACTGACGTACACAACACACAACCAAACAATACTGACGTACACAACACACAACCAAACAATACTGACGTACAGTACGCACAATCGTAGTAGCCAACACCGGTAGTAACTGTGACTGTGACACAGTGTGTTCCATTGTCAGCGCATCCCATCCTCAGCCAAAGTTCAAAATTAGTGGGTCGGCCATGTCGGCAGGAGATCGATAGGGGCAAAGTCGCCAGTCAGTAGAGCAGACTCGTAAAAGAGAAAAGCATGATTAACGCTCCTTCCTCTCCTCTCTCATCTTTTTTTTTGGCTACAAAGCGACTCGGGACCAGTTTGCATAGTAAACGTCTCGTGCGCACGTGCTAGTTGATAATTACACACTAGTACTAAACCTTGGGATGTACTGAATCGAAGACAGTGCCAGCTTTTCAGGCCAATAGGAAACAGCGAGCGACTCAACGCAAGGAAACTTTTAAGAATAAAGATGAAATTAATCGAATGAAGAAAGATAGGTGTATACATTCTGCTAGTTTGTCTTTTGACAAGTATACAATAAAAACAACAAAGAAACAAAAATTAATCATCATGGGCAGGATGAAAGATCATATGTACAATAAAACAACAAAGAAACAAAAATTAATCATCATGGGCAGGATGAAAGATCATGTATACAATAAAACAACAAAGAAACAAAAATTAATCATCATGGGCAGGATGAAAGATCATGTATACAATAAAACAACAAAGAAACAAAAATTAATCATCATGGGCAGGATGAAAGATCATGTATACAATAAAACAACAAAGAAACAAAATCATAGCGTGTAGGTTGAAAGACGAACGCTTGATAAATCAATGGAACTGAATGAATGTGTGGGTTGATTAGTTTCACCAAATGAAATACGTATTCTTCGTTTTTATTTGATTGTTTATTTGTTGTTTGTTTTTCGCATGTCGGCGTGCTGTAAGGTGTTCTGGGTATCGCATGTGTACGAGGTGTGTCTGAAAAGTAACGGGACTGGTCTCACACACAATTTATTTCAATTCCAAACAACAGTTTACATGATTTCACCTTCAGAGTAATCCCCCTCAAGTCTACTGCACTTTTCCATCCTTCTCTGCCAGGCTTCTATTCACTGCTGGAAGGATTCTTCTGGAATGCCCCTCAGCTCCGTCGTTACGGCCCTCTTGATGGCCTCCACGTCTTCAAAACGGGTCCCCTTGATGACCCCCTTGAGCTTGGGGAAAAGAAAAAAGTCACACGGAGCAAGGTCAGGTGAATAGGGAGGTTGCTCCAGCACGGCGATGTTCTTCTCGGCCAGGAACTGCCGGATGCTCAGGGCGTTGTCAGCAGGTGCATTGTCGTGGTGAAGCAGCCACGAGTTGTCCTGCCACAACTCTCGTCTCTTCTCGCGCACTGAGCGAAGCAAACGCCGCAGGATCTCTGTGTAGACTTGCTGATTGATCGTCTGGTCCCGTGGCAAGAACTCACTATGGACGATGCCTCTCACATGTGACTGTTTTCTTTTCCCCAAGCTCAAGGGGGTCATCAAGGGGACCCGTTTTGAAGACGTGGAGGCCATCAAGAGGGCCGTAACGACGGAGCTGAGGGGCATTCCAGAAGAATCCTTCCAGCAGTGAATAGAAGCCTGGCAGAGAAGGATGGAAAAGTGCATTAGAATTGAGGGGGATTACTTTGAAGGTGAAACCATGTAAATTGTTGTTTGGAATTGAAATAAATTGTTTGTGACACCAGTCCCGTTACTTTTCAGACACATCTCGTATGTCTGGTGCGTAGGTTTGCCTTGATTTGAATTGTCAAGATCTGGCGCCATATCAATACTGTAATACTGTAATTACCCTGAGTTTCTGGTTCTTCAGTTGCTGAAGCAGATTCTCAACTAGTTGTCTGGCTGGTTGCAGCTTGAGTAATTCTTTTTTAAAATTTTTTTTTTTATTGTTTTACGTTAATTACATGAACTGATCTTATTAAAGCATGATGGATGGTTTCTTCTTCTTCTGCTTACATGGGCTGTGTGACTCCCACGTTCACTTATTTAAATAAACAAGTGGGCTTTTACGAGTATTGCTTTTCTTACGTCATTATGTACATCACCAAACTCTTTTATTGTATACATCATCAAATTCTTTTGTTATGAAATGGCCTTTCTTACTTCGTTATGTAGATCGCCAAACACTTTTATTCGTTATGTAAATCACCAAACTCTTTTTTTATTATTAAGTGGCCTTTCTTACTTCATTATGTAAATCACCAAACTCTTTTTTAATTATTAAATGGCCTTTCTTAGTTCGTTATGTAGATCACCAAACACTTTTATTGTATACATCATCTAATTCTTTTATTATTAATTGGCCTTTCTTATTTCGTTATGTAGATCGCCAAACACTTTTATTATTAAATGGCCTTTCTTACTTCATTATGTAAATCACCAAACTCATTTTTTTTATATTATTATTAAATGGCCTTTCTTACTTCATTATGTAAATCACCACACTTTTTTTTATTATTAAGTGACCTTTCTTACTTCATTATGTAAATCACCAAACTATTGTTATTATTAAGTGACCTTTCTTACTTCATTATGTAAATCACCAAACTATTGTTATTATTAAGTGACCTTTCTTACTTCATTACGTAAATCATACTTTTTTTATTATTATTAAGTGACCTTTCTTACTTCATTATGTAAATCACCACACTTTTTTTTATTATTAAGTGACCTTTCTTACTTCATTATGTAAATCACCACACTTTTTTTTATTAAGTGACCTTTCTTACTTCATTATGTAAATCACCAAACTATTGTTATTATTAAATGGCCTTTCTTACTTCATTATGTAAATCACCAAACTATTGTTATTATTAAATGGCCTTTCTTACTTCATTATGTAAATCACACTTTTTTTTATTATTAAGTGACCTTTCTTACTTCATTATGTAAATCACCACACTTTTTTTTATTACTAAGTGGCCTTTCTTACTTCATTATGTAAATCACACTTTTTTTTTTATTATTAAGTGGCCTTTCTTACTTCATTATGTAAATCACCAAACTATTGTTATTATTAAGTGGCCTTTCTTACTTCATTATGTAAATCACCAAACTATTGTTATTATTAAATGGCCTTTCTTACTTCATTATGTAAATCACCACACTTTTTTTTATTATTAAGTGGCCTTTCTTACTTCATTATGTAAATCACACTTTTTTTTTATTATTAAGTGACCTTTCTTACTTCATTATGTAAATCACCAAACTATTGTTATTATTAAATGGCCTTTCTTACTTCATTATGTAAATCACACTTTTTTTTATTATTAAGTGGCCTTTCTTACTTCATTATGTAAATCACACTTTTTTTAAAATTATTATTGACCTTTCTTACTTCATTATGTAAATCACCAAACTATTGTTATTATTAAATGACCTTTCTTACTTCATTATGTAAATCACCACACTTTTTTTTTATTATTAAGTGGCCTTTCTTACTTCATTATGTAAATCACACTTTTTTTTATTATTAAGTGGCCTTTCTTAGTTCATTATGTAAATCACACTTTTTTTTTTATTATTGACCTTTCTTACTTCATTATGTAAATCACCAAACTATTGTTATTATTAAATGGCCTTTCTTACTTCATTATGTAAATCACCACACTTTTTTTTATTATTAAGTGACCTTTCTTACTTCATTATGTAAATCACCAAACACTTTTTTTATTACTAAGTGGCCTTTCTTACTTCATTATGTAAATCACCAAACTATTTTGTTTTATTTTGTTTTGGGTGTTTCTTTTTTTTGGGGGGGGGTGATAGGGGGTGGGGGGAGGTTGTTCGATGAGTCTTTCGTGTATTCATCATCAACCAAAAACAGTCATGCCTCACTGGAATTTAATGTAAGTATTTAACGATCATTTCATCAGACGGCAGATGCACATCAGAAATAACCGGCAGAATCGGCCAAGCCAAAACAACATTCAAGAAGATGAAAAGCATTCTTACCAACAAATGTCTATCAATTAACACAGGAAGAGAGTTCTTGAATGCTATATAGAACCAGTACTGTTATACGGATGTGAGGTGTGGACAGTCAACAAGCAAAGCCAGAACAAGATTGAGGCACCCGAGATGTGGTTTCTAAGAAGAATGTTGCAAGTTCCATGGACATCAAAGAAAACAAACGAGACAGTCTTGATGGAGGCAGACACAAGTAGATAACTCATAAGGAAGATTAGGAAAAGACAGGCCATTTTATGAGGAAAGGGGATTTGGAGCACCTGGTAACATCGGGAAAGCTGGAGGGAAAAAGAGCACCAGGTAGACCCAGGGAGAAAATGCTGGACGGACTTGCAGAGTGGCTGGGGACGAGGAGGGTGGGGGAGATACTAGGGGCAACGAGAGATAGACAGATGGAAGTCCATGATCGCCAACGCCATGCGGCAGGGCACCCGATGATGATGATGATGATGTTGAAGATTTGTATGTTTTGAAACAGTTATAGCACTACGTAGTCGGCTGGGCTTTAAACAACAATAACAATAACAACAGCAATAACAATAACACAAAAGGTGAGCACAAAGGTAAACTCCCTGAGTGCAATAATCCCCCCAAAAATAGAAAATGGGACCAAAAAAAAAAAAGGTGAGCACAAAGGTAACCTCCCTGAGTGCAATGATCCTAAAAAGTAAATTTAAAAAAAGTTGCAGGGGGAAAAGTGTTCGTGCAGAGAACAAACTGAAGGAAGGTATCGCTGTTTCAGCTAGGAGACATTACAGCACGTCTGTAAGCCAGTGTGAGCAACAGCAAACGACGAAAGACCATTTACCCCAGACCGCTAGGCTCCAGACCTGTAAGAAAACGATCGCTCCCTTACGGAGGTCAGGTGACTGAAACTCATTATTTTGATTGGTGAATGGATTCTTCTTGTGTGTGTGTGTGTGTGTGTGTGTGTGTGTGGTGCGTGCGTGCGTGCGTGCGTGTGTGTGTGTGTGTATGTCAGTGTGTGTGTGTATGTGTGTGTGTGTTTGTGTTTGTGTGTGAGTGAACGAGAGAGAGAGAGAGTGAGAGAGAGAGTGTGTGTGTGTGTATGAGAGAGAGAGAGAGAAAGAAAGAAAGAAAGAAAGAGAGAAAGACAGAGAGAGACAAGAGAGAGATTTGTGTGTGTGTGTGTGTTATGAGAGAGATAGAGAGACAGAAAGAGAGCGAGAGAAATAGAATGAGAGAAAGAGAGAGATGGGGGAGAGAAAGAGGGAGGCAGAGAGAGAGAGAGAGAGAGAGAGAGAGAGAGAGAGAGAGAAACAGACAGACAGAGAGAGACAGACAGACAGACAGAGAGCAAGAAATTGTAAAAAGTATAATACACAATTATACAACACTATGATATTACACATATTACACATACACACACACGCATCAAAAATCATACATCAGTAAACATTGACAGATAAATACATACTATGATTGGTGTATTGATTAACTGAGTAATTTTAGTCCAAAACAAGTGTGACTGCCCGTGTTCAAGCAAACAGGAACCAGAAAAAAAAAACACGAAAGAAGAATACGAACGTGTATTTAATACAACAAGACAAGACAGGCGCAAATTTTCGGCCAACTGGCCTTTATCAAGCGTAAGATGTGATGATGACAAGGAGCAGACAGAACAGTTCTGCCACCGCACAGTTTAACCCTTTGAACCCCGCACTCTATCCGCCAACTGCAAAAACTTAACCTTTGAACCCGCACTCTATCCGCCAACTGCAAAAACTTAACCTTTGAACCCCGCACTCTATCCGCCAACTGCAAAAACTTAACCTTTGAACCCGCACTCTATCCGCCAACTGCAAAAACTTAACCCTTTGAACCCCGCACTCTATCCGCCAACTGCAAAACTTAACCTTTGAACCCGCACTCTATCCGCCAACTGCAAAAACTTAACCCTTTGAACCCGCACTCTATCCGCCAACTGCAAAAACTTAACCCTTTGAACCCGCACTCTATCCGCCAACTGCAAAAACTTAACTCTTGAACCCGCACTCTATCCGCCAACTGCAAAAACTTAACCCTTTGAACCCCGCACTTTATCCGCCAACTGCAAAAACTTAACCCTTTGAACCCCGCACTCTATCCGCCAACTGCAAAACTTAACCCTTTGACTCCGCGTTCTATCCCCGAACTGCAGAAACTTAACCTTTTGACTCCGCATTCTTTCCACCAACTGTACAAAAACTTAACTTTCTGGCTCCCCACCCTATCCGCCAACTGCAAAAAAACTTGACCCTTTGACTCCAGCACCCTATCCGCCAACTACAAAAACTTAACTCTTTGACTCCAGCACCCTATCTGCCAACCGAAAAAAACAACAACAACAACAACAAAAACGGAACCCCCCAGACTCTTTCTCTCTACCCACCAGCTTCCTGCAGGCTGAAGAAATCAAAGGGTTAAGGTCTTGCCTTTGCTGGCATGGTTGACAAAGCAGGATGCTGGTGGACAGGGTGCGGGGAGTCAAAGGGTTAAAAACATAAGCATCAGGCAACTGTATCAAGAGACCCACTCTCTATCCATTTCACTGAAAAACCCGACTCGTTTCAAAGTTTACAACAAAAACGTAATCCGAAACAGACCTTGATTTAAAATACATGAATTTTGTGCGGCTGATTTGTTGGCTGGGATCATGTGTAGCACTGGCAACCCATGACAAGCGACTACATGCGATTACATCTCAAACCGAACCGCCCATTGATTGGCTGATATTTTGGTTGTTGCAGTACAACACATCTTGCTTATCGTTATTGTTGTTTAAAGCCCAGCCGACTGCGAAGAGCTATTTCAGGGCTAAAGCCGCTTCAAAACATACAAAACTTCACAGGAAAAAAAGAAAATTAAGTACACATATCAATGCATTCGCGCACATAATTTAAGGACATACCCCGGTGTTGACCACTCCGTCCAATTTATCTCATAGAAAAAAACACACCTGAATATAAATTTAAGCATACCTAAGGACACCGATGACCTCGCTCTGCTCTCCCACAAACAGCAACAGATGCAGAACAAGACTTCAAGCCTGGCCTCCCATGCGTCCCAAGTCGGCCTTCACATCCACCCCAACAAGACCAAAATTCTGAAAATCAATGCTTCCAGCACAGAGGCAGTGAAGTTGGGAGACAACAACCTGGAGGAGGTCGAGACCTTCACTTACCTTGGGAGTGTAGTCAATCAGCAGGGAGGAACAGATGCAGACGTGAAGACCCGCATCGGAAAGGCAAGAGCATCCTTCTTGGCCCTCAAGAACATCTGGCGATCCCACATGATCACACCCCGCACTAAAATCCGCCTGTTCAACTCAAACATCAAATCAGTTCTTTTGTATGGAGCAGAAACGTGGAGAACAACTAAGACCACTACTAGAAGAGTCCAGACATTCATAAACTCGTGCCTACGCAAGATACTGAAGATCCACTGGCCAGTTACCATCAGTAACACAGACCTCTGGCAGAGAACTAACCAAGTGCCAGTAGAAGAAGAAATCAGAAGAAGGAGATGGCGATGGATAGGGCACACCCTGAGGAAACCATCAACCAACATCACCCGCCAGGCCCTGACCTGGAACCCTCAAGGGAAGAGAAAGAGAGGCCGACCAAAAAACACCTGGAGAAGAGAACTGAAGGCGGACGCCAAGCAGACCGGCTACTCCTGGCGAGAACTTGAGCAAATAGCCCAGGATCGTGGACGATGGCGGGCGGTTGTGGATGGCCTATGCCCCTCCTGGGGCTCAAGGCCTAAGTAAGTAAGTAAGGACACCATAACATATATAAAAACCAGCAATAATTACCTAAAATTGCTTCCGCATATCTCACGTCCCTGCAGCCAAAAATGCACTTCATACATGCACCCAATTATCAATCCTAAGAAAAAGTAGGTAAAACTTTATCGAACACATACAGGTGAATGGACCAGCAAGGCAGAAAATGATAGGTAGAAATGACAGAAAGCAAAGAAACAAGGCAGAAACAATGAAAGTGACAGAAAAGAGGAAATTTCTAGCACAGAATTTCCAGAAGGTGGGGTTACTATCTACACTGAAAGAGCCCTCGGAATCCCCACGGGCGGTGACATCTTGCTTATGCATATGTATGAACCATGACCTGAGAGAACGGAGTCATCATCATCAGGTGCCCTGCCGCATGGCGTTGGCGATCATGGACTTCCATCTGTCTCTATCTCTCGTTGCCCCCAGCATCTCCCCCACCCTCCTCATCCCCAGCCACTCTGCTAGTCCGTCCAGCATTTTCTCCCTGGGTCTACCTGGTGCTCTCCTTCCCTCCAGCTTTCCCGTTGTGACCAGGTGCTCCAAATCCCCCTTCCTCATAAAAGGGCCTATAAATGTTGCCTGTCTTTTCCTAATCTTCCTTATGAGTGATCTTTTTGTGTCCGCCTTCATCAAGACTGTCTCGTTTGTTTTCTTTGCCGTCCATGGAACTCAACATTCTTCTTAGAAACCACATCTCGGCTGCCTCAATCTTGCTCTGGCTTTGCTTGCTGACTGTCCATGCCTCACATCCGTATAACAGTATTGGTTTCTATATAACATTCAAGGACTCTCTTCCTGATGTTAATTGATAGGCATTTGTTGGAAAGAATGCTTGTCATCTTCTTGAATGCTGTTTTGGCTTGGCCGATTCTACCGGCTATTTCCGATGTGCATCTGCCGTCTGATGAAATGACCGTTCCCAGGTATTTGAACTTATTAACCTGTGTCAAGGTTGTGCCATTTGCTGTTATTTTGCATGAGGGGATTTCATGTTTTTTACTGATCACCATGACTTCAGTCTTCCTGCTGTTTAGTTCCAGCCCCTTACCTTTGCTTTCTGTTTCTAGTATATTTACAAGAGAACGGAGTCACATAATCGAAAACCTAGAACTAATATCCACCACGGGCGATATCATTATGCCTCGAATGTACACATGTACATTCTGTCTTATCTCCTGGTAAGTCTGGTGGCGTATTTTTCCCCATGTGATTGCTTCCGGTTGTTTCGACAGCTAGATCTATCCTGTGTTGTTTTTTTTTTATTATTATTTAATTTAATTTTTTTTTGGTACAATTTTCTTAGCAATTTTGTCCAGAGTGACGGGTAAAAAAGAGAAAGAAAAGTTCAACACGCCTCTTTCGAGCGTGTGACTCTATTTCCTTCAGGTCATGGTTGATACACACGAATAAGCAAAATGTCTGCCATACAACCCCCAAAATATCAACCAATTACTGGCCGGGTCGGTTTTGAGATGTAGTTGCATGTGAATGCGACTGACCGAACCGCCATGATAAGCTCTAGTATACAATGTATTGGCAGCAGACGACACAATCCGTCTAGTCAGCCTTGCCTGGCTGCCCGCCCCCAAAGGCCATCGCTTCCCTGATTGCTTTGGGGACACATGTGGTCCCTTTCCTATAAAGAAAGTTTGTTCCCTGGGTGGAAGACGATGATCACACACACTGAAACAAACACACACACACACAACCCTCTCTTCTAACGCGCGCACGCGCGCGCGCACATCGGCACAGACATAGACACACTTGCATACGAATGTACGCAACACACACACACACACACACACACACACACACACACACACACACACACACACACACACACACACACACACACACACACACACACACACACACACACACAAACACACACACGCCAGAAAGACAGACAAAGAGAGAGAAATAGAGAGGGCAAGAGAAAATGAGGACAAGACAGAAAGAGAAGAGAGAGAGAGAGAGAGAGAGAGAGAGAGAGAGAGAGGGACAGACAGACAGACAGACAGAGACAGAGAGACAGAGACAGAGACAGAGAGATAGCGAGGTAGAGAGAGACGCACACAGAGACAGAGACAGACAGACAGACAGAGAGTCAGAGCAAGACAGAGACAATGAGAGAGCCACAACCCTCACGTCACGCCCCCTCCCCCAACAGACACACAAACAGAACCTCTCCTCTCCTCTCTACCTCTCTCTCTCTCCTTTCTCTCTCTCCCTCTCTCTCTCTCTCCCTCTCTCATCTCCTTCTCCTATCCCTCTCTCTCCTCTCTCTCTCTCCCTCTCTCTCTCCCTCCCTCCCTCTCTCTTCTCTGTCTCTCACTCTCTCTTTCTCTTCCTCTCTCTCTCTCCCTCCCTCTTTCTCTCTCTCCCCTCTCTCTCTCCCTCTCTCTCCCCCTCTCTCCTCCTTCTCTCTTCTCCCTCTCTCTCCCTCTCTCTCCCTCTCTCTACCTTTCTCCCTCCCTCTCTCTCTCTTCTCATAGACACACACACACACACACACACATACACGCACAGAGTAATAAACACTAAGCCCTCTCTTAAACACACACACACACACACACACACACACACACACACACACACACACATAGAGTAATAAACACTAGGCCCTCTCTTAACACACACACACACACACACACACACACACATATATATATATATATACATATGCATATGTATATATATATATATATATATATATATACACATATACATATGTAGATGCATGCATGTATATATATATACATATGTGCGTACAAGAGAGAGAGAGAGACAGACAGACAGACAGACAGACAAGCACAGACAGACAGACAGAGAGACATACAGACAGACAGACAGACAGACAGACAGACAGAGAGAGAGAGACAGAGACAGAGACAGAGAGACAGAGATAGACAGGCAGAGACAGAGACAGAGAGAAACAAAACACACAATCCTCTCCTCACGCGCTCGCGCGCACACACACACACACACACACACACACACACGTACGCACCCACCCACACCCACACCACACCACAACCACAACCACACTACACCGTACTCCAGAATACTACGCAATGCTACTCCACACTGCAGGCATACCATTCCACTCCACTTCCCAGGTCCAGAAATACAAAAGGGGCCATCACCCCATGTGCAAACTGAAAACAGGAATTAAAATAATCCCCCCACCCCCACCCAAGTTGAGATCCAAGACTATCTACTGATGGTGTGACAGCCATAGCTTTTAAGATCCAACTTTTGCCTCCTGAATCCCCGCACAGAGAGAGGAAGGGAGAACACCATTGACACAGCAGTTGCCTGAGTTACTGCCCCTGAAGCAAGTCAGCCAACAGGTATCTCTGTCGCTTTGTGGCAGTGAAGGCAGTGCCGTGTGCAGAACGTTTTGGTTTAATTTCCTGATGGTGATGGAACGTATTCTATTATCTGTATATCTCAGTATCTGTCCAAAAGGGTTGCCTCTCTCTCTCAATCTCTCTCTCTCTCTCTCTCTCTCTCTCTCTCTCTCGACCTTGACCTTATCCTATTTCAACTACGACGTTCACGACAACGTTTTATCTAAGAAGGTCATTCTCTTTGTCAACCTATTCACACAATACACAGAACAGGACAGAAAGAGAAAGAAAGAAAGAGACAGAGACAGAGAGACAGTGAGAGAAAGACAGAGAGAGAGGGAGTGAGAGAGAATCAGAGAGAGAGAGAGATAGACAGACAGACAGACAGTAAGAGAATAGAGAGAGAGAGCGAACGAGAGAGCGAGCGAGAGAGAGAGAGAGCGAGAGAGAGAGAGAGCGAATGAGAGAGAAAGAAAGAGAGAGAGAGAGCGAGCGAGTGAGCAAGCAAGAGAGAGAGAGAGAGAGAGCGAACGAGTGAGCGAGCGAGAGAAGAGAGAGACAGAGAGAGAGAGAGAGAGAGACAGAGAGAGAGAGAGAGAAGAGACGAGAAAACGATATGAATGATATGGGACCCGTTCTTACAGAAAGGGACTTAACCCCGCGAAAGAACCACGACACAAGCTTGGAAAGGAGGAACAGATCTCTCTGAGTAAAATAGAGATTTTACTTGTAACTTGTTCTTGTGGCTTTTTTGTTTAGGTGCACAGTAAATTTCACATTGAAAATTTTCCTACAAAAGCAACAGAAATGAATAATTACAGTGATATCCCCCCCCCCCCCCCCCCTGCGCTGCTACTTTAAAATCGCATGAAATTGGCCGTTTTCACATCATCACTGCCACCTGGCCCCAACCCTTTACAAAACGTTGACTTTCTATACATCGTTTTGAAGTTTTTTCCTATCAACTTGTGATCTCAGCAGACATTATTGAAGAACAACCGACAAACAGAATTAATCTTTATCACAATGATCGTTACGGGAAACAAATCTGTCAGTGAATGTTCTCAAACGTTTTCCTCCATGTTCTCAAAACAAGGAATACGCATAATGGCTACCTGGCTGAACCTGTCTCTCAGTGACAAAAAAGCTACTTACTGCATAGCTTTCATCGGCGATCCGGCCGACTTCTTCAGCGCAACTGCTGGGTTGAGAACTGGCTTCAGTGCGCACCGCCGTGAGCGAACTCACGACAGTGCGACTGAATAAGTGAGGAGTACACCGATGGCAGGTTGTGTCGGCCCCGGTCATGGTTGAGGGTGGGGTTCCTTGCGGCGATGTAAACTGCCTCCTTTACTCCCCTTGGAACCATCTTGCTTCTTTGTCGAGAACTTGCACATTTGTCCTTTTCAAAGTGGTGTTGGGTGTGGGTCAGATGTTCTCCCACTGGAGAGGACTCACGTTTGTGTTCTTTTAATCTTTTGTGCAAGTTGCGCTCAGTTTCGCCAATATAACTATGGTCACAGTCCTGGCAGTCTATCTTGTATATCACCCCTGATGTGTCCAATTTGTCTGTTTTGTCTTTGGGGTGGACTAACTGGCTTCTGATGGCGTTGGTGGGCTTGGCGTGGACACTGACTCCCAACGTGTGGCATTTCAAATGGCCACAGTTTCTATAACATTTTTGTTTTCGTGGGACTTCATTGACATTGTACTGGACAGGAAATATCATGTTCTTGTCAGTTATACCTGTAACGTTATATAAATGAAAGTCTTTACTAGATTTTGGGTTATATAAATGAAAGTCTTTACTAGATTTTGGGTTATATAACCGAAGAAATCGTCTTACTAGATTTTGGGTTATATAACTGAAAGTCTTTACTATTGATATTTGGGTTATATAACTGAAAGTCTTTACTAGATTTTGGGTTATATAACTTAAAGTCTTTACTAGATTTTGGGTTATATAACTGAAAGTCTTTACTAGATGTAGGGTTATATAACTGAAAGTCCTTACTAGATGTAGGGTTATATAACTGAAAGTCCTTACTAGATGTAGAGTTATATAACTGAAAGTCCTTACTAGATGTTGGGTTACATAAATGAAAGTCCTTTCTAGATTTTGGAAGATATAACTGTATTTGTATAATGTCTAGTATGGACAGTGATGGCGTATGGGGCTGAAGGATGGACACTCAGAAAAACAGATATTGACAGAAAAAAAACAAAACAGCGTTGAGATGTGGTTTTATATACGCCTTCATAAAATGAAATGGGATGATAAAAGAACACCCGAAAGCACCATCCAAGAACTGAATATCCAAAGAGTAACTGTTAAAAAAAGCATAAAGAAAAGAAAGATGACAATTTTGGGAGCGTGTATGGAAAAACAAGAAATGCACCCTCATGAAAGATGTTCAGGTTCATACTGCTTATAAGCCCAACCGACCACTACAGCCATATCAGGACTAACACCGCGTCAAAACGACAACCAAGTTAAGACAGATAAAAGACAGTTAAAAACCATGCTCACCGTTAACCCTTGCAAGTCTAAAATGCTATTAAAGAAGAACGTACTCAACGTAAAATCATATCAGGTGAAATCTATTTATCTCTTTTAAAAACTGGAAAAAAATTCCATCATGAAAGATGTGAACAAGAAAATTTAGAAGCAAAAAGAAAGAGAGGAAGACCTCAAGCAAGCTACGTGGATAACATCAGAGATTGGACAGGAAAGAATATTTCCGAGATATTTGACACCATCACGGAAGAGGAGAGTGGCCTGAAGTGGTCCAGACGGCAGGCATGTCCCTCCATATCTAACACCGTGATGCAGGACAGAAGGAAAGAGAGAGAGAGAAAAGAGAGAGAGAAGACAAGACAGACATACAAACAGACAGACAGACAGACAGACACCGACTGACCGAGAGATAAAGTGAGGCAGATTTAGAGAGATACAGATAGAAAGAGACACACAGAGAGCGAGAGAGAGGGGAGAGAGAGAGAGAGAAGAGAGACAGAGGACAGAGAGAGAGACAGAGACATACAGAGAGAGGCAGAGAGAGAGAGAGAGAGAGACAGGGAGAAAGAGAGAGAGAGAGAGACAGTGAGAGAGACAGAGAGACAGAGACATACAGAGACAGAGAGAGGCAGAGAGAGAGAGAGAAGACAGACACAGACAGACAGGGAGAGAGGCAGAGAGAGACAGACAGCGACAGACAGGACAGACAGAGACACACACATACACACAGAGACAGAGAAAGAGACACAGACAGACTGAGACAGAGAGAGAGGGAGACAAAGACAGAGAGATAGACAGACTAAGACAGAGACAGAGAGAGATGCAGAGACAGATAGACATACATACAGACACAGAGAGAGAGAGACAGAAAGAGAGAAAGAGGGACAGAAAGGCAAACAGACAGACAGAGACAGACAGACAGAGAAAGAGAGAGACAGAGAGAGACAAGAGAGAGACACAGAGAGAGAGAGAGAGAGAGAGAGAGAGAGAGAGAGAGAGAGAGAGAAACGAAAATATACTCATGTCACCATTCGAAAGATACGTATGATGTTCGCAAGTATGGTAGACAAGCACTATTCATAGGTCACACGTGGCATGATGTTTCCATAGGAAATAGACTAACACTATGATGATTCCACAGGAAACAGACTAACACTATGCGTAGGTCACATATGGTGTGACAAAAAACATAGTACATTTATTATACAGTGTCATACAACATACTAAAGCAACCATCATATCCATAGTGAGAAAAAAACAAAGATATACAAAGACAGACAGACAGACAGACAGACAGACAGACACTCTGACATACAGAAAGGCACAGAGGCTGGCCATACACAAATGTAAATCTTTCACACAGATCATCAAAATGCAAGAAAGAAAATGAAGTCTTCGTCAACTATCGTGAAACGCAGAAAAAGAAAGTTTTGCACTTAACGCTTTTTTTTGCTTTTTTTCTTCTTTTTTTTTTTCTCCATTTCTACATATTGGCAGTTACAGAGAAATCTATTGGCTGAAACTCGCACCGATTGCACCATGGGTAGTAACTCAGCCAGCTCATCTGTCAGAGGTATTCTCCCTTGTCTCTTTCTGTAAGGAGATATGGGAAATAAGCGTGGGTCGTGAGAGGTATGGCTGTCACTCAAGCGAGATTGAACGGATCTGAAGTCTTGGAGGATTGTGTGATTTCCTGTATTTATTTTACACCTTTGAAAATATTCGTTTGATATGTCAAGCTAAAGAGAGTAGGGTGCAGTCAGTCAGTGTGTATGTGTGTGTGTGTGTGTGTGTGTGTGTGTGTGTGTGTGTGTGTGTGTGTGTGTGTGTGTGTGTGTGTGTGTGTGTGTGTTCGTTTCTCTGTGTGTATTCGTTTCTGTGTGTATGTGCTGTGTGTAGTAATGTGTGTATATTTAATTATATATATATATATATATAATATATTATATATATATAGATAGTTATATATATACCTATATGTATGTATAGATCTATCTATATATATATATATATATATATATATATATGTGAGTGTGTGTGTGTTGTGTGTGTG
Source organism: Monoplex corrugatus (assembly GCA_030674185.1). Taxonomy (NCBI): domain Eukaryota; kingdom Metazoa; phylum Mollusca; class Gastropoda; order Littorinimorpha; family Ranellidae; genus Monoplex; species Monoplex corrugatus. The sequence goes on along the minus strand of JAPXFY010000031.1, from coordinate 22,599,793 downwards.
CACGCGCGTGCATGCACGCATGCGTTAATGTGCCTAAGTGCCCATGTCTGAATAAGAATCCTTTTCGATGTAAATTTATTCACTATAGTCATACAGAGAGACGCTGAGACTAATTATTATCATCAAGTGGCTTGCCACATGGCGTTGGCGATCATGGCCCTTCATATGCATGTATCCCTTGTAGCCGCAAGCACATCTTCCACCCTCTCTGTCCTCAGCCACTCTGCAAGTCCGTCCAATAATATTTTCCCTGGGTCTACCTGGTGTTCTCTCCCCCCCCCCCCCCAGCTTTCCTATTGTGACCATGTGCTCTAATTCTCCTTTCCTCATAAAATGGCCTATAAATGTTGACTGTCTTTTCCTAATCTTATGAATGGTCTTCTTGAGTCTGCCTCCATCAAGACTTCTCGTTTGTTTTCTTTGCTGCCCAAAGAAAACACAGCTTGCTGTGTGTCTCCTAAATCTATCCAGCATCATTACCATAGCTAATACATGTGATGAAATAGCTAACACATTGGACAACTGTGTGGGAAGGTCAAAGGTTCAAAATTCCAATCAGTCTGCCCTTCCCCATCCCCCGATAAAGAAAAACATATCGCAAAATTGTTTTGTCCCCCCATATCATTGCTATGAGCTCACTTGAAAGACTGAAGACAAACGTTGAGCCTAATCCATTTGACAAAATGTGCCTCACTGAAAGTGTTACTCCACTTTCTTAGCCACCATGGCAGGTATCTGTACATTTTGGGCCGGGATATATATACATGTACATACCATATATATATATATATATATATATATATATATTATTATTCTTCTCTCTCGTATATATGTATACATATATATATATATATATATATATATATATATATATATGTAACACACACACACAATATATATATATATATATATATATATGTATATATATATATATATGAATTTATATATATGCATATGTATACACATACATGTATAGAAAGAGAAAAAAGATAGACAGACAGACAGACATAGATAGATAGATAGACGGACAGACAGACAGACAGATAGATAAATAGATAGATAGATAGATAGACACACAGACAGATAGATAGAAAGCTAGATAGAAAGCTAGATAGACAGATAGATAGATATATAGATAGATAGACAAACAGATAGATAGATAGATAGATAGATAGATAGATAGATAGATAGATAGATAGATAGACAGACAGATAGATAGATGGGTAGATGATACCGATAGGGCTGAATGTACCAATAGGGCGTTAACATACGTCTGAATAAACCTGTGATTAGTGGTGTGTTAAGGAGCTGGAATGGCGTAGGATCAACGCTATTTAAGCCGTACTGAAAAGATAGGGCAGGGGGAAAAAAAGGATTATACTCAGGGCCAGTTCCCAACATACATTCTGTAACACACTAGCAGCAGAAGCCAGTAGTAATATCGACACCACCACCATCACTAACAACACCATTTACAACAGTAATGTAGTTTTGCTCTGGGCCAGCTCCCAGCATACACTCTGTAACACACTAGCAGCAGTCATCATCATCATCATCATCATCATCATCATCATCATCATCACCAGGTGCCTTGCCGCATGGCGTTGGCGATCATGGACTTCCATCTGTCTCTATCTCTTGTTGCCCCAAGCATCTCCTCCACCCTCCTCGTCTTCAGCCACTCTGCAAGTCCGTCTAGCATGTTCTCCCTGGGTCTACCTGGTGCTCTCTTTCCCTCCAGCTTTCCCGTTGTGACCAGGTGCTCCAAATCCCCCTTCCTCATAAAATGGCCTATAAATGTTGACTGTCTTTTCCTAATCTTCCTTATGAATGATGTACTTGTGTCTGCCTCCATCAAGACTGTCTCGTTTGTTTTCTTTGCTGTCCATGGAACTCTCAACATTCTTCTTAGAAACCACATCTTGGCTGCCTCAGTCTTGTTCTGGCTTTTGCTTGTTGACTGTCCACGCCTCACATCCGTAAAACAATATTGGTTCTATATAACATTTAAGAACTCTCTTCCTGATGTTAACTGATAGGCATTTTTTGGTAAGAATGCTTGTCATCTTCTTGAATGCTGTTTTGGCTTGGCCGATTCTGCCGGCTATTTCTGATGTGCATTTCCCGTCTGATGAAATGACAATTATGGATGGACAAACTAGCAGCAGTAGCCAGTAGTAATATCGACACCACCACCATCACTAACAACACCATTTACAACGGTAATGTAGTTTTGTTCTGGGCCAGCTCCCAACATACACTCTGTAACACACTAGCAGCAGAAGCCAGTAGTAATATCGACACCACCACCATCACTGACAACACCATTTACAACGGTAATGTAGTTCCGCGCAATTCAGTATACGTTCTGGGGGAAGAGGAACAGCAGTACTCAATACTTTCACATCACCATCATCAGGACTAGCAACAAGAACTGCTACAAAAAATATATCACTAATGACTGCTATGATAAGAACTGAATGAAGCCATTCCAGCACTATCTTCAGACTGGCGTATATATATATTTCTGGCAAAAAATCTAACAAAATAACTAGACCAGGTCGGCCAATCCAAACAGAAATGACTTTTTACATTATCCGTCAATTTTAACTTCACATGCAGAGAACACTTCAATAACATACAGTTCACACCAACTATGAAATTGATCGATGTGCTAGCAGTAGAAAACATGATATCAAAGAAAACAATACACTGAAAGAACAAACTAAAAAAGGACGAAAAACAAAAAGAAGAACCAGTTTATAAGGGTTAGTTTACAATGTTGGTCACAGGACCTATTGGTGAGAAGTTTTGCTTGCAAAGGAAATTAAGGAAGAAAGAAAGAAAGAAAGAAAAAAAAAGAAGAAACAGAGAAAGCAGTAAATACGATAAAAAGAAAAAAAAAGCAAACAGACAGACCCCAATGACACCTAGCACCAAAACAGGAAAAATCCAATCACTAAAACACAAAACGAACAAAGAGTGAAACCCCTCATTACAGCCTAGGAAAGCCAGAAAGCACACGTCAGATGACACAGACCTTGGTTTATTGGCGCCGTTTGTCCACTTCATCCTGCAGGACGAATGCATTGTCAGTCTGGTAGGCCAACATTGGCTCAACTCTCCCGACATTCCACGTGAGTTACAGCCCCTGACCGCTGTGCACGTGACGTTTAGCCTTGACTGCTGGATTGCTCTCGTCAACTCTCCACACACTCTCGTTTTCAGCTCATGGCCTGGGGGGCTCAGCTGTCAGAGCCCGGGATTCCAGATCTTATGTTTTCCCATGTACTCTAGATTTACCAGGATTCTCTAAGCATAGATAGGATCTCCAGCTTCTTGAAACTTTTCGCTATACATTTTTTTCCTTTCTGTCGTTTCTTTTTTCGTTTCTATTCCCGGATCCGTTGAAGTTACCTGCCCATCCACTTCTGCTTTCTCATCACACCTTCCCCTGAGACTCTATAACATATGTCTATGATCACATGTCAAAGTACTGAAACAATAACATCACACAAAATGGCCAGCCAATATGAAATGTTTCATCAGGTGTCCATTTACATTTACGTTACGCAAGAACAATATCTGGACAACTTGCGATCCACTCCAAATGACCATGAAACTAGATCTGTATGCTAGATGCAAAAACTGGAATATCTGAAAGAAGAAGAAGAAGAAGAAAAACAGAAAAGAAAAACAAATTGAAGGAAAAAAATACGAAAGAAACATATTTTACAAGTTTCAATGACCAATACCTCCTGTAAGGCATATTAGGTGAAATAGTTTGCTTTACAACGGTAAGAAGGAAAGAAAGAAGGAAAGAAAGAAGGAAAGAAAAATAAATGGAAACGAAACAGAAAGAAGCAATCATAATAACTAAAAAGAAAGAAAGAGAGAAAGAAAGAGAAAGAAAGAAAGACAGGCAGACAGACAGACAGACAGACAGAAAGTCACCAATTAAATTCTCACGCACCACAAAACATGAAAACAAAACAAACAAAAAATCGTAAAACGACAAAAAAAAACACCTTCTGGAAATTTAATGATACTCTCTATCTCTCTGTCTCTGACTCTGTCTCTGACTCTGTCTCTGTCTGTCTGTCAGTCAGTCAGTCAGTCCTGTCTGTCTGTCTGTCTCTGTCTGTCTGTCTGTCTGTCTCTCTCTCTCTCTCTCTCCTCCTCCTCCCTCCCCCCCCCGTCTCCCCGGCTTTTGTCAGTTACACAGATCAAGAGATGTACAAAATAGTGAGAAACAGTACAATGTTTAAAAGATTGTTTTGTTTATAAGTTGTTGTTTTTTTGCGTTTGTTATTGTGTGTTACTCCATGTCCCATAATATTATAACTATGTTCGTAACTAACAGTAAATACATTCGAATATTACCCAGAACGATGGACAAACAAAAACAACAACAACAACAAAATCTGTATAATCGTCTTTGAAGCCACACAGCAATTTTTAGCAAAACTTGTAAAACTAATGTGGGCTGATGCAGACAGTTTGAGCAGCGTATGGGAGATAAATGCGCGTGACTAAAGCATATGGGAGATAATTGTGCGTGACTAAACAAAACAAAGCCAGCCACACAGTACGACAGAAAACCTGACTCTTCCGCAAAGCCATTTCCCCTTCCTAAACAGCCAATATGTTCTTCTCGTGTGATTAGTTTCAACAGCAGGGTGTGTGACTGATTTTGTGCGTGCGACTGAAGAGATTACCTCCCCTGTGTAGGAAGGATTGTGTTGATCAAAGGTCAGAGGTCAGCAGACTTGTCTCGGACCTGCGCGTGTCAGGCAGCACGTGACGACTCTCCCCCTTTTCCCTGACCTGTGAGGTCAAGGTCACACTGATGTTGACTTTTTTCTTCTACTGGCCGGCTTCTGTCTGTCTGTCTGTCTATCTGTCTGTCTGTCTGTATCTCTCTCTCTGTCTGTCTGTCTGTCTATCTGTCTGTATCTTCTCTCTCTCTCTGTCTCTCTCTCTCTCTCTCTCTCTGTACATGCACATATACAGTACTGGACTACAAAGATATGTTTGCTTACGTAATACAGGTACATAAAAAGAAAATAGGTACGAGTATACGAGTATATGACGCAATGCATTGTCTCATGACAACATTCCATTAAGAAATGCTAATAACTAAAAACACAACAACAACAACAACACACGACTATGGTTTTGAAAGAAAACTAAAACATCATGTAATCATAATATGACTTGAGCCAAAGGTTGATAAATAAGTTAGGGAAACAGAGAACAAGAGTGATGAAAGCAGAGAGAATAAAGACAAACATCGCTCAGAATGTTTGTCTTAATCAAGAGAGAAAAAAAATCAATGATATGGAATGGGCCATGTTAAGAACGTACACACAGAAATTCTCTGCAAGACTCCCAAAAAATTCAGCAACCTATAAAACCACATCAAAATTGTCTGATGACATCATGGATTAAATGTATATCTAACTTTGGATTCATGTACAAATAGTATCTATATTCACAAATCCCCCTCCCCCCGCCACGCACACACACACACACACACACACACACACACACACACACACACACACACACACACACAAAATCTGTACAAAATCAATATGACACATAATGACGTTATCTGTTATCAGACTATTCTCCGCAATTGCCGGTCATATGCTGGGCACGTAATGTCATGGTAAATGCAGGAAACGTCAGGAATTTCAGTGAGCTGATGGAATAAAAGAAGCAAAGGCAAGAAATAGCCAGCATAATCGGCCAAGCCAAAACAACATTCAAGAACATGAAAAGCATTCTTACCAACAAATGCCTATCAATTAACATCAGGAAGAGAGTTCTTGAATGTTATATAGAACCAATACAGTTATACGGTTGTGAGGCGTGGACAGTCAACAAGCAAAGCCAGAACAAGATTGAGGCAGCTGAGATATGGTTTCTAAGAAGAATGTTGAGAGTTCCATGGACAGCAAAGAAAACAAACGAGACAGCCTTGATGGAGGCAGATACAAGTAGATCATTCATAAGGAAGATAAGGAAAAGACAGGCAACATTTATAGGCCATTTTATGAGGAAAAGGAAATGGAGCACCTGGTCACAACAGGAAAGCTGGAGGGAAAGAGAGCACCAGGTAGACCCAGGGAGAAAATAGTGGACGGACTTGCAGGGTGGCTGAGGTCAAAGAGGGTGGAAGAAGTGCTTGAGGGAACAAGGGAAAGAAACATGGATGGCCATGATCGCGAATGCCATGTGGCAAGGCACCTGATGATGATGATGAAAGGCAGGAAGCCACCTATAGTAGAAGAGAAACACGAGTCGCTCTGGAAGTCTAAGACATTAACCCCTCTCTGTAAAAGCCTGTCTACGCTCTCAGTGTGATGGGTTTTAAACAGCTGGGCGTGTGGCGGAAGGGATTACCACCCGTCTGAAAGATTGGGTCGATCAAAAGTCAGATGTCAACAGAATGTCGTAGACCTACTTGTGTCTGACATTGACTCGTTCTTTGATTAGTACTCCCTCATCTCTTTGTCTCTGTCTCTGTCTGTCTGTCTGTCTGTCTGTCTGTCTCTCTCTCTCTCAAATCTGCTTATCTTTCTCTTATCTATCCATCTTATCTATGCATATATCTATGCATGTACCTATGTATGTATGTACCTATCTGTCTATCTATTTACCTACACACCT
>JAPXFY010000031.1:22583115-22590615 GCA_030674185.1 Monoplex corrugatus | reverse complement strand
AACAAACGTTAGAGGTTAAAACAGTACAAGCGGTAGTCTGAGTGCACTAAGGAAAACTGACTGTAATTCGCCATTTTCTTTAAGCTTTTCGATGCACAGGTGGTCCCTTCACTACTCTATGCTTCTGAAATATGGGGTTTTGGGGTATGGCATCAACTTGAACAAGTACATCTCTATGCGTGTAAGAGATTTTTACACATAAAAAATAGAACGGCAAATGATGTGGTATATGGAGAGTTAGGACGATTTCCTCTGTATATAACTGCTGTCACAAGATGTATTAATTATTGGTTTAGATTATTAAAATTACCAGAGAGTAAGGTATTGTAAAAAAGCATATTATACTTTTCTGGCCATGCATGAAAAAGGTTACATAATTCCGTGTCAAAAATAGAAATATTTTGTGTGATAATGGTTTTGAAGAAGTTTGGCTTTTTGGGTGTGGCAATGAAAAAAGATTCACCGAAGAGCTGATAGAAAGGCTGCACAGCAATTTCAGGCATAATTGGCGTAACTGCTTGGATTCTAGTGCACGGTTATCTTTGTATGGTAAATTTAAATCCTTATTTGTAACTGAGAAATATATACAGGTTTTGTATGTGGAAGCTTACAGAAATGCAATGGGTCAATTTAGGATGGGTGTGTCCCAGATAAACGTTCACAGATACAGCTTTTCACTAATGACTGAAAACACCTCCTGTCCAGTCTGTCCAAACACAGTAGAAAACGAAATACATTTTCAGTTTAAATGCCCATTGTACAATCAGATTAGACGAGTCTATTTCCGTGTTATTTCTGAAGATGATGATTTAGAACAATTGTGACCTGCCAGCACGAAATCAGTCTAAACTACCATTTTGGGCATTTTGAGATATATATATATATATATCACTGGAAAGTGTACATTTATTATTTTGGTACTTGAATAAAGCTTGTATTCAAAAGAATGTAGAAGTTATGTATGTTTAAAGTCATTCAGCTGTATGATAGCCATTTTGAGAAAACGGCCTCTAAAGTTTGTATGTACTCTCCTACACATTTTCCTTAAAATTCTTTATTTGGTGGCTTTGACCCGGTTTGTTTCTAATTTCAGCTGTCATTATCTGAAAGATGCACCAAAGAGCTTTCTGTCAGTACATTACATGTGGGAGTACTGTACAGGTTACGGTTCATAATAAGAGACAAAATATGTACTTTTGGTAGGAAATTGCGTTCTTTCTGCTGAGATTGGTGCATTAAGATACCATTTTAAATTGATTGATAATATATTTTTCAAGAAAATCAAAACACCCCAGATAGACCCTCAGTCATCTTTACAGCTCCTAGTGCTGTTCGACTGTCTGCGAGTTAAGACTGATTTCGTGGTGGGAGATCACATTTGCTCATTGGCACACTATCCAACGGCTTAACAGGAAATATAATTAATGTAGCCAAATTTCTCGTCGCCGCCTTCAAGATGCGAGAAAACATTATTGCAAATGTAGTAACGTGAAGTATTACGTGTCTGTGTCTACAGGAGCTGAAGTATTTCACATGATCGTTTAAGGTCATCAGTATTGGAGTTTGTTGCCTGCCATTGTTTTTATGACAAATATGTGTGTACTGATTCTTCCCTCATGAAAGGGGCTGTTGGCCTATGTTCATTAAAACTCCGAGTTCCGAGTTCTCTCTCTTTCTCTGTCTGTCTCTTTCTCTCTTTGTGTCTCTCTGTCTCTCTCTCTGTCTGTCTGTCTCTCTCTCTCCATCTATTTCTCTCTCTCTCTCTGTCTCTCCCTTTTTCTGTCTGTCTGTCTCTCTCTCTCTCTCTTTCTCTCTCTTCCCACTCCTTGTCTCTCTCTCTCTCTCTCTCTCTCTCTCTCTCTCTCTCTCTCTCTCTCTCTTCATAGCAAAACGGTGTATGAAAATATCACACTCAGACATTTCAGAATCAGAGAGAATTTGTCAGAAATCAGAAAGAGGAATTAATTATTCACATTGGGCCAAAATCCCCATTTGGAAGAGAAATGAAGTCAAATTAAGTGAGAAGGTATACATCAGTAGTTGATAGGCTAACTCATACACCAGCCGTTACTTGTCGACTTTATTAAAAGAACACAAATTATACAAACAACAGCTATAACGACAAAGAGAGAGAGAGAGAGAGGGAGAGAGAGAGAGAGAGAGAGAGAGAAAGAGAGAGAGAGAGAAAGAGATAGACAGAAAGAGAGAGAGACAGAAAGAAACAGATAGACAGACAGAGAGAAACAGAGACAGAGACATAGACAGGGATAGAGAGAATGAGACAGACAGATAGACAGAGAGAGCGACAGCGAGCGAGCGAGAGGGAATGAGAAAGAAAAAAAGAGAGAGAGAAACAGAGACAGAGAGACTGAGAGAGAAAAGAGAAAGAGGTAGAGAGAGAGAGAGAGAGAGAGAGAGAGAGAGAGAGAGAGAGAGAGGGAGGGAGACAGACAGCCAGCCAGACCGACATCCAGACAGACAGACAGCCAGCCAGACAGACAGAGAGTGAGAAGTGCTAATGGGAAAAGAATCAGAATCAGTGTGACCACGAGCTTTCAGTTCACAGGCTGGTTGTCACTGCTGTCCATACACACAGGTCTGATACAGACGGCTGACCTCTGACATTTGATCTACGGAATTCTTCTGACACATGGGAGGTAATCTCTTCAGTCACATGCGCACAATCAGTCACACACCCTCCTTCCTGCTAAAAAATCAGTCACATTCAGACCATAGATAGAAAGGTTGTTAAGAAGAGGAAAATCGACTTCAGAGTTTATTCAAGATAGTTTTCACTGCATTTGGGCAATTCCACACTCGCTTCACCCAAATCTACCAATAGTTTACAGCAGGCTTGATAAACCTGCACAAAACCTTTCGTACTGGCAAGCTCTTTAAATGGGGAATGTGGAGCAAAGAACGTAACGTATGAAACGATGACAGTATCAGAATGATTGGAGAATTGAGATGGACAGCAAAATGTGACCCGTTTTCACAAAATATGTCCTAACACGCAGGCAGCGAAAAGCGTAAAGGCCCGGAAAAGGCGTGATGGGTCGATTTTGTCAGTTTTTACTCTTTGTCAAAAATGGAGTATTTCATCTTTAAATTACATGTACATGCACCCAGCACTTTATAATTCAATCGGAAAATGTACTTAAAATGCGTTTTAACCAGACAACGGCATGCTTTTTGTGTCAGAAAAGGGGATATATAAACTTAAATAACAAGACAATTACAGTAGATTTTCACGCCAATTTTTGTGTGCTATTGTGGCATGATGTGTTTTACCATGGTACAAAATTTGGTAAAGATTGTGAAGTAGAAATACGTGCTGCTAAGGTAAAACTTCACTGAAGTGGTGAAAATTTTAAAACTTGATTTTCTCAAAATGCTGTTTGCTATGTTACACACTTAAAACACCCATAACTTCCTTATTTTTAGGAGTGGAATAATAAATTTCATATGAAAAGAAAGTTAATAATCTGGACATTTTGAAAATCATATCCTAAAATCTGTTATTTTCACCTTAGGATTCATTTTGTTAAAACGGGTCACAAATAGGCCAGTGGTTGTTTTTTTTCTTGTTACAGGATAAATTCATATTGAATAAACTCTGAAATCAGTTACCTCTATGTAACAACCTGTCTATGGTTGAAATGTGACTGATTTCAGCAGGAGGCTGTGTGACTGATTGCGTGCATGTGACTGAAGAGATTACCTCCCCTGTGTCAGAAGTACTGCGTAGATCAAAATGTCAGAGGCGGTCTTGAGTCCCACGATTCTATGGGTTTGATCTTAAGACAGCCAGACGCCATGCACAAAACTACATGTAGCCCAACTTAGGATTGAGTCCACAATATGAAGGTTATTAGAAAGGACTTTTAAACCAACTGGGTTTAAGAAGGCCAGCAGAAAAAGACTTGCAGGAATATTTAAATTCCTACCCCAGATTATTTGCTTCATTTCCACATGTTGTTGATTCTGTTTCCACCGAGCTTGGATGGTTACTGTTATTCTTTATTTTAGTTTAAATCCCCGCTGACTGCGTAGAACTATGTCAGAGCTACGTATATTTCAACACACACACACAAAGTACTTCAACAGGAAAAAGAAAAAGAAAATTAAGTACACATAAGAATGCATTTGCGCACATAATCCAAGGAGATGCCCCTGGCGTTGACCACTCCGTTCAATTTATCACGCAGGGGATTTTAAAAAAAAACCGCACCTGAATACACATTTGAATATAAATAAGGACATTCAAACATACCGGTTCATTGAATAGAGATCCGGACTCAAGATCTGACCAGCCCGCAGCATTCAAAACTGATCTGTTCGCTGCCCATCTTAATATTTCCATCAGCTTGATGATGTCAGCTTAAGGGGGCAGACCTACCCAGATTTGGGTACCAAGATTGTGATGTTCAGTGTTTCAGTTCTAATTAACCAATCACCATGATATTTGGCAAGAAGATACCTCAGACAGTATTCTTTGGATAGAATATCTTTGTTGGGGTCTGTGAGTTATGAAAAGTTGACAAAAATTAATTAATCAAAAAGTTTGCGATTTTTCGCGAGATTGTACACATCAGACATAATATGTTCAAAAGTTTTCATCCGATTTCCTTGATAGTTGGCACACATATAGCAAGGACAGGTACCTATAGCCGGTAATAAAATCTTGTAGCTCTGCTTGAAAGAAACATTTTTATCAAAAGTTGTATTATAAATTTTTTATTAAAATTATTCTAAAAAATGGTGTGATGATTGTACATACAATAATGATAGTAGAGCTAAGATTTGGCTACATGCCATACATACTATACAGATGTGTTTGCTTACTAAATATCAAATTCCTAACATGAATATATGTGTAGTTATAAATGTCACAGTATGTACTGTATTTTTTCATTTTCGCGAGAACATTTTCTAATTAAATTTTTGTCAACTTTTCATAACTCACAGACCCCAACAAAGATATTCAATCCAAAGAATACTGTCTGAGGTATCTTCTTGTTAATATCATGGTGATTGGTTAATTAGAACTGAATCACTGAACATCACAATCTTGGTACCCAAATCTGGGTAGGTCTGCCCCCTTAACGTTTCTGTGCTCTCTCTCTCTCTCTCTCTCTCTCTCTCTCTCTCCCCTGTCCCATATTTTGAGACCTTACCAGCACATATGGTTTTGCACAGTTTTAGAGAATCTGCCAGATAGCTGCTGACAGATTAAGATGGCCTATATATGGAAGACTTCGTGTGCGATGAAGCCCTCTTGAAGCACACTGCAAACTCCAAACAGATTCCCTTGCCTGTTAAGAAATTCCGAACACGTTTTACGTTTTTTGCATCAGAGTCTCTGTGTTTGTAGCGTACATAAACAATGTTTTCATAGCAACAGGGCCAGTATGTTGCATCTCTACTTCAAACCAGCGGGCAGATCAAGAGTTCGATTCTTTGGCACATCCTTTTTGAAAAGACCTAGCAAGATGAACATGAAGATTTACACAGAGACGATACTTATAACGAAATAGATAATAAAAATGACAATGATGATAACAACAACAATAAGAAGAACAATAATAATGATGATGCTGATGCTGATAATAATAATAACAATAATAATAATAATAATAATGCTGATGCTGATTATAATAATAATAATAATAATAACAATAATAGTAATAATAATTATAGTAATGCTGATGATAATAAAATAATGATAATAATAATAACAACAACAACAACAATTATAGCAACGATGATGATAATATGATGATGATAACATTAATGATAACAATAAGTGCATCAACTACAACAACAACAACAACGTTAATAATAACAATAATACTATTAACAACACTACTTTAGGGAAGCTTATTGCTTTTTTTCTGCAATTTATTTTAATCAATTCTTCGTTGTCTTTTGTATACGTTTCACAAAAGTGAGGTGACCTAAAATAATTGCGCCTGTCTTGTTTAAGTTGTATCAAATACGCGTTTTGATTCGATTTCTGTTTTTCTTGTTCCATGCAACTAGTTAGATTCGGACTTACTCTGAACTGCAGAAGTCGAATTGATGTCATTAGGCTGAGAGATGGAAGCTTTAGTTGTACATCAAACAAAGTCTGTATAGATCATGAAGATTGTGACCTCTAACATTCCATTCACCATGTGCAGATCTTTCTGTCTCTCTCTGTGTCGGTCTCTCTGTCTGTCTCTCTGCTTGTCTGTCTATCTGTCTGTCTCCCTCCCTTTCTCTCTCTCTCCTCTCTCTCTCTCTCTCTCTCTCACACACAGATCTTCCTGTCTCTCTGTGTCTGTCTCTCTGTCTGTCTGTCTCTCCCTGTCTCTCTCTCTCTCTCTCTGCACCCCCCTCTCTCTGATTCTTCTCATTTGTCTCTGTGTGTCTGCCTCTTTCTTTCAAACTGGTGGTGGTGGTGGTGGCGATGGTTGCGTGTGTGTGTGTGTGTGTGTGTGTGTGTTGTGTGTGTGTGTGTTGTGTGTGCGGCCGTGTGTGTGTGTTTGTGCGTGCGTGCGTGCGTGCGTGTGTGTCCCTGTGATGACCGTGTGTGTGCGTATGTATATGTGAGTACACGTGCGCGCGCGCGCGCGTGTGTGTGTATGCTTGTGTATATATATGTGTGTGTGTGTGTGTGTGTGCGAGTGTGTGTTTGTGTGTGTGTGTGTGTGTGTGTTTGTGTTGGTGCGTGTATCCCTGTGTGCTACCGTGTGTGTGTGTGTGTGTGCGTATGTGTATCAGAGTGCGCACGTGTTGTGTATGTGTGTGTGTGTGTGTGGTGTGTGTGTGTGTGTGTGTGTGTGTGTGTCCCTGTATATGCTTGTGTATATATATGTGTGTGTGTGTGTGCGAGTCTGTGTGTGTGTGTTTAGTGTTGGTGTGAGTATCCCTGTGTGCGACCGTGTGTGTGTGCGTACGTGTATCTGAGTGCGCGCGTGTTGTGTGTGTGTGTGTCTGTGTGTGCTCGTGAGTGCGCGTGTGTGTGCGTGCGTGCGTGCGTGCGTGCGTGCACGCGCTTACATATTTGTATTATTGGAGGGCTCAGTTTACCCTGCGTCTGGCCAGGGGACAGAAATAGCAAGGGCCGCTACTTTTACTTGATTTCGTATTATAATCTTCATCTTCGAAGGAGAGCTCGCTTTCCTGAGAGTGATCGGTCCTAGTTCTTTGGTCGATAGAACGAATGAGTGAGACAGTAAGGTAGAAGAGAGGAGAGGAAAGGAGAGGAAAATAGAGAAGAGGGAATCAAAGAGAAGGGTAAAGAAGAAGATAAAGAAACAAAAAAAAAAAAACGATGAAGCCATTCTAACATTTTTCTTTTTATGACCCCCCCCCCCCCCCTGAAAATTCAGATTCTGTAGTTTTTCAAAGAAACTGTGACCTTGGAGATGCAACATATGAAATAAAAAATGTACGTGAAACGACGGTATAAGTAGACTGTTAGAAAATGAAGATCAACTTAAAAAGATTGTCAGA
>JAPXFY010000031.1:22573115-22575615 GCA_030674185.1 Monoplex corrugatus | reverse complement strand
TAACTTTGACCAAAATTTGGTAAAGATCCACCACTAAAAAGCTGGAAAAATATCTGTCATATAGAAAACTTTTTTCAAAAGAAAGATTGAAAGACTTTGAAAACACTCACACATTCCTGTATCTAGGTAGTTGTACGTATCTACGTCTGCAAATAAAATCGTGATCTAATTACAAAATCTTTGGTTTCGAGGTGTCGCCCATGAATGCAATACCACAAGAATGAAGTTTCAGTTTCAGTTTCAGTTTCTCAAGGCGACGTCTCGGCGCTCGGAACGAATTCCATATGCACTAACGTCACAGGTGCCATGTGTATAGTGATCATGGCACAACCCTTTAAGCCTGCATATAAATCCATGAGCTGGCCAGGTCCTGAGGCATTACCTAGTCTATGTTTCACTTAGCCTATCGTTGGAACGATCTTGGTTACATGTAAATGATAAATACACAAAACCTTTTTGAGTAATGTGCTGACCAGGTCCTGAGGCCCTACATAGACTATCTTTTACCTAGTCTATATGTGACCCGTTTTAACAAAATGAGTCCTAATGTGAAAATAACAGATTTTAGGATATTATGATTTTCAAAATGTCCAGATTATTCACTTTCTTTTCATATGAAATTTATTATTCTGCTCCTAAAAATAAGGAAGTTATGGGTGTTTGAAGTGTGTAACATAGCAAACAACCATTTTGAGAAAATCAAGTTTTAAAACTTTCACCACTTCAGTGAAGTTTTACCTTAGCAAAAGGTATTTGTACTTCACCTATCTTTACCAAATTTTGTACAATGGTAAAACACATCATACCACAATGGCACACAAAAATTGGTATGAAAATCTACTGGAATTGTCTTGTTATTAAAGTTTATATATCCCTTTTTCTGACACAAAAAGCATGCCGTTATCTGGTTAAAAGGCATTTTAAATACATTTTCCGATTGAATTATAAAGTGCTGAGTGCATGTACATGTAACTTAAAGATTAAATATTCCATTTTTGACAAAAAGTAAAAATTGACAAAAATCGGGCCTCTACGCTTTTCGCTGCCTGCGAGTTAGGACTCATTTCGTGAAAACGGGTCACATATTCTATACTGGTATTACAAGAATGAAGAAACAAGACTGATCATTCCAAGACAACGAAAATTGTGGAGAGTTCACAGCTCTCTGCCTAACAATCCAGCATAATATCTGGCTAAAATCTGTGCTCTTCCCAGTGGAGACTGTACAATCTAAGTTAAAAACCACGGGACTGGCATGATCCTACTGGGCTTGTCTAGACAAGATGACAATCTACACAAGTTTTCATTCTTCATTGGTGGGAATAGTTAATGGGGAGTGTATGTGGTGATCATGTGCTGGTCTTGTTGTTGTTCTGGCTTTTGCCATTTGCTAAGAGGAAATTTGGACAAGCTGTGTATTGGGTTTTAATTCATCGAACGTTTAGGTATGTTTCTCTTATTCACACAAACACACACACACACACACACACACACACACACACACACACACACACACACACACACACACGCACGCACGCACACACACACACACACACACACGTTCACACACGCGCACACAGACACACACACACACACGTTCACGCACACGCGCACAGACAGACAGACAGAGAAACACACATGTTGAGACACAGACACACACACAGACACACACACATACACGCACGCACGCACGCGCACACGCAAACATGCACACAACACATACACATACACACAGATACACATACACATACATACACACACGCACATGTACATACACACACGACCACACGCACACATACACACACGCCACGCACACATACATATACACACGCGTACACATACACACACACACACACACACGTCCACACACACACACACACACACACACATACACACGTACGTACACACACGGACACACACATACGCACACACCCACACACGTACACACACACACACACACACGCACGCACACACACACACATACGCACAGACATACACACACACACCCATACGCACACACACACACACACACATATATATACACGTACGTACATACACACGGACACACACATACGCACACACCACACACCCACACACCCACCCACCCATACACACGCACATACACACACACACACATAATAATAATAATAATAATAATATATATTTATTTATATAGCGCAAAATCTTGATAAAATCAAATCTAAGCACACACACACACACACATACGCACACACACACACACATATATATACACGTACGTACACACACACACACACACACACACACACACACACACACACACACACACACACACACACCTTCACCGTGGTGCCACAACTTCTGATCTTATTCATTCGCGACTCCTCAACGGTTTACACAGTTGACACACAGTTGACACAAAGATACATTCAAAGACAAGGGAGAAAGTCTTGCAAACTAAGGAGTGTTCTGAGCTTACAATTTTTGTGCCTTGTATCTGCTTCTATGCTAGCTGAATGGG
>JAPXFY010000031.1:22560615-22568115 GCA_030674185.1 Monoplex corrugatus | reverse complement strand
CCTCCATATGCATCCATCCCTTGTTGCTGCAAGTATATCTTCCATCCTCTCTGTCCTCAGCCCCCCTGCAAGTCAGTCCAATATTTTCTCCCTTGTCTACCTGGTGTTCTCCTTCCCTCCAGCTTTCCTGTTGTGACCAGGTGCTCTATTTCCCCTTTCCTCATAAAATGTCATATAAATGTTGCTTTCTCTTCCTAATCTTCCTTATCAATGATCTTCTGATCTTCTTGTGTCTGCCTCCATCAAAACTGTCTCGTTTGTTTACTTTACTGTCCATGGAACTCTCAACATTCTTCTTAGAAACCACATTTCGGTTGCCTCAATCTTGTTCTGGCTTTGCGTGTTGACTGTCCACGCCTCACAAACTGTATAACATTATCGTTCTACGTAACATTCAAGAACTCTCTTTCTGATGTTAACTGAATGGCATTTGTTGGTAAGAATGCTTTTCGTCTTCTTGAATGCTGTTTTGGCTTGGCCGATTCTGCTGGCTATTTCTGATATGCATCTGCCGCCTGGTGAGATGACCGTTCCCAGATGTCTAAACTTATCATCCTGTCTCAAAGTTGTGCCATTTGCTGTTGTTTTGCATGAGGGGATTTGAGAAACTGAAACTAGAACTGAAACTGTATATTTATTCTCTGTTTTTAATTTCTGTGTATACTTGACGAAGACCAGTTGGCCAAAATTTCCACCTGTCTTGTTGTTTTGTTGTTGTTGTATATATTACATACGCGTTCCCATTCTATTTTCGTGTATTTCTGTTCTTGTTTACTTGAACGCTTTGATTTTTAGATATCCACAGTAATCATTTAAACACCACCTAGGGGAAAAACCGAGGACATAAGAGTAAAAGCAGACCACTAGTTATTTCAAAACTTTTCAAGCCAAATGTGTAAATATACATGGAACATATCGAACCATCATGACACTTTCCAAAGATGGATGGGGTCGCCTCATCTCCAACCCACTTGTGATTTCCCAATAGCTATGTATGTTCGTGCATTGCTGTGGAAGAAGCATGCAGAACTGTTGTATGGCCTTCAGGTCTTGCCCTCACTCATTATCTAATACGTACTTGTTCTGTTCGTCGGTTCATGATCCCCAGGTGCTGGATCCACTGATCTACTCTCTCTGTCTGTCTGTCTGTCTCTCTGCCTGCTGCTTGCCTGCCTGTCTGTCTGTCTGAATGTCTGGCTGGCTGGCTATCTGCCTCTCTTTGTATCTTTGTCTGTCTGTCTTTCTCTCCTTCATTCTCATTCCATGGCTCTCTGTTTCTCAGTTTCTGTATCTGTCTTTCTCTGTCTCTGTCTCTGTTACCTTCGTAAGATCTGTTTAACTCTTTCTCTGTGTCTCTTCTCTGTCTTCTGTCTGTCTCTGTCTCTCTCTGTCTCTCTCTCGTCTCCCCTCTCTCTGTCTCTCTCTCTCTCTCGCTCACTCTCTCTCTCGTTGTCTGTTTGTCTCTGTCTGTGTGTCGGGTCTGCCCGCCTCTCTCTCTCTGTACAGACAGACAGAAAGACAGACAGACAGACAGACACATATATATACATATATGTATAAACATATACATATGTAATTGTTATATTACTATAAACATATACATGAATTCGTTCTCATTCATACACACACACAAAACACACACACACACACACACACACACACACACACACACACACACACACACACACACAAACACACGCACGCATACACACACAAAGATACACACACACAAAGACACACACACAAACACACCACGCATACACACACACAAACACACACACACACACACACACATACACACACAAACACGCAAATACACACACACTCTCTCTTTATCGGCTGAACATGTGCTTCAATGAAACCTGTCGCCAGAAACATTGGCAAGCTCACTGATTATACTAAAAAATTTTGTAATAACACTTTGCTGGCGGAAACATAAAAAGTTGGATGGTATTGAATTGCTATGTATTACATGCTATAGCCTTATATAGTATTCCATTGTATTGCTTTGTATTGTATTGTATTGATGTTTTGTCACACCATACCTCATGTGTGAAATGCGTACTCTCTATAGGACCCTCCCGTCGCTTATGTGCCATACTACCTCTTCGTCATATATGTTTTTGTCCACTTGTGAGAAAACCCAAGTCGGGATGCCGGGGGCTCTTTCAGTATAAATAGTATCACCACCTTCTGGAAAGTCTGGGCTTGAAATTTCCTCTTTTCTGTCACTGTCTTTGTTTCTTTCTTCTTCTTTTGCTTTCTGTCATTTTTCTTATCATTTCCTGCCTTGCTGGTCCATTCACCTGTGTGTGTTCGATAAAGTCTTTCGTATTTTCTCCTAGGATTGATACTTTGGTACATGTACATGTATTAAATGCATTTTTTAGCTCTTGGGAAATGAGATATGCTGAAGCAATTTTAGGTAATCCAGGCCCGTTTTATATGTTTTACAGTCCTTAGTTTTGTTTTGATTTGTATTCAGGTATGTTTTTAAACCCTCTGTGCGATACGTTGGACGGACTGGTCAGCGCCAGAGGCATTTCCTAAGATGATGTGAAGAATGCATTGATACGTGTCTTTAATTTTCTTTTCTTGTTCCTTTTCCTGTTGAAGTACAGTGCATGTTTTGAAACGGTTATAGCCCTGATATGGCTCTACACATTGGCTAGGCTTTAACCAAAAAAAAAAAAATAACAATAGAAATAACATGTGAGAAAGACAGATTGGAGGGGAGGAGGAGGGAGAGTCTACAATATATTTTCTGGATACTGTTCCATTATCCTTATAGAATTTTTACATGCGCATGGTACGTCAGTTTCTCGTCTCTTCTGAACGACTGGCATCCAAGCCACCACTGAAGGTGCAGTAGGGGGAAAGAGAGAGAATTAGTTGTTGTCCCGCCTGGGACTCTGAATCAGGATCTGTCGCGTCCTAGGGGAAGTGTTCCTCCCATTGATCTTGTTACACACTATTGAGGATGTTTAGTTGGTTGGTTAGGTTTGTCGGGTTTTGTTCATCAAACGGCCAAAAACTAACACACATATCGTCCACAACGGCAAAGAAAATAACAACAACAAAAGAGATGATTTTTGGTTTCAATTTCAGTATCTAAGACAGCTATCTCTGCACTCGAAATAAATTCCATAAAGTCCATATAAGTGGAAGCCACAGTGTCCCCGATAGCTCAGTTGTTTTGAAATCTATGCTGACCATGCAGGTATCATATGTTATACCCCCAGACTGGCCACAGCTTCATTTCTCTGACTCCAAATTGCTGTCTTAACTTGACATTTAACAGTGAAACAGTTTATAGTCACAGACTGTGCTTTTTTTTTTTATCCAGAAACGTATAACATCCAACATAAGTGTGACTGCCCGCGTTCAAGCACACAGGAACCAGAAAAAAAAACACGAAAAAAGAATAAGAACGCGTATTTAATACAACAAGACAAGACAGGCGCAAATTTTCAGCCAACTGGCCTTTGTCAAGCGTAAGATCACAATTGTCTCCTAGTGTTTGTATCTGGTTTTGTTTTTTGTGATCTTACGTTTGACAAAGGCAGCTGGCCGAAAACTTGCGCCTGTCTTGTCTTCTTGTATTAAATACGCGTTCTTATTCTTTTTTTCGTGGTCTTTTTATGGTTCCAGAAACGTATGATACAAGCAGAAGTTGTGGAATCTCAGACTTTTGTTTAAAGGAAAGCTCACATTTTGGGACAAAAACGACCGAAAAAAATGTTAAAAGAAACAAAAACAAAAACAAACAAAAAAACCAAACAAACAACAAATTAGTATCCTTCACGAACAGGCGCACATTTCACGATGAGGAACCACAAAACACGAAAATAGAAACAGAACGCGTATTTAATACAACCAGACACGACAGGCGCAAATGTTTGGCCAACTGGACTTGTCAAGTGCAAACTTAAGATCACAAAAGAACAAACAACAAAATTAGGTGAAAAAGGCTAAAACTTCCCCGTTGCTCGGTCAAGTGGGAGAAAAGGACTAAAATCAATGATGAGATACTTTATTAAAGTTACAAACCTCCAGTTCATAAATATTTTGATCAGGAATCGATTGAAAACTTATAAACCTCTAAAATGTTTTCGAGCGTGAAACAGTTTCGGTGCTAAACGTGTGTCCCAACTGCTTTCAAAATAATATCGTGGTGCTGAAAGCGATAACTTTGAAACTGGTTGCCATGAAAATTAACACATCAAACATTGCTGGAAGCAAGTCACTGACAGCCAAACACCTCTCCCCTCAAAACCAGGAACAAGACTTTCACAAAATACTCCTAAGAGAGGAGCAGGGTTTTTTTCAGACAAGGAAAGTTGACCGTAAAAAACTGGTGTCCCGCTTGAATATATCAAAGTCAGAACTGTCTCACTCTATAAATGAAAGGCAGGAGTTGCATTAGTGTGTGAAGCGATGTCCAGTCGACTGTCAAAACCAACAGGAGACCTTTATGTGCAAACAGAAGGACTTTTCTTCTTCTTGTTCTCTTCTCATTCCTGCTCTCTTGTCTTTTTTCCTCTTCTTTCTTTTCTTTCTTTTCTCTTCTCTTTTTTTCTTCTCTTCTCTTCTTTCTTCTTTTCTTCTTTTTTCTTCTTCTTCTTCTTCTCTTCTCTTCTTCTTCTTCTTCTTTCTTCTTCTTCTTCTTCTTCTTCTATCTTTTCTTGCAATTCTTCTTCTTCTTCTTCATTCTTCTTCTTTCTTCTTCTTCTTCTTCTCTTCTTCTTCTTCTTCTCTTCTTCTTCTTCTTCTTCTTCTTCTTTCTTCTTCTCTTCTCTTCTCTTCTTCTCTTCCTCTTCTTCTCTTCTTCTTCTTCTTCTTCTTCTTCTCTTCTTTTTCTTCGCTCCTCTCTCTCTTCATCTATCTCCTTCCTTCCTACCCCCTCCTCTTCACCTTTCATTAGGCAATTATGTAAATAAGTAACGGCATGTTTCAAAAATGGTTTATTAAGCTAATACCTACTTACCACTGGAAAACAAATTATCATTGACATTGTGATTGTCTTTCGTTCACCATCTGTAAGGTCTAACCACAACTGGCGATGAATATGATCGGATTTTGTTTTCAATAAAAAACAATAATTCCCCTCATGCAAACTAACAGCAAATGGCACGACATTGAGACAAGTTGATAAGTTCAAAATATTTGGGAACAGTCATATCACCAGACGGTAGATGAACATTCGAAAATCCCCTCATGCAAAATAACAGGAAATGGCACACCATTGAGACAAGATGATAAGTTTAAATATTTAGGAACAGTTATCTCACTAGAGGTAGATGAACATTCCAAATAACGAACAGAATCGGTCGAGCTAAAACAGAATTCAAGAAAATAAAAACCATTCTTATCAACAAATGCCTATCAACTGACAGCAGGAAGGGAGTTCTCGAATGTTATATTGAATCGATATTGTTGCACGGTTGTGAGGCGTGGACAGTCAACAGGCAAAGTCAGAACAAGATTGAGGCAGCTGAAATGTGGTTTCTAAGAAGAATGTTAAGAGTTCCATGGACAGCAAAGAAAACAAACGAGACAGTCTTGAAAGAGGCTAACACAAAAAGAATATTAATGAAGAAAGTTGGAAAAAGACAGTCATTTACAAGACATTTTATGAGGCAAAGAGAAATTAGAGTGACTACTCACAACAGGAAAGCGAGAGGGAAATAGAGCACCATGTAGACCCAGGGACAAAATACTGCACGGACTTGTGGAATGGCAGAAGACAGAGAGGGTGGGTGATATACTTGCAGCGACAAAGGATAGATTCGTCTGGTGGGCCAGGTTCACCAACGCCATGCAACAGGGCACATGATGATGATGATGATGATGATGGTGGTGGTGGTGGTTGTGGTGGTGGTGGTGGTGGTGATGATGATGATGGTGATGATGGTGATGATGGTGATGATGATGATGATGATGATGATGATGAATGATGATGATGATGATGATGATGATGATGCGAGGTAGTGGGTTCGACCGCCGAGGTTACCACAGAAAATAAACA
Source organism: Monoplex corrugatus (assembly GCA_030674185.1). Lineage (NCBI taxonomy): Eukaryota > Metazoa > Mollusca > Gastropoda > Littorinimorpha > Ranellidae > Monoplex > Monoplex corrugatus. The sequence goes on along the minus strand of JAPXFY010000031.1, from coordinate 22,562,087 downwards.
TTAACCCTTTGACTCCCGCACCCTGTCCACCAGCATCCTGCATTGTCAAACACGCTAGCAAAGCAAAAACTTAACTCTTTGACTCCCTCACCCTATCGACCAGCTTCCTACTGGAAGCAGGTGGATAGGGCGAGGGAGTCAAAGGGTTAAGTTTTAAAATTTTTGCAGTTGGTGGATAGGGTGCGGGAGTCAAAGGGTTAATCAGACTGTTTGGAAATGTTTTGAGCATAAGAAAAAAAAAGAAAAATCCCTTCGAAAAAAGTATCACTCCCAAAAATTAATACCAAAGTTAAAGTGAACTCTGGAAATACTTTCATCATAATATGTTTCCTCAAGCTACGCTCGTGCGTTTAGAGCACACATCATTCGAAAGTGATAAACTTCTGAACTTTCAGCTTGAACATGTATTTGTTTGTTCCTATTACTACAAGGGAGACAACCCTGCTGTCCATCCCTTGGGGCCGAGAATAAGTGTTTGCATTTATTCTACATGAAAATGGTGAGGCCCTGGCCGTCATTTTCTTTCTATAACTATTGATTTTTCAAGCTAAACATTCATATTTTTTTCTTTATCAGCATAAAACGCTCAACAAAGCGGACAGTGACAGGCATAACAAATACCATGCCCATTCTGGAATCATGCATTTTACAGAACTTATCCCCGGGAGTGGAACGATTCTTCAGGGAAACAGGGGAGGGGAGGGAGGAGGAAAGCAAAGGAAAACCACACACATACACAGACACACACACGCGCATCACACACACGCACACACACGCACACATACGCGCGCGCGCGCGCGCACACAAAACACACACACACAAACACACCACATGCATATATACACTTACACAAACACACCACATGCATATACACACTTACACACACACACACACACACACACATACACATACACGCACCCCCCCCCCACACACACACACATACAAACACACCTACACATACACACACACAAACACCATTTACACACACACACACACACACACACACGCACTACACACACACAAACACACACACACACATACACACTCAACTCACACGCACGCACGCACACACACGCACACACACATTCAACACACACACCACACACATTCAACACACACACACACATTCAACACACACACACACACACACACACACACACAACCACACCGCATACACATTCACAAACACACACAACAACACAACACAACACACACACACACACACACACACACACACACACACACACACACACACACACACACACACACACACACACACACACACACACACTCTAGCTCCACACTTTAATAATAATTCAGAAGCACAACTCCACAGAGGGGACAAAACATGAGGACTGCGAACAAGCGTATATTGAGAATACACATATGCGCTCGTGCATATCTGCAGGATCGTGGACTATGCCTACGAGAAACCTTGAATATTAATACATGCGCTCACACACGTACACAAA